>CM060948.1:136002542-136315042 GCA_030765055.1 Mantis religiosa | reverse complement strand
CCACCCTTTACAACTCTGCAAACAAATACGGAATGAAAGTGCCAGCTATACATATTGATTTATCAGTGAAAAATATTTTTGTACATATGTCACCCAATTATTGGAAAGCACGACCAACCGACAGCTGAATAGGGTACCGGAGGCATTCGGGCCACGCCTACCCATTTATCTTGGTCACTAACTGAGGGGATGATTAGGGAAGTGTCACTCGTCGCTGGCCACCTCTTCCCCCTCCCCCTGTCGTCTGGAACCTTTGCGGTGATTCACTGAAACGAGAGACTTCGAGAAACAGCGATATCCCTATAAAAGGGGGCTGCAGTTGGCGATTTCATTTCAGTTCTTGTCGAGCAGCGGTGAGGAGCTTCCACTGAGGGAACAGACTGTGTACGTACATCGGAGGAGTGTACGTAACTGCATGCAGTGGACCTGTGACAGACGAACTGGTGAATTGTAATTGTGTGCATTACGTAATTCTGTGTTATCGGCAAGTGTTCCGATTGTAATTCGGTGGAAATAAAGAACATTTTTGAGTGGTGCAATTGAACTTTTAATTTCATGAACCCACAAAGTTACAATATAATCTGCAATATAGAGACAGTAACAATTGTAATTTTCAAGAAAGGGAGAGCATTTATACAATTTCTTCTACTAATTTAAGTTGGAAGAACTTGTAAATAAACGATGTTTAATTTTTTTAAAAAAAAAGGTTTATACATATAAAAAAAATTGCGTAATGAATTTTGAAATACCAGCAGTTGATTCTGTTCTTACGTTTGTTTCGTTTTCAGATTTTGGTAATACTGAAAAAACATAACAACATAGTAACTTCCTTAACAACGAATTTGTTTTCTCCTGAGCTTTTCTTTGACTGGTGACACCAACAAGAGCTTGTGAAATCGATTTCAATTAGAAAGAAGAATTAACATCATTTTCTTAAGATAAGTGAAGTTTTTGTTACAAACTTTTATATTTGTATAATAGAGGATGTATACTAGTGGTAAAAGAATTTACATTGCAGTAGTAGAAGCACAAGTATAACTTAGTTAAATATGTGTTAACTTGAAGATGGATGGTAAACAATAGGTTTGTTTTCTTAAGAGTAAGGACTATGATGCAATGGAGCACAAAATTATATTAATAGGTTTGTTGTATAGGAGCTGCCGTAGAACAATATTTTGGCTGCTCTCAGTCCAGGGAGAGTGGCTTAAATAGACATTGAATGGATATCCAAGAAGAACATCATAAAAGAACATTAAAATAATTGTATAGAAAGTACATCATGTGTTTGAATACCAGCCATAGCACTGAATTTCAATTTCCTTCTAGAGTCAGAAATCTTAGAGCAGGATGGATCTTGTACTGCAAGAACAATTAATAAACACTAATTGGTAAAGAATTCCAAAATTAAAAAATTAAAATAATTTAGTAATGTATAAATTCATTTACAACAAAATAATCCACTTATTACGTAATTTGGATATGGGCCTGTAATAACCACAGTCCACATTTTGATGAGTAAAAAATATTAGAAGAATCACCCATAAAATTGTTAGAATTAAAAAAATTACATAACTGCTGAGTATCACTTAAAATTGAGACTTATTGCTGGACCTTGTGACATTCATGTGCACCAAATTTAGCTACTGAGTCATTTTTAACACTATCAGTTGTTTATTCTTCAATTCAATTCAATTCATATTTAAATTTGAATTTATGAGTCACTATGTTTACACTCAGTCTTCACTTACTTGTTGTTGTATAATTGAAACGTTTTCAAGATCATTCGATCTCATCATCAGCTGTTTGGTGACTAGATGAACCTTCCTCTTCTTCCACTACTACGGAGTTCCGATCACTCTGCCATCTGGTGTTAGGGGCACTAAGTTTTAATACTTCATTTAATGCCGGGATTTCAAAATTTATAACTTTATCACAGTTTTTGTTTATGAAAATTTTTTCCCAAATATCCAATTCTATGGGTGTACTTAAAGATTTTAACAGTTTAATGTTGTGGCCAATGTTGTGGTTTTCTGTCCAAAAATGGTGTGAAACTGCAGATTTTTCTGTTTGTTTCAACTTAATGTTCCTCTGGTGTTCTTTTTGCCTGGTTAACATGTTTCTCTTAGTTTTTCCTATGTAGCTTTTTTCACAGGTTTCACAATTAATCTGATAAATTCCTGATTTCAAATTGTTGGGGATTGTATTTTTCAGTGGTTTATTTAGCAGGTTCCTCAGATTGGCAATATAGAAAATTCACCTACCATCCATGGGCTTTTAGAAAATTTGAACGAATCTTCAAAAGACTAAACTTAAAACTAGCACCCCAAAACAAATTCACTCTGAGGAACCTGCTAAATAAACCACTGAAAAATACAATCCCCAACAATTTGAAATCAGGAATTTATCAGATTAATTGTGAAACCTGTGAAAAAAGCTACATAGGAAAAACTAAGAGAAACATGTTAACCAGGCAAAAAGAACACCAGAGGAACATTAAGTTGAAACAAACAGAAAAATCTGCAGTTTCACACCATTTTTGGACAGAAAACCACAACATTGGCCACAACATTAAACTGTTATAATCTTTAAGTACACCCATAGAATTGGATATTTGGGAAAAAATTTTCATAAACAAAAACTGTGATAAAGTTATAAATTTTGAAATCCCGGCATTAAATGAAGTATTAAAACTTAGTGCCCCTAACACCAGATGGCAGAGTGATCGGAACTCCGTAGTAGTGGAAGAAGAGGAAGGTTCATCTAGTCACCAAACAGCTGATGATGAGATCGAATGATCTTGAAAACGTTTCAATTATACAACAACAAGTAAGTGAAGACTGAGTGTAAACATAGTGACTCATAAATTCAAATTTAAATATGAAGAATACTTCACTGTTAATAATGCTTCTGCTTTTAATATTTATCAATTCAATTCAATTTATTTTGTCCTTGCGATTGATATCAGATACGTCATAGTATAAAAATTACATTAATGGCTAGTGTCATTATTTACAATTACTTAAAACTAATTAACATTTAAAAACTCATTTACAGAATAAAATGAATGTTGCAGTAAAAAAAAGGTTTTACTCCCTTTTTAAAATGTATAAGGCTCTTCATTTGTTTAATATTTTGATACTTCTTTTCAAACGGAAATCAATTTCATTATCAATTAAGAAGTATCAACACCAATTTGTTAAGATAAGTAAAGCCTAAGTGGCAAATATTTTTATTTGTGTAATATTTATTGTTTCACTGTAGCTAGCTTCATTTTCTACGTAATATAACTTGAATTTACACATGAAGTGTTCCTTCCCTTAAACAAAAAATACACATTGTTGGATTTTCTGTGACCTATCAAAGACTTTTGATTATGTTAATCATGACATTCTCATAGCAAAATCAGAATTCTATGGACTAAAAAGGGAACATTTAAGTTGGTTTGTATCATATCTAACTGAAAGAAAACAGAGTGTTGAAATAACCAGTGATATTGGTTATGAAAGGCTAATTGATAAAGGCTAAATGAAAATTGGTTATCAAATTGGAAAATAGTAACACGTGGAGTACCCAAAGGTTCAGTGTTAGGTCTTTTACTATTTCTGAACAACCTCAAATGCAACATGGAAAAAACCACATCAATGCAAATTAGCCTGACAAATAAGACTCACTTTAACATCAATCAACAGATAGATAACTCTAGTGCAAAGGATTTAAGTGGCCATAAATTCCTAGGGCTTTATATGAACAATAAATTGACATGGTGTAGTCACATTGAATATCTATGTAAAAATTTAGTAAATCAATATTTCTAATTAGGTATTTTAAGCCAATCAGTGATACCAAACTACTAAAAAATATTTATAATGGTGTTATCTTTCCATACCTATCATATGGAATTGAAATATGGGGAAGTTGTCCAAGGGTACATCTGGACAGAGTATTCATTCTACAGAAAAGGTGTATTGGGATAATTTTTAACTTAAAAAATACTGATTCTTGTGTAGATATTTTCAAACAAAACAAAATGTTCACACTATACTCACTATATGTATATAAAGCAATTCTTTTTGTTGTAAGAAAGGTAAATTTGAAGACTGCTGATGTACACAATTATAATACCAGACGCAACAAATGACTATTTTAGAGACTGTACTTCTAAACGATCTACTGATAGAGATGTTTTTATAATGGGACAGATTTTATTTAATAGACTGCCAACATCAATTAAAGCATTAAATGTTACGAAGCAATTTTAAAATAAATTAAAATACTTTTTAATGGATAAATGTTTGTACAAAGTTGATGATCTGTAAATATGTTTTTATACTGTTTATATTTTGCTCTATATCCTATAATTGTAAACTTTTAGATTGTAATTGGCAATGTAAGAAACTGCTTTGCAGTCTATTGACAAAATAAATAAATAAAAAAAAATCTATATAAACCACCTCCCACTTTATATAAAGGATATTGCAATTCTGCTTGCTGATTCCTGGTGACCAGTAAAAATTTAAATGAGTATCTAATTAAATTGAATTATGTTTTGGACTGTATGTCATATTGGTTTAGAGCTGAAAAGTTATCTATGAATCTAGACAAAACAACATTGTTAAATTTATTACTCATTATACGTAATATACACAGACAGAAATTGGGATTAATGATATTATATTACAAGAAATTGACATTAAATTTCTGGACCTTCAAGTAATGTCTACCCAGCTCAAGAAGGCAGGCTAGAGGAATGTGTAACGTAATCACTTTTGCTGTCTGCACAGTGTTCATGCTTGCCTTCCGAGTATGACAAGGTTGCTAGGTTCATTTAAAATACACTAGAGTTGTCATATAACTCACCCATACATAATACCTATCACTGCACATACTGCAACGAACATTAGATCTAGCAAGATGGGTGACTCATATGCACTCTTATACACTCATTTACCAATAAACAGATCCACTAACAGAGCAGATAAACAGTTCAAATCCCTCTCCCCTTCATTCCTCTCTTGCCTTCTTGTGGTGGGCAGACAGTAGACAGATATTTAGATTGGATAGCTTACATAAAGTATATCTTGTGTGTAGTGTTTAATGATTTTACTACATATGGCACAGCAGGCGGTGACACTGATGATACATGAGATGAAGATGGAGCACTGGTGGAATGAGATGGTGGGGGAAACCGGAAATCTCAGAGAAAACTCACCCCAGCACCATGTTGTCCACCAAAAATCCCACTTTGTAGTCGCCTGGGATCGAACCTGGACCGCCTTGGTGAGAGCCAAGCGGTCTAACCACTCAGCCACAGTGCAGCCTATAAAGTATATCTTACATAAACTCAGCTCTCTCTGTTTATGCACCTGGTTAATGTAAGTTCTATGGATACACTTAGATTAGTGTATAATGCATATTTTAATTCTATCATGGAGTATGGAATATTATTTTGCAGCAACTCAGTAGAAAGTAGACAAATATTTCTTATGCAAAAGAAGATTATAAGAATCATTTCTAACACCCATAGCAGACACTCTTGCAAAGATCTTTTTATAAAATTAAAGATATTAACCCTTCCTTGCATGTATATATTGTCACCCAAGCGTCGGAACACCCTATAAACTGGGCAAGCAGCAGACGGGTCGGTGTTTGCCCCGCCCCCTCGTTTGTCTTATAGCGTTAAGAAGGGATGGCTGGGACAAAAAGCATCACTGCGCCGTCTCTTTCTGTTCCACCTGTGTTCTCGAACTTACGGGAAATTTCATCTAATGGAGAACCTTCCAGATCGGCAAGCGGACCCTATATAAGCTACACATCATGCAAGAGGAGTGAGTTAGTGAGTCAGTCAGTCAGTTCTTGGTGTAAGAATGCAGTGCTACGACGAGAAGACTGTGTGAGAGCATTGGAAGATTGTACGTAATTACGAGTGCAAGTGAAATTGTAACGGACGAACTGGTGAATCGTAATTGTGTGCATTACATAATTCTGTGTAATTGGCAAGAGTTTAACTGTAAGTCGGTGGAAATAAAGAACATTTTTGAGTGGTGTAATTGGACTTTTCATTTCACGAACCCACAAAGTCACAATATTATTGATCCTAAAATTCTTTGTATGCAGTCAAGCCTCATTTATAACAAATAATGAAATTCATAGAATAAACAATAGACAAAATGTAACATTCATCATCCCGGTGCTAAATGTTCTTGCTTCTCTTCCTAATGTTCTTAAAGGAGAAATTGATAATTTTAGTGTTTTTAAAATTGCTTTTAGGGGGTACCTATGCTGAAAATCATTTCATTCTGTATAAGATTATCTGAATAGCAAATTATAAAAGCTTATGTAGCTCTGTAAGTGGAGTCCAGTTGTTCTAATGACAGATCATTGCCAATTTAGCTTTGAGTCTGTTCAAAAGGTATTTCAATGTATATGTATTGAAGAACTGACAATATATGCTATCCATAATAAATACAATATAAAATGTTGAGACATACTGGCAAAAGTCAAGTGAAAGTTTTGTTTTTAAAAAGAATAAAGAGTTAAACTACCAAATTAGTTATGCAAAACCTTAGCCTATACATGGCTAGTGTGAAGGAATGATTAATTTGCATCAATTTACCAAATGGTGTTTGTATATATGTATTTGCTAGTCTTCCAACTGCAGGGGATATTTCATTTTGTATCATGATTATACCTGCCTTGTTTTTCATATTGCCTATGCAATATGACAAAATAACACAGATAACAATAATATGCTTAGTATGTTGTGCAGGGCAGCACAGTGATAATTTTTTAAGAAGAACTCCACACCCAGAAATGCATGGTTTGGATGCTGTAGAACGTCAAAGTTAGAGAACTGGTGTTCTAAGTGCATGTTTCAGTGGAGGAAAATCCACTTGCACAGATTGGTGTTTTAAGTCACCAACACACATTTAGTATCAACCTATGGGCTGGAATAATTGCTAACCATATCATTGGTCCATATCTACTGCCAAACAGACTAACGGGAACGATCTACCTTGCATACAGATATTTTGCCTACCTTATTGGAGGACGTCCCACTACACATTCAGCAGGTAATGTGGCTGCAACATGATGGAGCTCCAGCAGAGTTTGAGAGAAATGTGCTGAATCACCTCAACATTACATGCCCCAATCAATGGATTGGTACAGAGAGACCAGTTCCATGGCCAGCACAATCACCAGATCTGACACCATTGGACTATTTTCTGTGGGGTAGTATGAAAACCATTGTAACATTAGAGGAGGACCTCATTGCATGAGTACATGGAGCAATTGCCATTCTTTCAGGTCAACCACACTTATTGGAGCTCTACCACCAATGTAAGCTCTGCATTGACATAGGATGTACCCATTTTGAAACGTGTTTGTAATGTTAAACTGCTTTGTGCTGTATACCGTTTGTTTGTTGTATTGATGACATATGGAAGGGACACTTTGATGGTTTACTGAACCCACACCATGCATTTCTGGATATGGGTTGCTGCTTGGAAAATGATCTGTTTTCCATTCTGCACAACATATTGAGCATTGTCAGTGTTTTGTTGACTCACCCAATATATCATGTGTCTTTTATGTTCAATATTAAAGTATATATGCTGTTAAACTATACACTTCACTGACATGTTCAATGTTCACAGGTCTTTACAGCTGCTAATGAACTCACTAAACACAAATCTAATCTATTCTATAAGATTTGTAAATTTTAAAAATACTGAAGAATATTGCTTGTTATACATATAGCAAACTTATTTTCCAGTGAACACTTATGGCCATTGGAAATATGTTCATAAATAATAAACCTTTTACCACTCAATTTCATTCTAGGTTAATATTGTTTGTCATTCTAGTTTGATAGTGAGATAGTAAAGTACCAAGGTCAAACTAAATTCTTGGGGATAGTTATAACAGAAGACTTAAAATAAGACTTCATATAAATATGCTATGCAGAAAAATGAGTGTGGGATGCTACATATTGAATACACTGAAAAAGGTGACTA
Source organism: Mantis religiosa (assembly GCA_030765055.1). Taxonomy (NCBI): domain Eukaryota; kingdom Metazoa; phylum Arthropoda; class Insecta; order Mantodea; family Mantidae; genus Mantis; species Mantis religiosa. The sequence continues at coordinate 136,307,027 of CM060948.1, read as the reverse complement.
GTATGAAAGTGGTTAGAAATGCATACTTTGCATACATCCATAATCACATAAGGTATGGAATAAGGTTCTGGGGGGCTTCAACGGAATCAGTAAAAGTATTTCGGTTGCAAAAGCTGGCTTTAAGAATAATGGCTGGTGAATTGAGCAGAACATCATGCAGGGAATTATTTAAAAAATTAAGGGTCATGACTACAGCAAGTATGTACATATTAGAAGTCATCAACCATATCAGAGAAATAAGGCATCAGCTACCAAACAATAAAGAGATTCATTTTCATAATACAAGGCAGAAAGAAAATGTACATGTACAATATTGCAGAGCAAACCTAGCTAAATCTAGTGCTTATCACAATGGTATTAAATTGTTCAACAAACTACCCCCTAATATAAGAAACATAGAAAATGTGAATATATTTAAGAAAAAGCTCAAAGCATATTTAGTAGAAAATTCATTTTATTCAATTATGGAATATGTAAATAGATAGTTCTGTATAAACCAGGTAATTAAGACTGCGTGTGCGTGTGCGTGCACGTGCGCGTGTGTGTGTGCGTGTGCGTGTGCGTGTGTGTGTGTGTGTGTGTGTGTGTGTGTGTGTGTGTGTGTGTGTGTGTGTGTGTGTGTGTGTGTGTGTGTGTGTGTGTGTGTGTGTGTGTGTGTGTGTGTGTGTGTGTGTGTGTGTGTGTGTGTGTGTGTGTGTGTGTGTGTGTGTGAATGCATTCTTAATTGTATTGTTTTAGTGTCAATTGAATTGTATTTCTATTGTACAATGTTTACGATTCCATATCATGTAAACATGATCTTAAAGATGAAATAGATGAATATGAATATACTGAACAAACTCTATTCCCACTTTTTCTTTTCATTTAGACGGAAAGTTGATCAAAACTAATGTTAACAGCAAACCCTGAAACTACTCCTACTTCACTTCAAATATTACATGGAACTCAAAAAAGGAACTACATCCTCCCAAAATGAATTAGGTACTTGAGTTTACAAATTAGTTGTTATTTGCTCTAGTGTTATGTGAATTATTATCTTCAGCCCTTGTTTTGAAGAAATTTAAGCTTTCTTTCGCATAGGTCAATGCTTCATATATAAACATGTATGGAAAGGCAACATTTCATATTTTATTAAATTTTAGATGAGTCGTATTTTTTACACATCTGCTTCACTTTCGTACTTATTTTGAGGACATGTTTCGCAAATCATCGTTTGCATCTACGGCTCTTATGCGACTGAAGCTTGATCCAGCAGTGTGGGTAATTCTGGGGTTGCTGCTGCCATCTGTTGATTTAGTGATGAACTTAAATGTGGGATTCTCATCTGGCGGGATTTCAAAGTTCATTAGTTGGTTTTTATGTTTTACTATGTATATCCTCTCCCATATGACGAGTTCACTGTGTTTTTGTACGTATTTTAGTAATTCTGTGCTATCTTCAATTTCATGATTTTCAGACCAGAAATGAGCTGCTATTGCGGACCTATCAATATTTTTGTATCTTAAGTGCCTGAAGTGTTCTTTCTTTCTAGTGCCTATGTTTCTTTTTGTCCTCCCTATGTAAATTTTTTCACAGTCTTTACACTTAATCTTGTAAATGCCTGACTTTTCCTCTGGTTTTATCTTATCAGTATTATTACTGTGAAGTAGGTTTTTAATGTTGTAATTGTTTTTTGGTGCCAATGTTATATTGTATTTCTTGAATATTTTTTGGAACTTTTTTGTGGCCCAGGGGTGGTAAATAAATTTAGCAAATCTAATTTCTTGTTTTATTGGTGTGAGAGCTGTGATCTGTTTTAATCTCTTTTGAAGTTTGAATAATTTTAGTTTTTTATCTACAAGGTTTTTTCCATATCCATTTTTAATTGCAGTTTTTAAGATTTGATGGTATTCGTTTTGATATTCTTGCTGGCTGAGAGGTAGATTTACTAATCTGTGTGTGAGACTGTTGATGGTTGCATGTTTGTGTGGAATTGGGTTGAAACTATTTGCTTTGATGTAATTATCTGTGTGTGTTGCTTTTCTATGGATGCCAAATTCTAGTTTTTCATTGCTTTTTTTGATTTTAAGGTCTAAAAAAGGTAGAGTACAGTCCTCTTCAGTTTCCACTGTGAATTGTATGCTGGGTTCTTGCAGGTTGAGTAGTTTCAAAGCATCATCTATTTGTTTGTAGGGCACTATTGCAAAGATGTCGTCTACGTATCTGTACCATGTTTTAAACATATGAGGGAAGGCTTTAGTTATATGTGTTTCGAAAAAGCTCATGTATAGATTGGCCAAAAATGGTGATAGCGGGCTTCCCATAGCTAGTCCTGAAATTTGTTTATAATATTTTCCATCGAAGACAAAATAATTTTGATGTATACATAATTCAGTCATTGCCAAATATTCTTCTATTGCATATTTTGTTTAAAATATGCTTTGCAGCTAGTTTTATTGGAGACATCACTCATAATTCTTATTTCTTTCTTCTGCATCCTGAAAACCTTAAGAATTCCCTATTAGAATTGCTCCAAAAGATTATGCCACATAATATATGTATGCAAGAAAACTGCCATAAGAATATACACACTGTACATAAATTTGACTGACTTTACTAAGAAGCACATGTGCATGTGAATGGGTCTTGAGATCTTTGTTTAAAAAGTTCAAGTCATTTGGATCATCTGATAAATTAATTACGTTTTTGTTGATAATGTTTCCATTTATTCTGTTTATGTCTCCAGACTCTTTAGCAAATATATTCCATTTCTGCTTTTGTAATGTGAAAGTGTTATCAACTTATCCTTCAAGGAAAACCATTAAGTTGCCTTTTTCCTATTTGAATAGTATAAGATGCAGTAAATATAGAAAGTTATATTTAACACAACTGCAAATTTTTTTTGCAAAGACAAAGTTTGTTGTGTTAAAAACGGTTTCCTTGTTATATATTTGAATTTTCCAGTAATGCTTTTCTCAAATTAGAAGTAGTTATTAATCTCCTGAATTTTAAAGTCATCACATAACAACCAGGTTTACAATATCTGAATATTGCTTAAAGCCTAATATATTCTCATATTCCCGCTGCATCTACAAGAAAATAGCAATAAGATAGTTTCTGCAAATGTTCATGTAGATTAACATAAAGTAAATAGAGGAATAAATATTTGTAACCCCTGAGGGATTGTTGTCTTGTTGGCAGCGGAGGGTCTCAGTACCCAATGATCCAGACGGCTGGTTGAGTGAGCGTAAGCTATCATCCAGCAAGAGGTGAGGGGAAGTGAAAAGCAATCCACAACAGGCAGATGAGGCTCAAGAGTCGTGTAAGACAATTCATCGAGGCGATACCATTAGTTCAGAGTCAATTGTCTAAGGGAAGGAAAACGTAACAGAAAACCCTGGCCCTCTAGGTTGGAGGCTATGCAAGGGGTTGGTAGCCCCTCCACGTAAAAAAAGATCTTACTCATAATCTTTGCAAAGGAAAGCAGCCAGACTAAGTGGTTGACAAACTAGGCAAGTTGATATAATGGGAAGGATGAAGATTGCAACATGGAACGTAAGAGGACTTGCAAACAAACAAGAAGAACTAAATGACCTACTGAAAGAGAAACACATGGATATTACAGTAATAACCGAAACCAAGAAAAAGTTGAATGGTACTAAAGAGCTGAAAGATTTGACAATGATATACAGTGGTGTATCCCAAAACCTGTATCCCAAGATATGTGCCTGCTCTGGAGTGGCAATATTAGTTAGTAATAAATGGAAAAATAAAGCAGTTAGCTACAGCTATGTAAATGAGAGAATATTAACATGCAAATTTAAAATAGTGAGAGGATAAATCCTTTCATGGAAGTGTTGAAAACAGTGTTGTTGTATAAATTAAATTAATTGGGAGTCGATTAATAACACAAAACAACACTCACTTTTAAATTTTCCCGGAACCGGTTTCTGAGGCCTTCCCTCTATCTTCAGCCGGACATCGACTTGTTCTCATTGGTGTAGCTGGCAATATTTTGTCATCGGTCTCCTCTGGTGGCGGTTCGAGGAACTTACTGAACAAATCTTTCTGGGGGATGTCAAAGGTTTCCCATGGATGTTCAAACTCTGGCAAAGATATGTAGATGACATATTTGCCATAGTGCCAAAAAAACACATCAGTGATGCACTAAAACTTTTAAATATTCAAGAAAAAAGCATCAAGTTCACTGTAGAAGTTGAAAAAGACGAGTATTTACCATTTTTAGACCTAAAAATAATCAGAAATAAAAATAGAATAAACTTTGGCATTTACAGAAAACCAACACAGACAGACAACTACATAAAAGCTAATGGCTACAATCCAAGATCCCACAAACAGGCAATCTTTAATAGTTTAGCACACAGACTGGTCAACATCCCTCTCACAACAGAAGAATACAAAATAGAATACAACAAAATTATTAAAATAGCACAGAAAAATGACTTTCCCAAATCACTAGTAGACAAAAAAGTGAACTTAGCAAAAAAGAAGAAACTACTAAAGGAAACCACAACCCTCTCAGCTACAGAAACTAAAATGATCTTCAAAAAATTCACTTACCATCCATGGGCCTTTGATAAATTCAAAAAAGTCTTCAAAAAACAAAACATTCAACTAGCTCCAGTGAACCATTACTCCTTAAAAAACCTAATTTGCTCAAACATCAAAGATGCCATTCCATCTAACAAAAAATCTGGTATATATCAAATTGAATGCTGTGACTGTAGTCAAATTTATATTGGAAAAACCAAAAGAAATTTAGAAACAAGAGCAAAGGAACACTTTAGGAACATAAAATACAAACAATTAGAAAAATCAGCAGTTGCCACGCATTTTTGGGAAAAAAACCACAACATAAATCCAGAACCAAAATTACTAAAACATACAACAGGAAAAGAAGAACTGTCCGCATGGGAACAAATCTTTATTTAAAAAAATAGGAACAAAGTATTCAATTTTGACATCCCCCAGAAAGATTTGTTCAGTAAGTTCCTCGAACCGCCACCAGAGGAGACCGATGACAAAATATTGCCAGCTACACCAATGAGAACAAGTCGATGTCCGGCTGAAGATAGAGGGAAGGCCTCAGAAACCGGTTCCGGGAAAATTTAAAAGTGAGTGTTGTTTTGTGTTATTAATCGACTCCCAATTAATTTAGTGAGAGGATATTTGACAGTTATAGATGTTTATGCACCTGAAGAGGGAAGAAATATAGACACGGAGGAATTCTATAATAAATCACAGGAAGTGGTAACATAGGTAATTAGAACAGACCATGTTTTTATTAGTGGGGATTTAAATGCAAGGGTCGGTAATCAACCAATACAAGGAATAATTGGCACTTTTGGAGAATATTAATAAAAATGGACAAGAATTGAGACAATTTGCAGCATATAATCAACTAAAAATAATGAATACATTTTTTAGGAAAAAAGATATTCAAAAGTACACATGGAGTACACGAGGAACGAGATCATTAATTGATATATTATACCAAATGATAAAATAAAGAATCAAATAACAGATGTTACAGTATAAAGAGGAAGCGATATTAACTCAGAGCACTATCTAGTTGTAGGAACTATCTCATTATGAACTAGGTGGAAAAGAAGGAACAGCATAAGAGCAGAAATACCAGAAGAGGTGTTCAAAACTTATTTACTTCAACATGAGAGTGTCAAAATACTTTATCAAAATAGAATACAAGAATATTTAATAGAGACAACTACAAAAGAAAGCACAGAACAGGAATGGATAACCTTGAAATATTGTACTATAAAAGCAGCACACAAAGCAATAGGAAGAAAAAGAAAGCTTAGAAAATGTAGAGGATTAAGAGTATGGAATGAGCATATAGAAGCAGCAGTAAAGGAAAAGAAAATCTCATACATTCTTTTTTTTAATTTACGTCCGCCCCAACATTAAGTTATATCGGACGGTGAATGAATTGGGTGAAATGATACTCAAATGAGTCCAGGGTCCATGGAGCTTAGAGTTACCCGACATTCGTCTTGAATTATAAGGGAAAACCCCGGAAAAAACCTTATCTAGGTAACTCACCCTGACCGAGATTCGAACTCGGGACCTCTAGAACATGAGGCAGACATGCTAACATCTACGCTACCGTGGTGGGCAAAATCTCATACATGATTTTTTTTACAGAGAAATACGGAAGAAACTGAAATAATTTATAAAGAGAAATGGAACTATGCTAAGCAGCTGATAAAGAAAGCCCACCGCAACTCTTGGGAGCAATTTATATCAACTACAGAACATGATGTACATGGAACTCAAACGTTTGCTTATAAAATGATGAGACAGCTTAATCAGTCAGAAAGAGATACTGCAAGAATAAATGTAATAAACAAGCAAATTTGGACACAATACTACAAACGCCTGCTCAATTGCAAAGAACATGCACAAGAAGATGGACTGCCAATATATAATACAACAGTAGATTTAATTACATTGCATGAATTACAAACAGCTTTGAAAAGCATGAAAAATAGAAAAGCAAGTGGCCCAGATAGTATAAATGTTGAATTATTGAAATACTCTGGTCTAATACGCCAACTAAGATTCCTGCATTTATATAATGAGTGTTGGAAAGGTTAAAGGCAGGGCTGCAGTGGAGGGGGAACGCGGATGTATGCCGCCCCCCCACTATTTTTCGGAGAGGGATGCACTCCCCTTACTAATGATATTATTTATACTTTTTTAATTCATTACCTTTCTTAATTTAACATTAAAAATACTGCAAAAATACTATATATATATATATATATTCAAAATACATTCAAATAATATTTATGACTATTAACGGACCTCCAGTACATATGTGGAACCCAGAGAATTACATAAAAGACTGGATAAAAAGTTGTATGCATGCTGAGGACAGCCAAAGCAGGAAAGCGAATCTACAAGTGCAGAATTCTGATCAGTTCTCCAGCATCTGGACAATTTTTTTACGTGTGTATCCCCCCAATTTTTTTGTTAGGAATATGGTCCTGGTTATAGAATTCCTGAATCATGGAAAGTAGCTGAAGTGATACCCATTTTTAAAAAAGGGCAAAGAAATGACCCTGATAACTATAGAGGTATAAGTCTGTTAAATGTAGTTTACAAGCTGTATGCTAAAATTTTAAATAATCATTTAAAGCCAATAACAGAAGTGATTTTAGAAGAGGGACAATCAGGTTTTAGAATAGAAATCTGTTAGTGATAATATTTTTAGTATAAAGTGAATTTTAGAAAAAATATGAGAAGGAAGGCAACTTAGAAACTGACAGCATCCATAGACTTCAAAAAAGAATTTGATTCTATAAATAGAAATAGATTATGGAACATAATGGACAAAAGGGGATATACCCCTTATATAGTAGAAATAATTAAAAGCTTATATAGAGACACAAAAATTATCATAAATAGAGGCACGATAATAACAGAAGAAATAAAAATAAATCAAGGAGTAAGACAGGGATATAGCCTTTCTCACACACTATTTAATATATACCTGGACAACTTGATAAAAATTTGGGGGGGGGGGGGGAAACAAGTGGATGAAGGAGTACAACCAAATAGAAATAAAACATACGGTACTCTATGCTGATGATGTAGCAATAATACAAGAAAATGAAGAAAGCTTTCAACGTGTCATGTATAAAATGTATTTACTGGGAAAAGAATACAGTCTAAATATATCTACAAAGAAAACGAAAATAATTTCACCTCGAGGAAAATATCCTGTAAGTTCAAAAATAAGTATTGAAAATAAATGTCTGGAACAGCTTTTGAGTTTCAGCTATTTGGGCTGTGATGTTAAGCTTTGATTTAAACAAAGACATAGAAAACAAAATAAACAAATTTCAGCAGATGTGTGGAGCTATAGCAAGAACATTGCAAAACAAAGCAAGGAAAAAAAAAACAAAGTTAAAATTTTATAAAATGATGGCAGTTCCAACGCTCATGTATGGAAGTGAGTCCTGGATATTAAAAGAAAGAGATAAAAGTAAGATACAGGAAGCAGAAATGAGTTTCTTAAGAAGAGTTAAAGAATGTACTAGACGAGATTTAATAAGAAATGAAACTATTCAAGAGGAACTAGACATATATAAATTACAGGACAAAATAGAAGAAAATATGAACTGGAAAGAAAATATGAATAGAATGGATGAAGAAAGAGTACCGGTTTTATTAAGAAGATACAATCCTCATGGAAGAAGAGATAAAGAATGCCGTAGAAAAAGATGGAAATAGTTGATGGAATGCGAAGACAGAATAGGCAGAAATGCCTAATCCCTGAAGTGAAGAAGAAAAAGAAGAAGAAGAAGAAGAAGAAGAAGAAGAAGAAGAAGAAGAAGAAGAAGAAGAAGAAGAAGAAGAAGAAGAAGAAGAAGAAGAAGAAGAAGAAGAAGAAGAAGAAGAAGAAGAAGAAGAAGAAGAAGAAGAAGAAGAAGAAGAAGAAGAAGAAGAAGAAGAAGAAGAAGAAGAAGAAGAAGAAGAAGAAGAAGAAGAAGAAGAAGAAGAAGAAGAAGAAGAAGAAGAAGAAGAAGAAGAAGAAGAAGAAGAAGAAGAAGAAGAGGAGGAGGAGGAGGAAGAGGAGGAGGAAGAGGAGGAGGGGGAGGAAGAGGAGGAAGAGAAGGAGGAGGAAGAGGAGGAAGAGGAAGAGGAGGAAGAGGAAGAGGAGGAAGAGGAGGAGGAAGAGGAAGAGGAGGAAGAGGAAGAGGAGGAAGAGGAAGAGGAGGAAGAGGAAGAGGAGGAAGAGGAAGAGGAGGAAGAGGAAGAGGAGGAAGAGGAAGAGGAGGAAGAGGAAGAGGAAGAAGAGGAAGAAGTCCCTGTTAGATGTGGTAACGAAACAACTGTCACAATTGACAAATGAATGTTTTCTCATGAAAAAATAAGATTTCAAAATCGATAAAAAGCGGAGACAGGTTTAAGGGAAACTAGTGGCACAGGGGTACCAAATAGCCGAAAGCATTTTTGTATTCATACATTAAAGTAGAGGAAGTATTCCATGCCACCCACAAATTCGATACTGAAATTGCACTGGAATTACATGGTTTTAGGTCCCCAGAATCCAGTAAAAGTATTTTTAGAAAATGGTCTGCACCCTCAAGAGAGAGAGAGAGAGAGAGAGAGAGAGAGAGAGAGAGAGAGAGAGAGAGAGAGAGAGAGAGAGAGAGAGAGAGAGAGAGAGAGAGAGAGAGAGAGAGAGAGAGAGAACAACATAATTCAAAAATGAAAAGACGTTTAGATATCAAAGTTGGTGTTCAAATTTAGCATCTTATAAAAATGCGACACAAAGATTTTCAAGAATATACCCAACCAAGTGGGATGGCTCAGGCAGTTTCATCTGTGGCCCGCATTCAGGAGGTCCGGGTTCGATTTCCGTGGCCAACCTACCTGACCATGAGTTTTTTTGAGGTCTCCCCTAGTCGCTAGGCGAATTCTGGGAATGCTGGGAAGTATTAAATATATACCTTAAGTTTCCTGTCCCTCCATTTCACCTCCATTATCATTTCATATCATTTCTCATCTGGTGGACTCTTTCAGGTTAGAAGTGTCAGCGAGTGTCTTGGCGCTATCGTGACTCCTTGGGTCAGCTGCCCTCTGTCCCCTCTCACCTCATCCTTCATTTGGGGGAATCACTTGAGGCTTAGGTAGAATAAACCACAGGTTTCAGTGCCGAATCCCCTCCGTAATAATTCTAATCCTATTACTCTAGATTATATGGGGTAATATGGGGCAGAAGATACACGAATAATCGAAAGACATGAATAATTGATATACAAGAGTGCTCTCATAATGGTGTGAAGGGGCGGTATCAAGTAATTGAACGGCTTTTTGTGGCAGTTCTTTCTCTTCAAGAAATTGCGTAAATTGTGGTACAATATTTTTGTGAAACCAATTAGACATTTCCAGTATAGATAACATTCATCTGCATTATTAACTTGATGTCATGTGAGATTCTCTTCTTCCACAAATTTCTGGAACTCCTTCAGAAGGAATAGTTACCGCAATGTTTGAACTAAGCGGCTCTCCCTGCAGAGTAAGTTTGCGGATCTTGTGACATTTGCCTTTCATTAGCCAAGCAGATGAAGCATTAAATTCTCTAACTAATTCTAGAGCTTTGTGGGAAAATTTAACCTTTTCGGCACACACCGCACCTGAAGCAATGAACCTTCTGCTATTTTTTGGCTAAACCATTGTAAAACAGCAGCAGCTAAGTTGTCGAATGGAGATCTCTTTATATTTTTTTTTTCGTGCAAATGGTTCAGAATTAGTATCACTGTATTTTCTGCTTTTTTTTTAATGTCCCGAACAGAGTGCATTCAGATCTCATAGCCTGCACATAGTTTTGCAAGTTTCCCTTTTCTCAAATCTGTGAGTTAATTCTATTTTTTTTTTAATATTAACACTTCTTGTTTGTTTGTTTGTTTCTCCATCTCTTTTACAAATGTCTATTAACCTGCTTTGTTGACACAGGCTCAATAACATCAGAAAAACTGAACTTATTTTAATGTTCATTTAGTGATTTCTTACTTATCAGATTTCCCCATGTCTCTTGTCTGTCAATGTCCTCTATCCTATTCTTAATAATTGTCTAAAAGAAATTTACATTTCTTTCTCTCTCATGCCAGATATCCCCCATCCCTATTTTGACCAGCGTTCTCTCTAGCTCTGCCCACCAGCTGTCCTTACATCTTGAATTCTTCTGATGTTCTAGACAGATCTTTAATGTATTATCATCATCCTTTTTTATACAACTATACCAATATTTTAAACATATTTCTATAATTACCCCGCTCCTGCAAAGTCAGTTCCAGTCTAGCTACTTCATTTGGCATTGACTTATTCAAAGCTAGTATCTTTTTACAGAACTGTTCATATGTGTGTTCAACATGATTTCTTATCTCATTAGTCCCCCACAACTCATCACCATATGTCATTTTTGATTCTACTATTGCTTCATAGATTCTTTCATGCCACTTTACTGATATATCTGGTAATTTATATTTACAGCTCCTTACCACAGACTTCGCTATCTTCCCTTTCACTCTTATCTTTCTCCCATGTGCTCCCCAGCCGCAATTATAGCACAGTTTCATCCCTAAATAGTCAAATTCCTGTACCACCTTTTTGATCATTTAAATACCACTTTTCATCTTTCCTTAACTTATCACCCTTCTAAAACACTACTATTTTTGATTTGCCTATAATGATTCTTATTCGCCTTTCTTTACAGTAGTTGCTAACTTCATTTATTGCTCTCTGTAATCCTATCACTGTTATAGATCCTATTACCAAATCATCTGCAAATAGTAACCCTGGTATTACCTTATTCCTAACAATGGGGCAATGGTCGTTACTTTTTTCAACCCTCTCAATTATATTATCAATGAACAAGTTGAACAATATAGGGCTCAGTTTACAGCCTTGTCTTAATCCCATTTTCTGCTCCACTGATTCCGTTATCCCATTCGTATCTACTCTAGTTCCAAACTTTATTTCCTCATACATTTTTTCTAGCCCTATATTAAATTTCTTGCTGACTCCTTTCTTTTGTAATTTCCACCATAGTGCTTCTCTCACTACTGTATCAAAAGCTTTTTCAGAATCTACAAAAAAAAAAAAAAAAAAAAAAAAAAAAAAAAAAAAAAAAAAAAAAAAAATACACTCTCCCTCTTTTCCTACTTGTGTACTTACTACTATTGTTCTAATAATTAGTACATTATCTATTGTCCTTCTCCCTTTCCTGAATTCTGATTGAAATTGCGATAGCTTCTTTTCTGCCTCCGCCCATCTTTGCAATCTTTCTGTCATTATTCCTGTGTAAATTTTCCCTAATATTGCTAGTAAACTGATCCGATCCAATCAACTTTGTAAAGTATTCAACCCACTCTGCTGGTGCTATCTTTCCATCAATATTTCTTTTTCTGTTGATCTCCTTAATTGCTTCCCATACCCTTTTTTAATCTTTTTCTAACACTGCCTCTTTCACTTTCTTACTCTTAGCTTCTAACTACCCTTTTCTTTTCCTCTCTATTAGTTTTTTATACTCCCACCTACATAATATAAAATGTTGTTTATCTACATCTTTTTCTGCAATTCACCATTTTTTTTATTACTTTCCCTTCTTCTCTTTTCACATTCCTACATTCATCGTTGTACCAGGATTGTGGTTTCCTTTAGTAGCTTTTTCTTTTCTGCTAAGTTCACTTTTTTGTGTACTAATGATTTGGGAAAATCATTTTTTTGTGCTATTTCAGTTATTTTTTTGTATTCTGTTTTGTATTCTTCTGCTGTGAGAGGGATGTTGACCAGTCTGTGTGTTGAACTATTGAAGATTGCCTGTTTGTGGGATCTTGAGTTGTATACGCTTATTTTATGGGATTTTCCATCATTGATGACTATACACTGACGTGTATAAGCAATTCCTAAGTTCAGAAGCAAATAAGGTTTGGTTTTGTGTCTATTAAGTGCCACCTCTTGAATGAATTTTACTTTCAATCTAGCGTATAACATTTTTTTTTTCTTTTCTCCATGGCTGATTAAAAGAAACTAACAAGGGAACTATCACTATGCTCATACTTGTATTTACATGAGAGTTTGATGGTAGCATTTTTGCTCTATGTGGGGCTTGTGTGCCAAAAATCTGCTGTGCAGTAGGACAGCAACACCCAAAACTAAAGCCTGAAAAGTGCCATGTGCGACTACTTGCAAGTAGCTGCTGGATATCCCTTGTGAGCTCTGTGCTGGAGTGTATGCCATGTGTAGACCACTGCTGCAGGGGTAAACAATCCCTCCCGTACAATGCTGTTTTATTATGCCAATATGTTCCAATGTATTCTGGACTCATTTTCGGGTACTTCCAGCTATATTTTGCACCCAAGTTTTGATACACAGGCCCCACATAGAGCAGAGATGATGCCATCAAACTCTCAAGCATGTACAGATGTGAACATAGTGTTAGTTCCCTTGTTAGAAGATGCTAAACCTAAATATCAAGTTTAACCGATTTTTTATTTTTGACTTATGCTGTTTTCTCTCTTTCTTTCTTACACACACACACACACACACACACACACACACACACACACACACACACACACACACACACACACACACACACACACACACACACACACACACACACACACACACATACATACACACACACTTTTTTTTTTCTAAAGATCCTGTTTTAGGTTCAGAAGGTTCCAAAAGATGTATTTCTGGTGAAATTACGATATCAAGTTTTTGGGTGCTGAAAGCACGTGGTAAAGTTAAAAAAGGTTTGTTTCTTCCTCCTGTTTGAGTACCTTCACTTATTGGTCACCAGTCACCCATTATTCTAGATTAAAGTTTGACATTTTTAAAGATGAATGATATAACTGTGTTTCAGCACTGGTTTATTATAAGGACTTTAATCTCATTAACAATGAAAAGAAATAGGATCATTTTATAAATGTTTAATTGTGCCATTGTATAAGGTGATAAATGTGAAGGATTTTTGGTTGCCATATTTGTTAAATGAGTAGGCGAAGTTTTGGGGGGTAGTGTACAAAGAGAAAACAGATTTATAGCATTTATGTTATTTCTTATAATTATTTATAATTATTTATACTTATATGAGAATACGTTATGATTATGTTTTGCAGATGCGTGGGATAGTGGTAAAAGAAAAGGAAAGATTTATTCTTTCAAGCTAGAGTTATTTTTACCAGAAAAAATATAAAGAAATTTACTAAAGTAAGGAAGAGGTTATTAAACGTAATTATAAACTATTCAATTAATGCATATAACTTATTTTCTGCACATATCTGGTGCCTTTCGAGACGAATGAAGAATATCTCAAGGCTTCTTCGTCAAGCTTTGAATGTCGTATTTCCCTCCGGGTATGATTGCGCTTTTGAATTTCGCGCTAATAGTTGGCCAACGTGGGAATATGGGGGAACAGATTGCCAACTGCTCTTCGACACACACATTGCCGAGGTATCAGATGATTATGCATGTAACATTAACGCTCTTTGCAGTTATATATTATTAACTATATAATATATATAAAGAACAACAAACAGTAAATATAAGAGATGATGAATATATGTTTTAGCAAAGCAAAATGTTAATGTTGATTCTAGCGCCGCCTCGCGGTATTAATGTGGCAGCGGGTTCAACTATGAAAGATCCGCCAGCCCGCTCAAGTTCACTGATTGTTGAGTATTCAACGAAGAAGGAGCTACTGAAGCGAAGTGATATTTGAGAGATTGGTGCTGTGTTCTTTGTCTTCAACAGCGATATTGGAGAGATTGGTGCTTTGTTCTTTGTCTTAAACAGCAGGTAGATTTGAAATTTTATTTAGTATGTTCTTAATTACAAACATATTGAGACGTCACGAGTTTTCAGATTTTTTTAAAAGTTAAAATGACTTTCTGTGCAGTACGACAAATGACAGTTCGTTTCGTTTTCCCAGTGATTATAAACATTTAGAGTGGTGCTTTGTTCTTTGTCTTAAAGAGCAGGTAGATTTGAAATTTTATTTAGTATGTTCTTAATTACAAACATTATACTGAGACGTCACGAGCTTTCAGCTTTTTTAAAAGTTAAAATGACTTTCTGTGCAGTACGGGAAATGACAGTTCGTTTCGTTTTCCCAGTGATTATAAACATTTAGAGTGGTGCTTTGTTCTTTGTCTTAAAGAGCAGATTTGAAATTTTATTTAGTATGTTCTTAATTACAAACATTATACCAAGGCGTCACGAGTTTTCAGCTTTTTTAAAAGTTAAAATGACTTTCTGTGCAGTACGAGAAATGACAGTTCGTTTCGTTTTCCCAGTGATTATAAACATTTAGAGTGGTGCTTTGTTCTTTGTCTTAAAGAGCAGATTTGAAATTTTATTTAGTATGTTCTTAATTACAAACATTATACCAAGGCGTCACGAGTTTTCAGCTTTTTTAAAAGTTAATTGTTTAATTGTTGTACCAAAGTACTACGTGGTTAAACCATTTCTTCTTTCTGTTTCTGTAGGACTTAGGCGTCATCAAGGAAAACACTTTAGCTGCCGAGTACATTGGTTGGATTACAACAATGAATCTAGACAGCTTTAAGGCCAGCAGATCTAGACAGCTTTAAGGCCAGCAGACAAAGAGAACTAAACCGTGTAATTGAAATAAAAATAATTTTTTCTGTAAGTGGGAAAGTCGTCGAGTATGAGGTACTAAGGGGCTCGCTCATCAGAGAACTCAAGGGCCGTCTTTGCAGCGATCAAAGTAAGTATTCCTACTTTTATGTCTTAAAGTTTTTGCTGTTTCTCTTTTTAAGAGCTGGTTTCTATGTATGCATTTGAAATTTCATTCTCTTTGGATGAACAAGAGATAAAACTGATATGTTGCACTAGCATGACTTACAGTACTCAGAATGAAGAGGATTTCTGAGGATACCCAGATAATTCAAAATACAGATAAACATTTAATTTTTTTATAAAAATATCTCAAACATATGGTATTTCAATCATAATCGTTAGGGCAATTTTCGAGAAAAATCTAAAGTTTCAAAAAATGCCCCATGTATAGTCTGGGTGGAAGGGTTTTCTTGAAAATTTTCATGTGCATTCTTGGAAGATGCCGAATTCGAATACGAAGTTTGGTGTTTAACTAAGTTTTCATTTTTGGGTAACGATGCTCATACACACGGCGCGGGCAATTTTTCTAAAATTGCTTTTATTGGATTCAGATCTCAAAAAGCGTGTTATTTATAGTGGAATCTTTGTATCGAATTTTTGGATGTAATGACATTCTTTTCCTTTTCCTTTTCTTTTTTCTTATGCACGTGGAAGAGAAACTAAAAACTGAATAGTGTGCTCCTATTTGAGAAAATTAAGTATAGAACAATTCAACAAATAACACGAAAAATTTCGAAAATAGCTTTCTTTGTAAAAGAAAATGTACTTCATATGAATAGCCAGCCTCGGTAGCGTAGATGGCAGCGTGTCTGCCTCACGTTCATGAGGTCCCGAGTTCGAATCTCGGTCAGGGTGAGTTACCTGGATAAGGTTCTGCCGGGGTTTTCCCTTATTCTGAAAGACGAATGTCGGGTAACTGAGCTCCATGGACCCCGGACGCATTGAGCATTATTTCACCTATTTCATCGTCCGATATGACTAAATGTTGGAGGACGTAAATTACCAAGAAAAAAAAAACCCTTCATATAAATGATGTGTTTTAATGCTTTAGTAAAATCGACATTTGTTGTGACGTAAGTTTTTGTCTATCTTGGTTTACCAGTTATGCAGGTCATCAGTAGGGGGCTGATTTTGCCCTATTTGCCTATTTTATTCGTTTAGAAACGTGGGTTTTTAAGTTATAAGCACGCTTCCTACAATTATTAGCCTAAGTTCTTAGTTTTATAATGCCTGTAAATGCCTATTTCATACGTCCGTGCCTATTCTGCTTATTAGTGCCCAAAACTGCCTTTTTAGCCAATTCCTTCTGCTTGTGATTTTTGACAACAGCTTTTGCATTTCAGTGCATTAATATGATATTTTTGTGCTGGTGTAAAGGCTCATTTCTTGAGCTAATAGTAATACTTGGGGAGGGATTATTAATTAAATTATTGATGGTGTCAATTGTTAACAATCATATCAGACCACAATCAGTACCGCTGGTAAGAAGGAATTTACTCCCCTAAGATTTCTTTTAATGTGTGTAAATCTACTGACACGAAGCTGTTGTTTTACCCAATCTTAAAATCACCACTCTGGGACTCTGTTCAGGTTACAACTTATATCGTAAGGCCAGCGCTTAATTAGATAGGCTACACAGACTAGGATTATATATTATATATTATTTATATATTATATATATTATTATATATATTATAATATATATTATTATATATTATAATATATTATATAAAGTTCTGATTTTTTCATGCTTACGTTTTTCTACATGTATCTCAAGGAATCATGAAATCGATTGCTTGGAGATTTCCGGTGTTTCCAACATTGAAAATAAAACTGCAGACCAATAAATATTAATGGCTCGTATATGTTACAGAAATGCCTTTATAAAAAAGCTGTGCTTTATTTGTTCTTAGTCGACAGTGGGATATTCAGGGTTTTTGTTACAAAAACTAGGATTCTGTAGCTTAAACTGTTAATTTTTGTTCTGTGCTTTGTATCTGACACATCGTGACATCATTTTAAGTGATATTAAGATTGCTGTAATGAACTTTTGAATTTATTATCTTTCCAACAATCGTTCCTATTAAGGAGATACATCTGTGCAAATTGGCCCAAAACTTACAATAATCCTAAATTTAGTTTTTTTTGTCTTAAAATTAATATAGACATACTTCAATAATATAAAGCTCTTTTTCTTTTTCTAGCGGTACTACAGAAAATGTCAAATGACTATATAAATAAACCTAAACCTGTATCGTAGCTGCCATTACGTAATTTTGACCTACGTTTCTCAGATTCCGTATTTTCTACATTTTCTTAACTTCAAAATGTTCCACAGGATGCAATTTTCTATTAATCTGTATGAAATTCAAAACATGCGTGTAAGGGCAACTGCATATTAAGTGTACCCATTTACATTTGTTGTGTTTTCGTTATTTGTATTGAAAAGGATTATAATGCTTACTTCTTAATGAAAACGCTTAGGAAAATCATTTTTTTTTAAATAGCTACCTATGATTATTTTTTCCCTTCGTTGATATGGCGAAGACAAATATTTCACATAGGTACAGCTCATTAATAGGTTAAAGTGGGTGTAGAAACTTATACCCCAAGCATTAATTTTTAAAATAAAAAATATGTGGGACATTTTGAAAATCGCATGTAATTTAGACATAAACTGTTAATTCCTCAGAAACGATTCTAACTAGAAAGCTAAAACTTGCTATTATTCCATTCTTGATCGATCACAAAAATAAATGGTATAACTTTGAAGCAACTTTAACTAAAGCTTCAAATATTTCAATTTCCATCCTAACCACCCCCCCCCCCAAAACCCACGTTTTTGTTTTTTGACATAGTTGATTACTTCACACCTTTCTGCACATTATGGTTCTTATTTAGTGAAGTGGACTTATATGTATTTTAATTATCCGACAATATCTGTTATTTTAGCTTGCTGTAAAGCCCTTTATGAAATTTGGATTAAATGTAGAACTATTTCGTCTAGGGAACTGCAAAATAGTATGAGTTTAGCGAATTTGTTGCAGCATATGTTGCCATGATTGTCATTTTGTTATAGTGCATTTATAGCGAATTTTAAGAGCCATTTTACCATAATTGTGCATTTCTAAGTGTTTACTTTGAAAAAATTTAGTGCCTGTTTAAGTGCCTATTTTGCCCATTTTAGTGCCTTTTTGCCTGCATATTTTCACACATTTTTAGTGCCTATAAATCCGCTTCCTGGTCATCAGAATGAAGAAGAGTTCTGAGGATACTTTCAAGAAATTCAAGATGCACTCACATTTCATTTGTCATGGAAATTCTTGAAAATGTGGTAATTTAAATGCAGTCTTAGTAGTTTTTTAAAATATCAAAATTTTCAAAAAAAGGTTTTAAAATGTGGTCTTGAGTATCTTTGAGTTTCATCCTTGGAAGGTGCTGAACTAAAATGCCAACTTTAGTTTTAGTTATGCTGCTCTCTCTCTCTCTCTCTCTCTCTCTCTCTCTCTCTCTCTCTCTCTCTCTCTCTCTCTCTCTCTCTCTCTCTGTCTCTGTCTCACACACACATCTTGTATTTGTGGCGAAATCTAGATAACGAACTTTTGGATGGAATACAATACTTGCCTCACTTGTTTTTTCCCTTTTATTCAGGGGACCTGAAAATGTATATTTCCATAAAAAAATTCATGAAATCTTGGTATGATTTTTTTTGGGTGGAATGCAGTATCATTACCAATTATATACGCGGTAGAGAAATTAAAAATATCGGTTTTCTCTGAAATAAAAAAGCCTTAAAATTTCTTTTAAAAAGTTTGATAAATATGAAAATAAATCGAATATACCGAAGAAATACCCAAGTGCATCAGGATACATTTAAGGCGGCCATAATTTACAGCTTACTGGCAGTCCCTCTCTTTCCTGCTCGCCAGTACGCACACAGATAAACACAATAACCAAAATTTAAAATAAAAAATTGTGTTGTCACCCAATCACTTTATTTAACCATGAAGGGATGTAATAATAATAATGATGATGATGACGATGATGATAATGTTAGAAAGCCTGTTATAAAATGTTTCACTATTGATTGTGGCGTTTAATGTTTGCCTAAATTCTATTCTCAATCGTATCGAAAGAAACGTTAAAAATATAATTACTATAGAACGAAATTTTATGTGGTAAAAAAGTTAAAATATTCAGATTTGTGTGCTATCAATGTTACAAATATTTCGTAAAATATCAAAATATTTGGTAAAAATGTTAAAATATTCTAAATAAATTTGCAGAAATGAGAGAGAAATGTTAATTTATTAAAAAATGTTACAAGATATTAAATAGTTTTAAATGGATAGCAGTGCCTAGCAGGTTTCCTTAAAATTGCAGTGAACAACAAGTCTTCCAAATTGTCCATCACGATTGTAAATATTGTGAAAATGATGTTTTCATATCACGGGATGTCAGACGTGCATATTTAGACAAAGGAATGTCATTAACACTCATACAATAATCACTTACTTGTTTACCTTCCGTGACTTGAGCCACTACAGTTTTTGAAAACTATTGCTTTTCTTGAACATAGTTTGTCTTTTAGTACTTTTAGCCCTGTAAATGGATTAATTTTCATTTTAAAGGCCTGCACCTCTAGGTGTTTTCACTAATCAGATTTATTGAAGTTTTTAGTTTTTGCATGAAGTCACATAAAAAAGTTTAGATTTGTGAATGTGAACGCCAAATCAGTTTTTATTTGGCCGGCTTTCAATGAAGCCTGAATATTTCATAGATTACGCATCACTTTTGGGCAGTTAATTTACAACAGATTCAAAACATTAAGAATTTGTGCCATAGTATGAAACTGCGCTTAGCTAAGGAACCTAGTGCTTGACCACTAACGCAGGGGGAAGAGGAAAATTGAGATTTTTTTTTCTCTCTGAAGAGATCAACCCTCAGTTGTGATTTAACAAATATTTCCCCCCATTTGATACAAGCTTATCCATGTTAGGATATAGTAGTCTATACATTCACAAGGTCTACGAAAAGCATGAGCTACACAAGTAACATGTATCAATTTAGGAAAATGTGTGAAAAGAAGTAATACGTTGTCATATATCATTTGGCCATATCTGTGCATAGTTTTATTGAATGACCTCACAATCTTGATATTATTTGCTGCAGGTGGTTCTTTACACACCACTAAATACTACTGCTCACTATTTCGACGCTCTTCATTACACCAATAACATTTTCAATTTTTTTTAGAAACTTGAATCTTGGGTTTCATCGATGCTATCGTTTTTTATCATTTATGATGCTACTTAAGAGGGTAGCTCGGGTGGCTGTCGTCTGCCACGGCAAGCAAATTACGTAACCGCAGTAGGCCGTTGGTAACTAAGGAGTACTGAAATACGCCGAGACAAATATTACCAACATATTTTTCTTCTTACTCTTGTTCTATTTCTTCTTTTCTTCTTATTACCATCATCATCGTTATCATTGTACAATATGAAAACGTATGGGCTTACGACTAATTTTAAAATGGATCAACAAAGTTAAGTATCGATTTTTTAAAGTTATGCTAAAGGAATTGCATTCGTCTATAAATTCTCAAGTTATAATTTTAGAAAATATTGTTTTCAACAACACGTAATTTATTAAGAACTATTCACGATGTCTCAAATTTATATCATCCTCCATTTAAAATTTTGAAGCCCACTCTCCTCACCGCCTTTGGAGTCCACTGGGACAGGTCTCCCTTATTCTCGCTTGAGGTCCACTGCCTCATGAGAATAAAAGTAATCACAGTTAACTTTATTCATCCATTTAAATGCAATGGCGAATTTTCCATACTTTTTGTTGTTGAGTGACTTAGGAACGCTCCTCTGCACTTACTGTTTTATTTTTCACATGGTTGGCAAAACAAAACTTTATTGTCCGTGATAAATACGTTTTTTAAATTCGTCTGAGTATTCCTGAAGACACGATTTAGCACTTGATTTAACTTTCGGCCTGTTTTCAAGACACACAGGTTATTAGATATACTTTTACTGCCTCTCGTTCAAGAGGTCCCGAGTTCGAATCTCAGTCAGGGTGAGTTACCTGGATAAAGTTTTTTCCAGGGTTTTCCCTTATCCTGAAAGACGAATGTCGGGTAACTAAGCTCTATGGACCCTGGGCTCATTAGAGCATAATTTCACCCATTCCATTCATCGTCCGATATGACTTAACGTTGGAGGACATATTACAAAAAAAAAGTACAAGGAACGCGGTGGCGGATTACTCAGTCTTATCGCAAACGCTCGGTCTAGCATTATAAATATAAACGAAATATAATACACGGAGAGTAGATAAGAAATAACCAGGCTGCCAGCAAGTTTGTTTATGACGGGCTAATCTATTCACTCAACACTTTATATGGTGAAGATTCTCTGTACTTGTGATGCAATACTTGTCATTCGTAAGTATATCACATATGTTTACATTAACTCACATTTAAAATTGTGTAAGATAAATAAAAGGCGAAAAAGTCAGATTTATTTATGGGAGATTATCTGAAAATATGTATTTACATATTTTTGTCATCAAAATTTGTATTTTTCTGTGAAATAAGATTTCATGTCCATGCTCATAAACTTTTATTCAGAGTTTTCCCTTTTTTGTAAGCATGTATGTCTTTGCAGAAAAAATAAATTTGTTTACTTAAGAATCTGCTACCTATAATAACGAGTTTAATACCCCTGTATAAAGTATTCTTACAAACGCTTATATCTCTAAATACTTCAAGCTAATCGGTCTAAAGCCAGCCTCGGTAGCATAGATGGTAGCGTGTCTGCCTCACGTTCAAGAGGTCCCGAGTTCGAATCTCGGTCAGGGTGAGTTACCTTGATAAGGCTTTTCCGGGGTTTTCCCTTATCCTTCAAGACGAATGTCAGGTAACTCTAAGCTCCATGAACCCTGGACTCATTTGAGCATCATTACACCCAATTCATTCACCGTCCGATATGACAACGTTGGAGGACGTAAAATTACAAACAAAAAATAATAATAAATAAATAAAATCGGTGTAAACATTTTTCTAACTTTCTTGAAGCTGCTAGGGAAATGTGGGAATACGGTATACAGAACACGGCGATACTTAGATCTTTTAAATTTGGTCGCTATGAGATATATTTGAAATTCCGATGTCAAGCATGGCCAAGAGATAAAAATGAATCGCGACTTCTCATTTGGGAAAGGTATAAATATTGAACATTCAGAAAGATAACAAATAATATCTCCAAAATAGTTCCCTGCGCAAGAAAGTTGTGTGCGTTGAGATCTATATTTTGTCTTTGACGGTTTCCAAGCTATGCAGAAGTCACCCAGAATGAAGAGGAGTTCTGAGGACATACCCAGAAAAGTTCAAGACATAAATTTCATTTGTCAGTAAAATCTCTTAAACCTATGGTAGTTTAATCCAAATTGTTGGCTATTTTCGGAAAAATAAAATTTTTAAATTTCGTCTGTGGCCTGCATTCGGGAAGGCGGTTCGATTCCCGTGGGCGTCCTACCTGGCCCATGGTTTTTTCCGGGGGGTTTCCGGGTCTCCAGACAAATGCTGGGTAGGTTAATTTCATCCCCCGAATTTCATGTCTCTCCATGATATTTCCATTATCATTTCATATCATCTTTCCTCTGGTGGCCTCTTTCAGTAGAAGTGTCGGCGTGTGTCTCGGTGGTGCATGGCAGAATGTTATGCTCTGAGTAAAACTTCCTCGTCCGGTAGGATGATCTCTGGTGTCCGAGCCCGGTCTGGTGGACCGTTTCTGGACTGCAGTCGGATGGGCTGCCGGTTGTGCTGTCCTGCCGTTTATTTTTCAACTAATAAAATGTAGGGACTGTGCCCTCTGTACTGTCTTGGCCCCTTGGGACGGCCACACTCTGTCTCCTCTCGCCTCATCCTTCCCCCGTGGATCCTCTTTCGGGGAATAGGTACAATAGATGAAAACTGGTCGTGGTGCCAAATCCCCTCGGTACCGTAAACCATTCCAATCCAATCTAATCCAAAGAGTAGTCTAGGGCGAAGGATTTTCTTGAAAAACTGCGCGCGCGCGTAAAAGCACACCAGAAAGATAAGGAAAAGGAATGAAGGGAAGAAATTGTCGATGAAAATAAGCACCCCAGCATTCGCCTAAATGACAAGGGCAAACCACGAAAAACCCATATTAAATTAGGCGGTCGATCCAGATCGAACCGATGATGTCGTACGCATTACCGCACTGCCACCTCTCTTGGCACTGGGCAGAAAGAAAACACGTATATTCCAACGGGAAATCAGCATCTGGTACAGGACGAAACGTTCTTCCAATTCTGATGTTCAAGAGGTGCATTTCACGAACTCAGATGTAGAGTGTCACAAAGTAACGAATAATAATGTATAATCCAGGGAATTTCAAAGAGTTGTAGACAAATATATAACTTCTATTATTGTTGTATACCACATTACGGGACCGTATATAACATTACCGAGATAAATATAGACAATCTAGGGCAAGAAAAAGAACGCCGAGAAGAAGAGAAATGGTAAACTTCGAGCCAGACTTCAATATCAGACCGCTTCAACATATTGTCGCACGAATATCTTAAGTTGCGGCATTTTAAAAACTAATAACAAAATTATTGTAGTAATAGTATGATCATGGTGTGATATTGTTAATAAAATAAGTGGGGCATAATTAAAACATGTTGAATTAAAGCGTTAGAATAAATATTAATCAATATACTGAAGTTTTCCTAAAGAAAAAGAAAAATATATTTTTACTTTATGTAACACGTATAATACTGAGGGACATTATGCCACGGTAACGTGTGTTCTGATATGGATTTTGCTGTGGTTCCCCTTGTCACTAGGCGAATGCTGTTGTGGATTCTTTAATCCACGAATTCATTTTCCGTTCCTTCCTCATTTCATTCCCTTGTCATTTTTCAGGTTTGACTGTTAACACGGTAGTTGCGGCAGTTGCGGGCAGATGGTGCGTATGCTAGCGCTATGTGAATCTTTTCCCCTGGCCAACCTTGAAATAGTTTTCTAGGCTTGTAGGGTCGCTTCGTCGCCCTGTCTCTAGGTGATGGTGAGGAGCTTCGGTGGTGCGCCCGGTATAACTATTAGAAAATTCTGCACGTCTTTGTCCCCGCTCTCTGTCGCACCCCTCAACCCCCCGCCGTTGTTACGTTCCATCAGATCACATCGTTCAACAAGTAGGGGAAGTAGTGTATTCTATCCAAAAGTTCGATATGGAGATTTCACTGGAAATACGTGTTTTGAGGTTACTGAATAAAAAAAAGTAGGGATGGGTCGATACAAATTTTTCTCTATACCGACACACGATATTTTCTACGATACCCGATGCCTCGATATTTATACCATTTCTACTTCTAGTTTCTATACAAATTAGAATGTTGGGAGAACTATGTAATGCTAATGAAATCAATTAGGTGCACATATTTAATGAGACACAATTTAAAACCATCATGCCCGATTTCAGCAACAGATGTTAAAATCGACATTAACAAATGTAACGTAACAATTGCCACAGCAGTAAAAAAACTGTTACAATTCTTGCATTTCACGAACTTGCTTTCTGAAAATGCTAACAAACATGTTGATTAAGGTTTCACGGGTGATCAGCCACGTCAGATTTATGAAGATGGAGCTTTCGGCTTCATCTTCCTAATGAAGGCCATAGAGTGTAAAATGGCCGCTTAATCAATAGCGCTCGCCGCGAAAGCTTCAAGTCTTACACTAAAAAACATATGCTAACGCCGAGAAACTTGTAAATATTACAGATATAGAAGGCTGAGGATGAATCGTATTATTTTATGAACGTACTGCGAAGCCCTTTCGTTTTTATCTTCATTTGTACACAGCTGAAAAAATGGCGGGTGAACAAGATCAGAAAAGAAGCCGTGGGATAAATTTCTCATCAGTCGAGAAAGAATTGTTAGTTGAATTAGTAACTGAATATAAGGATATTGTGGAAAATAAGAAGACAGATGCGGTAAATGTGAAAGAGAAAGATGTGACGGGAGAAAAAATTGGAAAGTATAACTCGAATGCGTATGTCACAACCGGAAGTGTGAAGCAACTTCGTCAATATTTCGTAAATACAAGGCGCGAAGAACAGAAGTGACGAGAGACTTGTCCGTTTCAAGACGGGATGTGGACAGTAACGTCTGTTGTACTTCCTCAGTAATCTTCATAACAACTTGTTTTGACAATCTATACTTCTGTAGAAAATTTTCTTCTGATTGCTCCTCAAAATCATTTCTCCTCATTGGCCGTTCTCTATTGCCATTGCCATTTGAACGAGAAGGTCTAAATATAGCAAATCGACATCAAAAGCTGCGTTCACGCCCACCATCTTGACAATTCTACAGTTGTTAACGACTTATCAGAAATATGGCGTGTTAGTTTACCAAGAGGTTTAACACGAGTGATAAGCTAACACACATTGTAGCATAACAGCCGTGTTAAGTGTTAACATCTGTTGGTGAAATCGGGCATTAGTGTATTAACTTCTAAGTTCTACATTAGACATTTGAAAGAAAAGTGCGTGTTTGAAGCTGTCCACTTTTATAAATCTTTGTTAAAAATACTAACATTCACACTTTTCTGTCACACATGAGTCCTGCTGTGCTAAATAGTATTTCAAAGAAAACTGTTCCAAGTGGAATACACAAATATTTAGGGGCTTCCTTTTCTTTTTAGTTTTGGGAATTATAAATTTGTTTTCCAGCAATCCAAAGAGGAAATGACAAATCCTTGTCGAGTTATGCAGTGATTTCTTCTTGGAAACTGTTAACTGGCAGTGAATCTGACACACGATTAATTGCTTAATACGGGTACCACATTCCTGGCAATTTGTCGGGCTATGCAATGTTCTACTTAGGGCAGTAATATTTTGTGATTTTAAAAGAAAAACTCAGAATCACCACCCAAGTATCGAAAAAGTACCGAGCGAATTTTCTGAAGTATCGTTCGATGTCGATGCCATGCACGTATCGTGAGTATCGAGAACCCACCCCCATAAAACATTCTTAGGTGTGTGTGTGTGTGTGTGTGTGTGTGTGTGTGTGTGTGTGTGTGTGTGTGTGTGTGTGTGTGTGTGTGTGTGTGTGTGTGTGTGTGTGTGTGTGTGTGTGTCTGTGTGTGTGACACGAAAGGACAGTTGTATACCAAACCTGGTATTTAAGCTGAGCATCTTTGAAGGAAGGGATGTGAAGTTTTCTGAAGAAAATCTCTCCACTCCAGACTACCCTTTACATGGAATATTTTTCGAAAGTTTTTATTTTCTCAAAAACTGCTGTAACGATGTTAATTAAGATATTACGTGCTTAAGATATTTTCAATCCAGTTGAGATGCAGATCTTGAATTTTGCGACAATACCCTCAGAAGTCCTCTTTATTTTAGATGATTTTTGCATAACTGCTAAACCATAAGAGATACACAAAAAATATAAATCTCGTTAAAACATCAATTTGATAGTCGTAGGAATTTTTAGCTTGAATTTTCAATTACATCCTTCACTTTTTTTCAAATAGGAAATAATTACTCGTTGCTGAATGTCCTGGTCATGCAAAGAGAACAGAATTTCAGATTTTATCTTCTGTACCTAATAGGTGCGTGCTAGGCAAGTAAAAGCATCTGGATGGCAAGAAAACCAGCGTTCGTTGGGTTTTATTAAAATCGTAGGGTAAAGTAGCCCTACTAATAGGATTACGGCCATTAGTATCCTTAGAGGTTTCGTGGGCTACTTACTCCCACTATAGTGCTGAATCCAAAAAGTGACGTTCGGTTTTAACTCGTGGAAGTCCGGTTTGATTATATTCTTGGAAGGAAAGGCCTGTGATTCATTTTGGAAATACGAGAAATATTTTTTCAAAGAATAACGATTCTAATTTTAGTTGATTATCACCAAAGCATGATTATGGTATCAAGTAACTTATTGTTTGAAACCAGATGTTGAAATAAAGGTACGTAGCCAAATCCCGAAGAAAAGAGAAAAATACTTTAATTACTGTATTTATACGAATCTCAACTGTATTTTCTTTCAATCTAAATCCAGTGTTTAAAATTGTGGTGCGCATTTAATTCGAGGGCAAAATCGTACTGTAGTTCACCGGTAACTGCAAATTTATCATATCTTCCGTCATATTTTGTGTTGGGTCTTTACGCGGGAATAGGTTATCTACATTACAGCAAAATGCGCGCGAATAACAATTTTAAGACTTTGTAAAATTCATATTTTATAATCATGAACTGTAGTTATCTTGAATTATTTTTGTCACGTGACAGGTATAATACATTGACCTGTGCTTCAAATACAAGCATGTTATTTTCACAAGCAAGAAAGTAAAACCCAAACTATTTTCGAAATAATCCAGAACCAGGCAGAGCAGAGGAGTATCCAGAATATTTTTTTCTGAAAACTGTGGAACATAAATTACAAGCTGCTGTAATGGAATACACTCAGTGAGTTAGCGGATTTTAAAAAGCATTAGTATTCATTTTCTTTGTTAAAAAATCTCTAATTATGAATCAAGGTTGCAGACGAGTCGAAGTTTACGGACCAGATTTGGCTAATAATTTACTGAACCTACGAGCTACGTCTACACAGCTTGAAAGGGTCTCACAACTTTGTCCAGCTTTTAAACAGTTATTTCACATTCTTTCGGGTACGCTTCCACGTTTTGTCATGTAGTAACTGTTATCTCATTTATTAGCATTGTTTACTATTTAAGAAGAACTTGGATAGTTCCTCGTTGGCCGCAAGCAAACTCAGTGGTATTTCTCAGTGAACGATTTCTTTTAACTGAAACATTCTTTGTTATTAGAAGCAAATCAGAAAACAGTTTGCTACAAACAGTAAAGTGGGTAAGTAATTTTATTTCAAAACTGTTAGGTACAAATGCATTTTTACAGCATACCAATTTAAAATAAATATGATTTCCATATAATTATATGTATTTTATTTACTATGACAATGTACCAAGTTCTATGTGGTCAGTGATTAATCATCAAAGATTTGGGAAAGTTGGCTGAAGAGAATATTTGGATGCCAAGCATCAATGAACTTAGTAATTGATATTTGGATTGTGTTAATAAAATATTTTTATTTTGTGTAGAAAACAGTTTGTTACATGACGTATTTTAAATGTAAATTACGTGTAAAATAAATAAAGTGCAGATGATTTATTGTTTGCGCATCTTTAGTTGGTAAGTGATGTTTCAACCAGCGGAGACAAAGCGCTGCCGTCCAGTAGTGACCATTTGGAACAAGTGTCATTAATGTAAAATTTTGAAGTTTGTATCTTGTACAATATAAGAACTTTTAATTGCATAAATACTTGTCATATTAATAAAATTAATTATATTCGCACGTTATTCACGAACATAAATTTATGTATCTGTAATGAACGAAACAATTTGAACATGAAAGAATATTGAAAATTAAGTACTATGAAAGAGATCCGAAAGATTCACCATTTTGAACACTTAAATGACATAGGGTACTTGTTTGGGTCCAAAATATCCATTTTTTGTTTTCATGCTTAAAAAAACTAGAAACTCGGAGCTTTCAAAACGTATATGGCATGTTGGGGTTTTCAGTTGTACAGGGGTTTTAATTTTGATGTTCTAACTTGGCGAGTCACTGCTGTTATGTACCCATTTATCTTTAATTGCAATTTACCCTAACCTGAATTTTTCATACTTTAGGTACACTTTATTCTGCAACCAATTGAGCTACATAGATGACATTTTTACTAGCCAGTTCTCAAAGAATTAACGATTCTAACTAAAATTATTCCTCATATTGCTAATCATAACTTATTAAAAACTTATAAACTTATTAAAAACTTTGGCTTGAATTCTGTGTTCATAATGTACCCATTTTGGGGGGCCGACATTTTTAAATGTGGGAAGCAAATTTAGGTGGAAATTGTCACGTAATGCAAGTATTAAAGCAATCAAAATTCATTACAAAAATCATTGAGAACCAACAATTTTGAAATTTTTAATTTTGTTTGACAAGTTTGTAGCATTGCCTTTTAGCACACAAAGGTCCTTTCTCATGGATTACGTTCAGGAAAGATTGCTGTATTTAGCGTTACAGTTTCATTTCACTATGTTAAATAGTTGTTGAATAACTGAAAATAAAATTCGGCACTAAAATAGCCGTTAGAAACTGTCTCACAACTACCCAGTGCCCTTAAGCTCAATAAAATAGAAACCTGCTGCGTATGTGCTCCTTCCCTTCTTTCCCTTATACCTACTTGTAATTTGAACTCTCAGAACGACTTTCCTTTTAATGGGCATTTTAGTAAAACTATTTACTGGTTACATTATTGCATGTTCAAATAAAGACCTGTTTTATTGCACTTTTTTAAATTGTTAAATGAAACACGAATTTTAAAATTTATTTTCACTTATTTACATTTAATTTATTATTTACATGATATTTTTATATAATAGTTATGATCTGTGGCCTCGTCGTGGCCTAGATGTTAGAACTCTTTTATGGTCCAGTTACACATTTAAGAGACAAGCTATAAAAATCTCCTGAAAATATAAAGAAAAATTAAGTGAATTATATGTGGTATACACATTTGTAAGTTCTGTAACTGCAGAGAAGTAGCTGTATGTACATTTTTATATTTTCTGTGACTAATATGGCAACACACTTGTATTGACCTTTATTTTGGTACCATTATTTAAATGAATATGTCCTTGCTCATTTAAGTTTCTGTATAAGTTTAGCTCAGTTGTGCATATCCATAGCATTTTCTGTATTCAGGGATTCAATGGTCATTGAAATCAAAACGCAATGTAATCCGATCCATCTGGTGATATCTTCATGCGACTCCATAAACTCGTAGCACACCTGCTTTTATCAACAGTGACCTGGTTTAGTCAACCTACGCGAGAGCATACAATGGAACCTTGCTGCTGAAAAACAGCTTCACCTTTCTTAGAGATTTCTTTTTATTAGAAAAATAGAGCTGATTTTTAAAAGATCTATCCGCGTGGGAGGCTGCAAAAAGCAGATAGCAAGTTCTGCACTTCCGCTTCTTTATCCTCTCAATGCTCGAAACATATACATACATATATAGGCGTTCTGGTTTATGGTACAACAAGAACATGTGGATGCAAACTGTATTAGCAGTAATTTGTTCTCAATATGAATTCACTGGGTTGTGCCTATACAGTTGTGATTCTGAGTGTATCTTCCTCCTCCCCACCTCTCTCTAGATTATACATTGAAACTAATAATACATTTGTGAACAGGAATACTAATTATAGCAACTATTTCCTTCAAGTTCATATTCATTTCTCTTACGCTTTTGTCTTAGAGTTAAAATATCTGATGTTTCTAAATTCGCATGTCATTCAGATTTTCAACGGAGTCCGAGAATTTCAAACTAAGCTGCTGCAACCCCTGGTGCCTTCCAATACCCCTTCACTCGCCGGGCTGTTCGAGCTAATTCTGAGAAATGGCTCACAAACCCAGTCGCTGCTAATCACCTGTATTTAATGACCCTTTACGCCTAGCCAGAATCTACTTATGACCAAACCTACAATCTCTTAACTTTACCCAAGTTTCATAAACTATTCAAATTTAGATCCATTGTTTTCCTTTGTACCTTATTAATTTTTATGGATTATTTATCAGAATTATACTTACTTAATGTATTAGTTTTATTATACATTCTAATTTATTTAATTAATCTGTAATTTCTGTATCACAGAATTGTTATTTATTTTTGGAATTCAAATCCCAGATTGTGGAGAACTTTGTTCAACTTAAAAGAGCTAACGTTTCCCTAAATACTTCTGTTACTTTAAGAGAAGAAAAAAGCTTATATGTGATAGGATGCTCCTTTCGGGTTTAATGGCTATATGTGTCTTCTTATGACAATTTAAAACAGCATGGTTGACTGAAGACGCTCTAGGTCTCTTTCCCAGAAGTTACAGAAGGACCTGCCTGTAGTTGTTTCTCTTTAGAGATTCTTGAAACGGTCACCTCACGTATTTTAAGAGAGCATGCAGTCCTTTTCCTCACTTGGTTGAAAAGGATAACAGGTTCATTCTGAAGGAACATAATGTCCTCTTTCTATTTGAACAATTCCCCAAGAAAACAGGCAAATTCTTTAGCTTGACTGCGCCTTTTAAGTACATTGGAAGTTGAACTTTGTTTTGGGTCATTTCTCACACATAAAAAACTGAGGAGTGCATGATTACACTGTGCAACCCGAAATTTTGGCTTTTAATGAAAATGTGTATTAGGTAGACTGATCGTAAAAACGAATCTGTAATTAGATTATATCACATACTTTTTTTTTCTTTTCAAAAACCCAAACGATGTGAATGACTTATTTCAGGCTTTGGGGCATGAACATTATCCAGAAGACACACTTATTTATTGATTCCTACAAAGTAAGTCTAAATGCAGTACTTATACATATTGGCAATATTTTCCCATCTGTTTCTATTGCACATGCTATTCACACAAAGGGAACTTATGAGGTTATGAGTGCTATACTAAGATGCATTGAATATATTTCACACAGATGACACACACACACACACACACACACACACACACACACACACACACACACACACACACACACACACACACACATATATATATATATATATATATATATATATATATGGAGACTTGAGAGTTATTGGACAACATATTGCAACAAGGGTATACTAAATACTGTTTTTGTGGGAGTGGGATAGTCCGACAAACCAAACCACTATTTTGGTAAACAATGGTCTGAAAGACAAGTCAACATTCCTGGAGTCAAAAGTGTCTCCCATGAACTACTTACGAAACTTCAAAATGTCTTCCTACAACCTTTACACATCAAGCTTGGTCTGATGAAAATATTTGCGAAGGCATTAGATAGAATAATAAATAATAATAAATACCCAACCCTAAGTGATCGCAAAGATTAAGGAAAAAACTCTAGGCACTGTTAGTGATAAACAAGGGGAGAGTGCAAGGCGGCCCGGGTTCGATCCCAGGCGACCGCAAAGTGAGATTTGTGGTGGACAACACGGCGCTGGGGAGGGTTTTCTCCGGGATCTCCGGTTTCCCCCGCCATCTCATTCCACCGTTGCTCCATCTTCATCTCATGTATCATCAGTGTCATCGCCTGCTGTGCCGTATGTAGTAAAAGCGGGCGTTAAACACTACACATTTCATTTCATTTGGGGAGAGAGAGGTTTCACCAAGAAATATCACCCTTTGAAGAACGCTTCAGTGGAAGATGGAATGCTTGGTGAATATTCGTGGTCAATCGCCAGAGATAGTCCAGAAGCGCAAACGATCAACAAAGACCTTTTAATTTAGTCTTCTTTTGCAATTGTCGTGTATTTCATTATAACTATCTTGTACAATTAAAATGTATCATCAAGAAATCGGTTGCTGATAGAACATTTTGGATATCAGCATTAAAAAAATTGGCATGTGACAGGTAATTTTGTATTTCAGAATGAATTCAACGCATCTCAGTTAAATTCGCATAGTTTCATCTAAAAGACAGAAAAAAGGTTGCACAGTGTTGTTTAACCAATGTGGTAACCCTTGTTTACGTTTCCATAGCAACGGCCTTCTCCTCTTACCCCTTCACTTACCCGTGCTTGGCATCTGTCACGTGTCTTTTAAAAATCAGACTATTGTAAATCATTTGAGTAGTGTGAAACGTCGTTTGACCTGAGGCAGTAATGGCCACGATACAAAGGAATGTATAAAAATTATAAAGAGGCGTAACAGCTTACAAAGTGTTTGTCTTTTCTTTGACTGCAGTCGTAAGAAAGGTGCAAAGATTAATAGAAGATTGTAGGAAACTCCTTGCTTTGACAGCACAGGAGTTTAATCATATTAAACTATTTATAACTGTGACTCAGTGGCGTGGCGTGGCGTGGGTGATTCATAAGTGTTGCCGGTTGCTTCAGTCTGGGGAGTGGCAATCGCGATTTCCAAGGTTTCCAGGTTAATATTATGTTCGAACAAATGCTTGGAAAACTGTTGTACGGTCACTACTGACGTCACAAAGCCCTACAATTTTTTTCTTCAACTCTTTCCTCTGGTGTGACGTAGCGAAGAACAGTAGATAGTTTACATTTATTTGATACATCGGTGGTTTTTTTGTATGATTGCTGACATAAAACTTGTCTCACTCAGTTAATTCTTCATTTCATTAATCAAACCACAAGAAATGCACACAATAATGCCATTCCCAATGTTATTTGACATTTATGAAAACACAGTCGAAGTCCGAAGATGTTCCTGTAACTTGTCTGTTTGAGCAATTAGGTGCAAGAGCCCTATGTAGTTATCCAAATGTTATTCGAATTTTCGGACTCGTCACTACCCGAATGGGAGTCCTTGCTGAACTAAATAGCAAACAACATTTATCAATCGCCCCATTATATAACTATTTCTTTTCATGCCATCATGCTTTTCAACTGAGTTCTTAAACACTTCACTCAAAGAAGTGTCAGTTCTTGTTTTTCCAAACTTTACTAACATTACAATGAAAGCAACATGAGTTTTTTAATTTTCATGACGAACCCTCAAGGTGCGAAAACTATCTATATTGCTGATGCCTTCTGTCGTCCACACATGCTTTTCATTAGAAAAACAGCAGACATGGCCAACAAAATAGTTTCAATAACTTGTGGATACTCGTTATGCCAAGAGATACTAAAGTGCCTTTGAAAACGCCCGTGTGATTTAGTTTTTAAAGGTTTAAGATCTGTGGTTGGCCTTCCTGTTGACATTATGTGACATTCTTCACCAAAAGAACGTGAACTCAAGGACCGATTTAAAAGGTTTTCGATTACACAATCACAGTCACCTTTACCCTCAAATTGTAATGGCATTCTTCTTATTGTACTTTTAACATTAAATCATTCACCATATTATTGTTATACCTGAAGAATGAACCCTTAAACTCAGGCTATGCCTTTTCACTGCACTGGCAACAATCGTGCTATATTGAAGTAACAGAAGCCTTGCAAGGTCACTGACAGCCCACATGAATCTGTGCTCCAAGTTTGCCGGTGAGCGCCACTGGCAAAATAACGAGCTATTTAGAACTGGAGGATAGATGATCAGCCTCGGGGATCTATCACCGACCAGTCCCGGCGGATCGGTCACAAATTAACGCAATGGAAATCTGAAAATTCCTTGGACTTTCCATTATTCTTTGAACAAAAAATAAGTAAAATTTAGATATACCTTCTTCAGTTTATTAGCTGTTGCCTGCGGCAACAGAGGCAACATTAAGGCCACGCCACTGCTCTGACTGTGTTTTGATAATTACGTATATCGCACATAACACCGTGATGAAATTCCGATTCCAGTCCTTTCACTTCTGTTACTTACCTGCAGTAAGTAGAGGAAGTATTGTATTCCACCCAAAAGAAATTGATATGGAAATTTCAGTGAAAATACATGTTTTGTGTGGTCTCTTGAATACAATCGTTTTTAGGAAAACGTCCATGTGTCTGAAAAGAGTAACTAATATTCTAAAAATCCATTAAATAACAAACTTGGAATTTAAGTTAACCATCTTTCAAGCTTGCGACATGAAGATTTTCAACAAAATTAACTCACTCCAAACTATTCTTTACGTAAGAGTTTCTCAAAATGGCTCATGATTAAAATACATGTGTAAGATACTTATATAACAAATAAAATGTTTATCTTGAATTTGCTGCGAATATCCTGAAGTTCACTTTATTCTGAACTAATTTTGTTTGGTAATTGGTACGTCCTGAAAAAAATACAAAAGATGTAAATCGCCTTAAGCACGCAATTTACGTTAAATAACACATTGTGGCGCTAACAACTGCAGACATGTTCTTATTATAGCTTTGAATTCTCAGATACTTATCCGTTTTTAAAGTGGAAACTCGTAGCAGTAGTAAATAGGGCTTTAAATTGCCCTGCAACGAATGTGTGAACGTATATATTATATTCTGCAAATGAATGTTATTGTCCCACTAAAACTTATCGTAAAATTATTTCAACCCTACTAGAAGCAGTAGGACATAGGTGGTTCAGGTTACTGCACTTCTGCATATGACACATTTTTGTTTTATATCAGAAGCTATTCTTCGGCTGGAAACTGCAATCCACCACATGGGAGTTCAAATCTATACTTCAGGGATGCTGTCATCTGCTGTCTTCTTCTCATTCCGGCCACCCTTAATATTCTCTCACCGCACCCATTTCTCCCCGAGTAATCCAATCAAGGGCATATGCACAAAAGATTTCATTGTTCGAGGCGTTAAGGCCCCCTCTATACCTTTTTATATTGTCATCTATAGCCAAAAGATCTGTCTGAAATTAAAGAAAGCAGCCATAAATTTCCAGAAAGAATTACAGAAGTGAACTTATTGAAAACATATGTTAAAGGTAGTGAAATGCGTCCCAACGAGAATAGTTAATATAAACAAAATTAGAATGGGATTATACTACTATTGTTATAGCTAGATTATTAGCAAAGTATGAGCAAAATCTCCCAGGATATTTCAACTGAATGAATTACGATGTTAGTATATCAAGTGATAATAGCAAGGTGGTAGGTATAAAAAAAGACACAAACCCCCTTAAGTCTATTACGTAGGGCAGTGATGAATAGATGCAAATTCTCCTATGGCCTGGATTCCCCCTACACAGGGAGATCTAGGGAGAGATTAGAAAAATTGTAGCAATTTTATAACTAGTAAACGTTAAGTGCGGTTAAACGAAAACATATTACACAAAAAGTGTATGGTTTACTTGGTATATCTGTCTCACATTCAAGAGGTCCAGAGTTCGATTCGCGGTTATTTTGTTATTTACGTCCTCCAACGCTGTCATATTGGATGATGAGAAAAGGATGCTCAGATGAGCCCATGGTCCATAGCGCTTAGAGTTATCCATCTTTCGTCTTTGATGATAAGGGAAAGCCCTACAAAAACCTTATCCAGGCAACTGACCGTGATTCGAACTCGGGACCTCTTGAACGTGAGGCAGACATGCTACTATCTCCGCTACCGAGGCGGGCGATTTTAATTCGGGGTTTTCTCTTATTCTGAGAAGACAAATGTCGTGCACCTTTATGGTTGAGCGTAATTTGAGCATATTTCATTCATCCACATTCGCTATATATTCGTTATTAAGGGTTCGAAATGTTATACCTTGTCATTCGTTTGAACTCCTATCGATATTCAGTTGTTTGTTGTGATTACACGGAGAGAGACAAACTTCATTTGAATATCACGATTCCGTTCCTAACGCCATCCGTCACTTTGCAAGCTGCAATCATTTCCCCTGGCTGTACCCGTTTCTAGGAAACAACCTCCATCCAGCGCTGTTACTATACCAACCGCCAGACATTATCGACTTCTGGCTTAATTGTGGTAACCAGAGATGTGCGCCTGGCGATTCCTGAAACGTAGCTTCAGTGTTCCTCTGCAGCGATAAATCCGTAACGCGTTTATTTCACAATGCGAAGATTGTGAACCGAGGCAGATAATTCAAATAAGAATTTTTATTTTAGCTAAATCTAAATTTCATGTCTTTCCCATCATAATCTCATCACCATTACCTCCGAAGGCGAAAAAATCGACAGTCTCTGCGAAACAATAGAAGCAGGTCGAGCAGCAGTCTTTGCAAAACAATAGAAGCACGCTTAGCGCGAACGTGAGAGGCTCGCTTTCGGAGGTTGCGGGCTCGATTCCCGCCAATCGCCCAATCTGACCTGATTTCACTTAGATGCTGGGCGAATGCTGGAGTAGCTCTTTCTCTAGCACAACTGTCTTGTCCACTTCCTGTACCCACAATTTCTCTGTCAGGGTTGAATGTTCTCCATAGTCTTGGAGTAAGATATAAACTCTGGTTCCCCAGTTCTAAAGTTCAACAAAGTGAAGGTTGACACATTTTTAGGGCTTAAAAGTACTTAGGGAGGCTTCTTTTGGAAGGGAGGCAAAGCCCGTTGTCTCGTATCGCAGATTTACGGCACGTAAAGCTCAAACCTGATAAAGAGGCATCTGAGCAAATGTAAGCTGTCTTTCACGCTTAGTATAAAATAGAATGCTGAAAAACACAGCAGTTAGAGTGACCACAAATAAATTCAATTTCAATTTCGATGGGAA
This sequence comes from Mantis religiosa, assembly GCA_030765055.1. Classification (NCBI taxonomy): domain Eukaryota; kingdom Metazoa; phylum Arthropoda; class Insecta; order Mantodea; family Mantidae; genus Mantis; species Mantis religiosa. Next base: position 136,269,645 of record CM060948.1, on the reverse strand, counting down.
GACTGTCACCCGTTAAGCTTCCTTTAAAGGATCATGGGAAGGCTCGGAGTTCATGGAAAGCTTTGAACGCCGTCGGATACACTCAATTTGGGATCGTTAAGGACCCCGTACACCCTTGCGCACGTTGTCTCCCGTATCTGGTCACCCTTAGAGTTTCTCTCTCATCCTCCCAGGCTTTGCATTTGCCACAGGGGCCCTGTTATCCTTAATCTTAACACCTCTTAGACCAATTCATAAAAATGTTTACAGATGTAATGAGCTGTCCTCGTCGTAAAGTAACATTTGTTAAGTTTCATTTTTTCTAAATAGTTTAGGCTACTGGATTACCCACTTAAGAGCATTCGATAATGAAATTTGGAACACAGTTTCGTTAAGTAAGTTTTTATTTAAAAAATGTTAAAACAAACATTCCACCACCCCCCCTCTAAAACAACTTATAATTCCATAAATTTGCAGTTTTGCCCATATGCAAAGCTTAAGTGAAAGTGCTCAAATAACGCGTGCAATTTAAAATACAATTAATTTTCTGGAAACTTGTTTTCTTACATGTTTGCCCTTTTGAAAAGTTCTTCGTGAGGCAATTTTTCTTCAGTTTAAAGTAATCTAAAGCAGTTTCACCAGAAGCTTTAGTATCTGGCCCACCTCAATAATAATAATAATGATAATGATAATATTAATAATAATTATATATAATATATTATTATTATCATTATTATTATCATTATTATTATTATTATTATTATTATTATTATTATTATTATTATTATTATTATTATTATTATTATTATTATTATTATTATTAAAGCCCGGATGTTGGGGCCTATAAAACAAAAAAATACAATAGTGACGTATAAAAAGGGAACGGTGAATTTAAAAAAAAAAATCCGTCATTTTAAAAATTTATGATCGTAATTTTTAATATTTTTTGTTAAAACATACCATTTACAATTTTTTATTGCTTTATGTTACTATAAGACTTTATTCTGAATATTGTGTTCGACTCCACTGCTATTGTTTATCCAGTCTAATGAACAGTGCTAGATGTAACAAGGAAGTACGTGCTTTATCACTCTTTGTGTATTGCTGTTAGTACATGTTGATGGATAAAATGATTTTTTTCTTTTATCAAACCTACACAGTACATCTGTTCTATTATTTGATAACACATGGGCACAAAATTTACAAGCGCAACTATAAAGCGTACTTTTCATGAGTCGAATGAATTCAGCCATGTAACAAAATGGTGTTTACTGCTGCTTATGGGCGACATTAATTGCCTATAACAATTCATCAAAATGTTTTCCCTACAGTGGTCACTTGAGAACCCATTTTCGGAGAATTCTTAGCAGATAGCGAGCATCGGAATACAAAGGATGGTCAAGTGGTACCGATCATTTAGAGTTCTCTGAAGTACCTAATTCAAAAGACCAGAAGATCCGAGGTTCAAATCCCGGCTATGGCATTGAATTTTTCAGTCTTACCCTGCCCTTTGATAATGCGTCCTAATTACTCTTTCACACTAGCTGTGTGTAGAATATACACATCTTCTACACACGGCTAGTGTGAAAGAGTAATTAATTTCCAATAATAATAATAATAATAATAATAATAATAATAATAATAATAATAATAATAATAATAATAATAATAATAATAATAATAATAATAATAATAATAATAATAATAATAATAATAATAATAATAATAATAATAATAATAATAATAATAATAATAATAATAATAATAATAATAATAATAATAATAATAATAATAATAATAATAATAATAATAATAATAATAATAATAATAATAATAATAATAATAATAATAATAATAATAATAATAATAATAATAATAATAATAATAAATATAATAATAATAATTAATAATATAAATCTAGAGTGAACGTGGTACCTTAGATAACATTCTTTGGCATGAGCAGCACTGAAGAGCTCTGCGGACCAGCATTAGCCAACTGAATACTCTATGACGTCAGTTCTTGCGACTGAGAAGAATTTCGGAAGTGGCGGGCAGGCGAGGTAAAGGAGTTATTCTTACGAAGGGCTAGCGAGACGAGATTATGCTTACTTTACTTACGTGGTAACAAGAGACATGGAGCTTGGCCTTACCTTACATTATCTTATCTCTGCACCCCTTACCTACGGAAGTGGTTCGTCACAAGACTGACACGTCAAGTATTTTAAGTTTATACAAAAGTATAGCAAGATTTAAACTGAAATGTACACGTCTGCAATGTGCAGTTTAAAAAAATTAGTTCCATTTTTCTGTTTATATAAACATCTGGTTTCTTAAAAGGTATACGGTAATATGATGCACATATCCAGTAATTGATTAGTTTAAGACATAGGTACACGTTTGTATTCGTATAATGTTCTTTGCTTACTATTCAGATAAACAGCTAAGATATACTTATATAAATTCATACTCTTATCACAGGACTTTACATTATTTTATACACCTACTTTTAGCATTTTGGACCTGTTCCCCAAGCTCCTTTTTCAGGTGGAGTCATGCATTCTTCTAGATGTTTCTGAAGTACCATGATCGTTTGCTATATTTATGTTTGACCTCCAACAGCACAGGAAAGTTGATATTTTGGCTATATACATGTTTGTTTTTAATACTGTATTTTATTTTTGTTCGTGTATGTGGTACACTAAAATTTCAAGTTTATTTCTTTGATTCGGCTACTATTCAGGGATTTATAAGACGTTACTAACTACGTATATTAACATTTAGATATTATACATAAAAATAATGAAATATTTGAATTAAGCTGAACAGATTGAGTATAAATTTGTTGTTGCATTTTCTTATACAAAATGAAATCCTATATTGATCTGTGTTATCGTTAAAATGTACATATATTTACTTTTCTACTACTTAGGGGCATTTACTTGTTTTATTAGCCATTGATGGGAGATATAAAGTTTTTGAGCGGTAACTAAAAGTTTACTTTATATTTTAGGATAACGTGAGCTTATGATGCAACTTTAGTTTCTTCTTCATGAAAGGTAAGCAGGTTGATCACTGCAAATTGGTGTGTCGCGTAACATTGTAGTGGAAAAGGTGATTTATTAACAATGTGGTGAAGGAGAAATAGTAGGATAGGTTTACTAAAAATAACTATGGTGTTTGGTGCATAAATAGGGATAGTTAACCAATTATGGACAAGTTAATGCTTCGTTCATTAGTCTGCTTTATTGTTGATGCGATTTCATCATTAACAGTTAACTAAATTATATTTTTCATGGTAGTTAGAGCACATTTATTCTACAGTTTAACAACTAAAAAAATACCTCGGTCTGTGGATTGTCATTCAGGAGCGATAAGTCGCTCTCAGTCTACTTATATTTTGCCTTCAGCTGAGTTATCCAATGTATATCTTAAAAGGAACTGGAATGGTCAAGCTGTCACAACAATGAAGTGAACGGAGTAGTTCTATAGCGTACCGAGCGGGAGGGCTTAGGCGGTTTCGTCTGTGGCCCGCATTCGGGAGGCCCGTGTTCGATTCCCGTGGCCGACTACTGATTTTTTTCGGAGGTTTTACCAGGTCGCTAGGCGAATTACATCACCGAATTTCTTGTCCCTCCATTTCATCTCAATTATCATTTCATATCATTTTTCATCTGCAGTCTGTTTCAGGGTAGAAGTGTCGGCGGTACATCCCACGGTATATGTGGGATGATAGTCCTGGACTGCCGGGGAATTTCTATCTAGTAAAATGTAGGGACCCCGTCCTCTTTACTCTAATGTCTCCTTGAAGTCGGCCGCCCTGTCTCCTCTCACCTCATCTCTCCCGGGGGTACCCCAGTTGGGGGCATTGGTACAAAAGACCAGTTGGTCGAGGGGCTGAATCCCCTCCGAAAAATGCAATCCAATCCAAGTGAACGGAGTAGTTCTATAGCGTGGAAAAGTTGATCTTATTTACATCGTAATAATTAAAACACTGTAGCACTTATTCCAGTTCTTCAAGTTGTATGTTAAATAGCACATATTAGAGATGATTATTATTATATGTGTAACGAGCTTCCTGTTAAAAATTTAAGTCCTATTTTTTTCTGTGGAACTTTAATTGCAGTAATTTGTATTATGAAAATCAAACAGCGAGGAACATATTTCCTTGAAGATATAGATGGGAGAGTGCCCTTAAAGGTATGAATTAATGTTTTGGAGAATATGCCATGTTAATACTGCATGTGAAATGTTATCGCTAAGTAGTTATAAGCAAAAACTTGCTTTCATCCTGCTGTACCTTCCTCTTTGAGTGGTCAGTAACATACACATCTAAGTAATGTTTATACAGCTGGATGGTGTGAGGAAGTGATACACGATTTATTGAGATTAAAACAAACCAAGGGCTAGATGAAATTATGAGGACACGTGTGACCCAGCGACTCATGAAACAGTAGGGGAAACATGTTGATGATGATGTTGATGATGATGATGTATATAAGGGTGATCAACTACAAGGTCATCAGTGTTGGTTGGCTGGTTGGTCATCAGTGATCTTATAAGACGGTCATCACAGATTTGTACAAAATATCCTCCAAGGTTAAAATATGCATTCTACAAAATTAGCTTAAAGGGGCAAACCGCATCATTTATCTCAATTCCCATCTAAACCAAAAACAGTCACCATGAAATTCCCAAACAAAATTCCTATCTGCGGTGAAACCCTTTTAAGGGTGGGCACCCAGCAAAAATATTCAGGCTTACCAAAGCCTGCCGGCAGTGACGGACGAATGATACAAAATTCGCTCAATTAATTGTTGCGAAAGCCAAAGATAATTCGAATTAACAAAGAAATAAAACGACCAAAAGACAAAAAAATTGATATCTACGTACATCACTAAATCCTTAACTGGAAATTTATCCCGGATACAAGTTATAAAAACTCTGTCGACCGCTGGGTTGTCAAACATAATTTGCAAGACAGACTGGCAGATTTCTTAAGATCTGCTAGCGAGACACACGTCAGCAACAGATGACAAGCTGTTGTTACACAGCAGGGTCCACGTTATAAAGATAATCCATGCGTAAAATTGAAAAAAAAAAAAGGCTCGCCAAAGGCAATTAGAGAGGGCGAATACATAACCAGGTGAGTTATCCCTCCCAAGATTTTTTGTTTAACCGTTTCTATACTGTAATTACCTATAAAGCTCTGTTGAAACAAGTGGTATCGATTGGTGAGAACACATAATATATACAATTTTGAATTACGTCATCTTAACAAACGTGCTACTGTAATCGAAAGCATGTGTTAAGAAAGTGAAAGTAAAACACGGCATACTTGAGAAAATGAATAAATAATTTCATTTTCAGCATACATAGATTTCTCAAGCCTAATTTCCTCATAGTAATTCGGGTGTACAAATATTGGAGTTTCCGGTAGTTTTGTCACGCACATAATCCATACATGCCATGAACAATCCCAAAGCTAACGAACTGTTAACAGCCATTATTTCATATTCATAATAATTTCATTGCTAAATTGTGAAATAACGAAATGTACTTTGTGCCGTCAGTTAACTATAACGAATGAAAAACATTATAAATTCGTAGTTAAATTCATATATAATATTGATTTGAAGGTACAGCATATCACAGAAAATGGAGTATATATACTGTTAATATGAGTTTGGCAATGAAACTAACCTATTACTGTGTAAATCTTATTTTATTATTAAATTGTTGGCATGCATAATCAAGTGGTCAATAACAATAACATTAGTTTAACACATTTAGTTCCTGTAATTTATCGCATTGATACTCCATTTAGAATCTGTTTAACACCTCTCAGTTCCAAATAAACTGTTTTCCTTTCTTAATTAGATTTAGAATTATTTTCTATTATTATTTTAAGGATCCTGAGAAGTGTAATCCAAATATGATAAATAGAAGTATTAGGTACATTAATGTTGGATATTATACCCATATCTTAATATCTTAAGCATTGAAGCTTGAGATATTTTGTCAACAAATAAAAATCAAGTTACTATATAGCATTTTTAAACCTTTGTAAACCACTTTTTATGCAATGTAATGACATGTTGAACTTCACTTAAAATACTTATGCATTCCAGGAATTTGTCCCATCTGAAGGGCCAAATTTTCCTCCAAAATCAATGGATGGATGGCAAGCGTAAGAAATATATTGTTACTAAAGAATGTAGACAGAATTATTTTAGCGTTTTAAAGTGCAATACTCATAAGTCGCCATAATATCAAGTAGAAACGTTTGATTATATTCAATATTTTGATAGTCTACTCAGTGCATCAATTGAATGCCTTATTTTAGAACAACCATGAAGAGAACTGAAATGACGTTATTGTAGTATCCAAGTTTCGATTCTTAAAAGTATTTGAAAATAGGATTCGATTCTTCAAAAGATTTGATTATGCTCATTACTCCTCAATCCTGTTTAGGGAAACTCTTGTGCCTGTTACTCGTAAACAGAAAACAGCTAGATTTAGGCTATAAAAATAAGCACTATCAAATGAATCCTACGAATTGCATGTTGGAACCTGTAGCTCGAGTCTGCTGTCGCGAGCTGTTTCAGTGCTGCACCATGGTGCATTGGTCACGTGGTGAAGTGTTTTGTCTTCAAATATGTGAAACAGCAGCACTAAAATTTGTTATTGCCCTTACATCCTGCCTCGGCGTCGTATTCTTTGTCGAGAGGTATTTTTAGCCACCGATAAGAAATAAAAACAATATGCGAGCAGAAAGAGCAGAAAAGAAAACAGGTTTTATGTTCTGAGAGGCTGTCGTCATTTTCAAAAGTATTTGCTGCTCTAACTTCTCGCTGTCGCTCAAATCTTCAAGGAGCAATAGCCGCAATTTTTCACGCCGGCTTAAATACTGGTGCTGGAATTGTGACGGAACATTTAGTTTTCTTTCTGTGAAATATCCGGCATGGTAAGCTAGAAAGTAGAAGCATAACTGCCTCTTTGGATAATAAAAGAAAATTAAGCGTGTCTACAAGGCACAGAAGGTCAGCTGCTGCTCCTCAGCTACAGCTTTTAAAATATAAATTCCAGTTTAAAAGCCAAATGGGGCTTGACAAAATTAACAGCTAAAGTGATATAAGTGACTATAACTAATTTATATGTTGTCTCTTAGGTGTAATTAATTTCAGCCATTTAATTAAAGTGTTATAAGTGTAACTATACACAATGAATACTAAGATGACCAGGATATTTTTACTACTCTAAGACCATAGCCGGTCATCTTGACTTGTACGTCATTCCTTTGAAATTTTTACTTTTTCGAACTTTTAAATATTTTTGCTAATCATAAATATTATTCTGAAATGAACTGAAGAAATTATTTTAATCTCAGATACTCTAGAAGTTACAAGTATGATTATTTTCAGCAGAAAAGCTACCCTAAATTATGATCCCGCACTGTTTATGCTCATCACATGTTTAGCTTTAATTGTTTTAGAGTTAACATGTGTTTATTTTTTATTCTTTATACTCATCCCGCCAACCTTATCCTGTTTGATTCTGTGCAATTAGAAGATTCATGTGTATGTACAAATACAATTTGGCAATTCTATTTTTAAAGTTTCATTAAGTCTCAACATTTTTTATTATATTTGCAATGTATAACATCTATTGTTAGTTCTTTAGTAAACATATATTTAAATAACTTTTGAGAAGGCATCAAAAGTAAATTTGCAATGATTTGTCATTAAAATATCTAACAGAGCTACATAAGCGTTTTCAGGATACTTTATCATTCAGATTATCTTGTACAGAATAAAGTGATTTTCAGCATATGTAGGCACTCTCTAGCAGCAATTTAAAAAGCTAGTTTATAATACAGAAAAAAGCAATATCACAAATAAACTAACGCGGTATCAGTTTTCGGCCCTTATTCGTGATAATAAAACCTATAAGTTGGTACCTGATAGCTAGAAACAGTGGATCGTTAATTTTTATTTACAAAGCACAATTGTAGAAGCAGTAAAGATTGAATAAATTAACGATCAAATCGACGAGCTGTGGTACTAAAAGTTAGTAGCACTGTAAAAATCAAAGGTCTACATATATTAAATTTCAAGGAAAAAACATTAGATGGTATACGGTTACTGAATTCAATAGTTCATAAAGTTTCATTTCAATAGGTGCAATAGTATATGACATTGATTATTAACATGAATTGATATGAATATGTAGGGATTTGAGAACTCCTTGTTGCCAGGTGTTAATGGATGGAAATTTCATTCTTGCCAGCGCCTTCCAAATCGCCTAATCTTTATCCAATAGAGCATATTTGGGCCCTTATTGTCAATGAGTAGGGTTGAAAACCAGAAAGCCTGGGTATAGATGTTGAAGTGTGGGAGAGCTGCAGAGACAACTTCAATGTGAGGCACTCGTCACTTCTGTCCTAAACTCTTTTGGAGCAGAATGGCTAATGGTCCGACCATTGAAAGGGAAGGAATTTATTTTTCCCACATAGATTATTGCACCAAGCTATTGATAACAAGGCCACGCCGTGGCTCAGTGGTTAGACCGCTTGGCTCTCACCAAGGCGGCCCGGGTTCGATCCCAGGCGACCGCAAAGTGAGATTTGTGGTAGACAACACGGAGTTGGGGCGGGTTTTCTCCGGGACTTCCGGTTTCCCCCGCCATCTCATTCCAACGGTGCTCCATCTTCATCTCAAGTATCATCAGTGTCACCGCCTGCGGTGCCGTATGTAGTAAAAGCGGGCGTTAAACACTACACACACACACACACACACACACACACACACACTATTGATAACAAGTTTACTTTCTTTTCTGTATTATGTATGGGAAGTTTCAATGTTAAATAAAACGACACAAAATATTAGAAATGAGATTGATCTCTTTTAATAATCTTAATAGCATTTGAAGCAGTAATACACAGGTTTATGGGGGCTGTCGAATCTACACTTTTTTCATTAATAAGTTGAAAATATATTGAATTTTCCAACAAAATTGCAGTGGACTCATTTATTATGAAAATAGAATTTAAACTAAATGAGCATCTACAATTTAATGGATGTTATGTACTCACCACTAGTGTTCCTTCAATCAATGTAATACGTAATGTGGAGAACTATATACATTACAAACATTAAAATGTGATGTATTACTTTCATATGACTTTCTTTGCTTTGTCGTTTATCAGCGGGTATACAAATTATTCTCATGAAAGCTCATTTTCTTTCTACACTCTGATTTTTAAAATAAGATACGTGAAGGGCAAGAGGGGAAGGTCGTTGCTATGGTAACGTAAACAAAGGCTGCCAGATTGGATACACTGGTAAATGAATGTGTAGTGTTTCAACGCCCGCTTTTACTACATACGTCACCGTAGGCGATGCCACTGATGATACGTGAGATGAATATGGAGTACCGGTGGAATGAGATGGCGGGGGAAGCCGGAGGTCCCGGAGAAAAGCCATCCCAACGCCGTGTTGTCCACCACAAATCTCACTTTGCGGTCGCCTGGGATCGAACCCGGGCCGCCTTGGTGAGAGCCAAGCGGTCTAACCACTGAGCCACGGCGTGGCCGGATTCACTGGTGAATCATGTACTCCTTAGTTATCGTTAGTTTTGTGCGGAAAACCGAGTTTGCTTGAATATTCAGTTGCGCTGTGTATTGTTAGTCTACTTTGTTAAAACACAATTAAAATACGTTTTTATGGAAGCAAGTCGTAGTGGCGGTAGAATTAGAGGTGGACCGTTACATTGCACAGCCAAGCTAGGGAATTTTTCTGTTCTCTTTGAGAATTCTTCCAACAGGAAGACGATAGTTTGCTCCGTATCAAAGAATAGCTCATTCCTTTTATCCAAAAGCGACAGCCCCATGTCAGTAGATATGCATGCGCGTAAAAGAATTCCCGTGGGTCAAAACTCCGGCATATCGGAGGCGTTAATATGAGCATGTAAATTAACAAAGTCGTTAATAATAGTATATTGCGATACTAATGTATACGGAACGAGGAAAGGTGTGTTTTTCAATTCTCGAGATTCCGTCGTGTGCTTACCACATAGGTTATATCAATCTGAATTTTAGTAGTTAAGATATTAGCTGAAATATTAATAAATATAATTGAAGCTAAATGTTAAATTTTAGAACGTGCATCGCCTGTATGTGTTTCTATGGAGAAATACCGCACTAGTGCGGGAATGTCAACTTACGATGCATAGCAATAATAACGCCAAGTATGGAATATTAGTTACGTAGTACAAAGATTTAGAAGATGTCACACATGTGAAGACGCTACAACGGAGTGAATATGTGAACAACTTATTTCTGTTTTTAAAGTAGGCTAATACAGATTAACTGTGCATATTTTTGTTGAGGTGAGATAACTCTAACCCTTATTTATGTTTCAAGTGTTGAGAGGATAACGAAAGGCGATCTGCATTACTTCCTATCTGCCGATGAGCAGCACTGCAGCACCACATGTGGAGAAACAAATGACCACGTATCTCTTAAAAATCAGACTGTACATTTTAATGAAGTTAAACCTATGCTGAAATAGCTAAATTATACGTTTCATTTTATATACAAGGTGACACAAAGAAACGGGAATGTTTTAAATGCGCAGTGGCAGCCATAAGGAGTTGGAGGAGAAGTATTTGAAAAAATTATACATTCCATCACTTTTTCTTAAATAGCAAGTTGTATGGTTTCCATTGTGTAAGAATACAATGTCTTATATCACTCTTGGATTAATTAGACTGTTAAAATATTCAGGTTTTTTTTGTCACCCTGTACTAAGGGAACAGCGATAGTAAAATGTTTATCAGAATGTTATATGCAGGCCATAGAAGTCCATACTCTTTCCTTGCAATCGTGAAAAACAATGTCGACAGAACTTGACAACAACTTTGATATTTTTGTGTAGTAGTGTGTTTTCGTCTGTATCATATACCAGTTATACAAGGATATTCCAAATTCCTTTTGAATCAACAGGGCTTAATAACGTATTCCTATAATAAATCAGCATGTTTTACACAATCAAAAGCTTTGTTCAGATCACAAAAGGTGACCTGGGCAAGGCGTTTGGTTTCAAAAGCTGTTAATACTTTTTTAACAAGAGAGACAATGGCATCAGTTGTTGACCTACCTCTTCTAAATCCAAATTGTACATCACTAATTATTCCATTTTCATCAAAATAACTACATAGCTGCTTGAACATGATCATTTCTAGCACTTTGGAAAATACTGGAATTAGAGATATTGGACGATAACTAGAAGGACAATTTTTATCCCCCTTTTTATAAATTGGAACCACTCTAGAAAGTTTCATTGAATCAGGAAAAATTCCATCAATGAGGCATTTGTTTAGACAAAATGTGAGTGTATATAAAATATATTTGATTACCTTTTTAAGGAGACTACTAGATAAATCATAAATGTCCACACTATCTGATGTCCTAAGGTGATTAACAATGTATAATACATGCTCAGGGGTGACTTCATGAAAAACAAATCTACTCTGACAGTACCTAATATTAGTGTTCAAGAATTTGTGCCATTGATTCCTTTGGCTTTACAATGTTTTGGCTAATTACATCAACTGAGTTTATAAAGAAATCATTTAGGTCATTAGGGGTTAACTCAATGGTGTTTCTATTAGTTTTAGCAACTGAATTAATCACCTTCCAAGCCATCTTGCATTTGTTAGAGGCAGATTCAATACTGTTCATATTATGCAGTTTTTTAGCTTCATTTATCATTTGTTTATATTCTTTCCTAATTTCAGTAATACGTTTAAGACATGTATACTTTTCATATACTTTTCAAATCGTTAAAGCCATTTATAGAGATTCAAACATTTGGAAACATCTGCCATATAAAAGGTAATTTGGGATTAGGAAAATATCTTGAAAACCTTTATCTTTGGAAGATAAATATGAAGATTTATTTCTTATCTTCCTTAATACATACATAAATACATACATTCATACATGCATACATACATAGATACATACATACATACATAGATACAACATACACATACATAGATACATTCATTACCGTTAACAATATTCCTAACACATAACGAAATTTCTTGTTCACACCCGATATACTGTTCCTACGTGCTTGCCTTAAATTTCTGTCTTAATACACACAACTTCTGGTTTTCCATGTATTGATGACCCTCATCTCTCTTATAACCATGTTTTCCGTTTCTCCAACCTTACTTGTTGATTATTCTTAATCATTCTTAAGGCCGCGTCGTGGCTCAGTGGTTAGACCGCTTGGCTCTCACCAAGGCGGCCCGGTTTCGATCCCAGGCGACCGCAAAGTGAGATTTGTGGTGGACAACACGGCGCTGGGGCGGGTTTTCTCCGGGATCTCCGGTTTCCCCCGCCATCTCATTCCACCGGTGCTCCATCTTCATCTCATGTATCATCAGTGTCGTCGCCTGCGGTGCCTTATGTAGTAAAAGCGGGCGTTAAACACTACACATTTAATCATTCTTAACCATTTTTCTCTGACTTTCCCCAATTAATCACCTATGTTTCTTTCATTATTTTCTCCGTTTACAGATAACATTTTCCTGATTAGTGATACCTCTTCCCCCTCCTTAAAACTATTCCATTTTGTTGCCAAATTTGTTCCCTCCATTCCTTTGTTTGTTTACAATATAGTATACTATGCTAGTCTGTATCGTCTTCTCCACACATTGGGCATTTCCCTTTATCCCTATCGTATCTCATACCTTTCAAATTTCTGACTCCTGTCCTCACCCAAGCAAATCCTTTTTGCCCTAGCTTATTACACACATCTATGCACTTTTGCCTCCCCCATATTATCTTTATTTCCCTATATATCCTCAACGAGCTTTCCTCCCTTGTACTAGCAAAAAATAACTTCACTATCAATATATTCTAATGTTAATTCTACTTCTTTCCAAAAGCCTCTTTAACAATGCTCCCCATTCCTCCAATATATCCCATACCTATCTGTTCCATCAGTTCCCTTACTTTTTGTGCCCAATACCCTTCCCAATTGCTTCTCATTTGCATAAGGAAACATTCCTTAATAATTATTGCTTTCCTCCAAGTTGGCTACTCTATATAAATATTTCATTACCCTGAAGATAATTGACTTTAGTTGAATCTCTTCCCAACTCTAGTTGTGCTACCCCATTAGGTGATGCTAACGGCAGGCCTAGAATATATTTCCAGGATTTGTTAATAACGTCCATCTCTGCCCATGCTTCATCTACTCCCCATATCTCTGCTCCATGTAGCATTTTGTTTTCTACTATGGCCGTATAGATCCTTTCCAGCCAGTTCAAATTAATGTCAGGTACTTTCCTTAAATATACTCTTACGACACTCATGGCCATTTTACCTTTTGCGCCAACTTTTTTTCTGTTCAGTCCACCAACCATCACAACTCAATCTTACCCCCAAATAATCAAATCTCTTTACGATCTGTATTTCTCTTTCATTTAACTCCCATTTCTCGTCATTACACAATCTATATCCTTTTTTAAAAAAACACAATCTTAGTTTTCTTTTCATTCACTTTTAAGCCCCATTTGTTTTTGCAATAATCTTTGGAAGATACTGAGCTTAAATGCCAAGTTTGACATATATACAAGTTTCACTTTTGAGTTATTCTGTTCACACACGCGCACGCACAAACATACACACACAACCGAGACCTTTGTGTAAAAGTGCGTGTTTCGTTTTTTAATCAGGCAGTTTGAAAACTTTCATTATTAACATGAATAACTTCCCATTTGACGAAATTGGAAAATTCGAGTAAGGAATATTTGGGAAATGATTCACTCCACAAACACACACAAAAAAAAAAAAAAAAAAAAAAAAACACTTTACATGTATTGCATGTTTCAACGAGATCTACATTTTTGTAGAGTATTTTTTTTTCTATCTCTCAGCGTTTACCAATTATGTAAAAGTCAAGAGGACTTCCGAGGATATTCCCGGAAAATTCAACATACACATTTCATTTGGCATTTTTTTTTTTTGGTAATTTACGTTCTCCAACGTTAAGTCATATGGGACGATGAATGAAATGGGTGAAATGATGCTCAAATGAGCCCAGGGTCCATAGAGCTTAGAGTTACCCGACATTCGTCTTTCAGTATAAGGGAAAACCCCGGAAAAACCTTATCCAGGTAACTCACCCTGACCGAGATTCGAACTCGGGACCTCTTGAACGTGAGGCAGACATGCTACCACCACGCTATGAAAATACCTTTCAGCATATGGTATTTTAATCAAACTCTTAAAGTCACTTCTCGAAAAATGCTTATTAAGCTAGTCTGTGGTGGGAGAATTTTCTGTGAAAATCATTGTCGCATTCTTGCAGATGCTGATCGTAAATAAAAAATTTGGTTATACCAAAGCTTTTCGTTTTTGAGTTATGCTGTTCACTGTCACGCAAACACACACACACGGGCCTTTTTCTATTTTTTTTTCGATTTGGTAGACCTCAAAGGGCTTAGGTATATCTGGTGAACACTTGGTACCGAAATTTTAGGTGAAATACAATACTTCAGTAGCCTCAAGTATGTATTCCCATTAAATCTCGATATCGAATTGTTGGACTGCTTCACTTCTATGTACTTTGTAGATACAGTAAAAGTAAACATTAACCTAACAAGCGGAATCGATATTCGCTTTAAAACATTTTAAGGAACAGCCGGTAAACACCACTTCTTTTAAGAAACATTGAAGTTAACCGTAATGTAGAAAACATGCATGATTCACAACCTATTTCATAACCTTGGTCGATTACGAAATCAATTGGAATTTTCTGGAGCTTTTATTGGCAATAAATTTGAGTCGCTTTATCTAATGTTACTACATCGGCAACAGATTACTTTTGCAACTAACATTAAATTCCTTCGGAATGCAGTAATTACAAATTAAAATCCAATTTAGCGTACAAACTATATGAACTTATATAATGCTTTTGTTTCAGGATTCTAAAATAACTTTGATGTTAATTGAAAAGACCTGACGTATGGAAACTTTAAATTATTCGAGAAACATTTTTAACGTGTCTCGACGGACATTATATTTGTATGCAAATTAAACAGTGAAATTTTGATA
This sequence comes from Mantis religiosa, assembly GCA_030765055.1. Classification (NCBI taxonomy): domain Eukaryota; kingdom Metazoa; phylum Arthropoda; class Insecta; order Mantodea; family Mantidae; genus Mantis; species Mantis religiosa. The sequence goes on along the minus strand of CM060948.1, from coordinate 136,254,533 downwards.
TCCATTTTAGCGTGATATATCCCATTTATACCTATACATATATATTATTGTTAACGAAATGCATTATATGTATTATATTTATTTAAAATGGTGTTTGAAATGTTTCATAAATATTTGCAGTAGATACTACAAAATGTGAATATTAATTTGTTTAAACATGTGCGGAAAGAATGTGTTAATTTCTTTCGTTAGGATCGAATTAAAGTAGAACAAAATATTTAGAATCAACATAAAAACAACTCAATGCCACGGCTGGAACCCGAACCACGGATCTCCCGGTTTGCGTCCAGTCGCTTTAACCCATTGAGCCACCGTGGCCAACTCGCCGTCATGACAAGTGTTTAGTATCTTGGTTCCTGGACAGAAACTACCCCGCTCACGTCAAGCAAAATACTACACGCAAACGTAGAGTAGATGAGAGAATCTGTTCATAGAACAGGCGCTACTGGTCCTACAACCCCCTCGTCAATCGGAAACCACTTCAACCAATCTGTACCTTAAACGAAATGTAAAACGTAACTATGTCTACAAAATGTAAAACACAAACTATTTCGATTAATAGAAATTAATAAAACATAAATGTAGAAGATAATAGAAGGTTGACAAAATATCAAACGAGTGCTTTGATACCCTTCATGACATCCTGGAGAAAAATCATTTTGGACGAAAATGTCAAGAACATGGTTAAAGAACATTTGAAGAGACCTGGAAAAACCTTCAAGTATTTCCCTACTATGTCCAACTTCGCAATTCCTTGGAAGAGACAATTTTATTTGAGAATCCACATTAAGAGTAACTGAAAAATAGCAACTTGTAATTTCCAGCGTTTTTCAGCTGCAGAAAAGTTATAACATCTTCGTAATTAATTGATTTTTGGTTAAGTTTACAGGAGTTCGTATGCCTTGGAAAGCAGGCACAGCTTTTCAAGGAAGTGGTGGAGTAATTACAGTTAAAACTAGTATTTATTATTGCAACTAGACTTTCACGTTGTGTAACTGTTAATCCATAATTAGAGTACCGTTAGGTTTTAACCGTTTGGGGTTAAGTGAAGGTCAAACCTTTTGCTTGGAATAAAATTTTATGCATGTCTGTTGTATCTACATTTAAAAGTCAATGGTTGACCCAAATCAGATCGTTGTATAAGTTGCGCATTAGTTCTAGAGCACTGACCTTCAGCCAGAGAACAGTCAGCGAGCCCAGGTCCATATAATCATCTTATCTGTCTCCTTCCTACTCCTGTATTCAGCTACTTATCGCCCTTGTTACTTAATGCAATATGCCGTGTGAACGTCTGTCCCTCCACCCCGAATACAGTTGACTAAGTACTGCGACAATCATACGCATATTAAGTAAGTGTTCCTTTGCATGCGTTGACATTGTGATAATGCCTCCTGTTAAAAGGGAAGACTTCATAGCCAAACTCGTAGGAGATGGATAATATATATGCGCGCGCGCGCGCGCGCGCACACACACTTTTCCTTACTTTACCGTTTTCGTTTGAGTACTGTTTTTTCCGTACTTTTTACACATATACACCATGCACATAAAAACTCATGCCCAAGGCGGGACACGAACCCGCGACGCTCTACGCGGCGGAACGTTAGAGACATACGCTCCATCGACCCAGCTACGAGGGGCGGCCCACCTTAAGAAAGAGACGCTAGTCTCCTAAGCATTTCGGAGTAGCTCAGGAAGTGCAAGAAAGAGTGCACGGACGTTATAATTTTCACTCTCTTCTGGATTTCGTTTGTCGGCGCATTCTTATTTTAAAATTTTGTCACACGTTGTACTTTCAGGCACATTTTGCGTACCTCCTTGTCAGTAGCATTCTGTGCAATGAGTAATTGGGGCTGGATCGTTGTACTCTGGTTTCCTGCCACGAAATGCGCCCGGATTCAATCCCACCTATGGAGATGGGGATTTCAATTCTCGGGTATGGGAACGGTGCTCACTCAGCATTATGGAGAATTTGAGGAGCTGCAGTTGAAAGCGAATCCCGGTCAAGAATGCCAGCTTTACGGCATTGCTGAACACACCTCTGCCTTACGTATGTGGGCAGTCGGGTTGGTCGACCCTAGCGCGATTCGAACTGTAACGCCGTGGATTAGTTACTTGGTCAAAAACTTATGAGATTAATTTTCTCAACATGCTTGGTTATGGTGTTATTCATATTCTGTGAGTAAGCCAACAATTTAAATCTCATATTTAACATTTACTTTCTCCCAAAGCAGTAGGACAGTTAAATTCATATTTACAATTTATTAAAATTATTAGAGTTTACTTAAAAGTATTATTTTTTCAACACAAACTACTTCCAGAACGAAAACAATATTAGAGTAATATCTGTTTACCATTTTAAAACATGCATGGCACTTGGTATTATTATTATTATTATTATTATTATTATTATTATTATTATTATTATTATTATTATTATTATTATTATTATTATTATTATTATTATTATTATTATTATTATTATTATTATTATTATTATTATTTATTTATTTATTATTATTAAATATGAAGTATGTTATCGCATGTAATATGTTATTGATTTTGCTCTCTTCTCACACTTCAAGAAATTGTGTTTCTCGCTATTTGTCCATATAACACCCAGTTGCTACCTTCCGCCACTTCATGGTGTACACAATATATGTACATTAAATCTAGATTTCTACATTAAAATTTAAAATGGATCGGTATGAATTTGTGGATATTAGAAGTTTCACAGTTGAGTATACTTGATTATTAAGATTTAACGCTTGAAGGAACACTTCTGGATTACGCAGGTAGCTGCGTGCCCGCCTTTAACGTGAGCGACAGTTTTACGTGCAAGATATTTCGAGCGAACAGAAGTGTGCCTTTGACATATTTCCCTTGGAATGGTTATAAAACACGTGACAATGTGGGAGGATAACGTGCACAGACAGCTTCCTTTACCTGAGGGAAAGAATGACGAAGTAGATACTACCGAGGCAGGCCGTATCAATTGCATTACATTTATGAAAAATAACACTTTATATGACGATGTACGAGAAAATACGATAACTGTACGGACTTCAAAAGACTGCATTAGCTAGGATTTGCGTCTTTAGTATAGTGTTTACAGAGCGCCTATTACCCTCTCTTTGTGCTTGTCTTTAACCGCAAATTAACTGCATGGAGGGAATTGGACCTTTACGTGTAGCCCATTTTGTAATTAGACGGACATTGCAACTAAGGATTCACAGCAGTAAATCACCTATTGCGTTATTTACTCCATGCGAGAAAGGTATTCTGATGTCTCTGATTGGCTCAAGTTAGATATGAATCGATTCATATTGGTTAGAAGCGGGGTAGCAACGAACTCTATTCCAGGTAATGTGCTACCGCTGACATAAGGATATCAGTCTAATTATAAAATGGACTAAAAGTTCGAATGCAATTTTATCCACACCTGTGAAATTGGTTTAAGATGACCAACATTTGAATATTTAAAATTTCGTGCTTTTTAAATAACTGCTTTTCTTTAGCACATTTTGCTACCATTATATGTAATTAATTCATAGATAATGTATGATATGTTTTTGAGAAAAAAGTTATTTTTTGCGTTATAGAAGCTCCAAATTTGATAACAAAAATTTAGATTTATATCCCGGTGATGTACACACGCACACCCAGTGTTATCTGCTTAAATATTTAACCGATAACTTTTCTTTATTATAATGTTAATGATATCTGGTGCAGAAATATGATTAGTTGAAATTTGCACCACAAGGAGCATTTTTAACATTCATATACGTAGAAAAAATGCGTTATTAGAACAAAAACGTTTAATAAACTTTACCTTGAAATGGCCACATGACCAGCTTTTAAAGGACAAATTACTGCAAATAATTTCGACGTATAATCTATAGGCGTCGAAATCTGAATCCTAAAAGCAATACTTTCAAGACCCTTGTCAGCTTTCAAGCTTGGTTCCCTGAAAATCGGTACACAGTTCAAGATTTTTTTTTTTTTTTTTTTTTAATTTTACGTCCTCCAACGTTAAGTCATATCGGACGGTGAATGAAATGGGTGAAATGATGCTCAAATGTATCCAGAGTCCATGGAACTTAGTTACCCGACATTCGTCTTTAAGGATAAGGGAAAACCCCGGAAAAAACCGTATACAGGTAGCTCACCCTGACAGTTCAAGAAGTGCGAGTGTTCTAAATTGACAGTTTCGTTTTACGTACCTATTGTTTCATTTTATTTATGACGGCAAAAGAATTAATTATATATTCTGACATTTTTAAAATACCACAATTAGTTTTAAAAAACAGCGTGATATTCACTACCCTGGATGACAACTGTCACAAAGTAAACGATGTCAGTCTTGATACTTAATACGAGTATTGTGTTGCGGTACGTTTTCCCCAAATAGCTGACTTTTAAAACAAAGCGAAACAAGTTTAGCCAACAATGAGTGTTCTTTGGTGGGCTGATCCTGCGTTAATTTACATAATGTAGTGCAGTGTAAAGGTGGAAGTGTGTTGTGCTACTCTAATGGCTAACATGCGCTTTACCTTTGATCATCAGAAGCCTTTCAGATAACAGACACCGCATGAACGGTTTGTTGTCGGAAGTCAATGATGTTTCACATTGCACCAATGAACGTTACTTCAACCAATGGAAGCAAATTAATTACAAATGACACACTCCACATGAAGTCAAACACAGCGTTGCAACACTCTTAGTCTTCTTGCGACATGTTACTTATTGTTCACCTTGGTCTTCTTGGAGAAAACGTGACAATGTTGCTTTTCTTGACATGAGTACCTTCATCTCCTCACTCCCTTTTATGTACCGCATGTTAATTACCATAGTACAATAAAAATTAGGGTTTGAAAGTTCATGTATTTACGCATTTTCTTTGTCATAATTACAATCTTGGTAAATTATGTGCACAGATCATCTATTTATAACCTTATTAAACCCAATTTTATGTTACATATAAATGCATATTTTAGCTTTTCTGATAAAGAAACATTGTATTTATATCATTTTAGTGTTGTTGTGGCATGAAATCGTGCTTTTACTTGTTTAATTAATTTTTTGCATGCAAGATTTTTGAAATACTTCATCTCCGAAGTGAGCCGCTTGTAAAGACGTCGAGGAAGTCCCGAGCACTTGAGATAGTGTGCAGCTGAATAGTTGAATACACAGCCTGTGTCGGGGTCGCTTTACAGTCAGCTCAGTATAATTCGTTCCGGGTGCGGTCGTAATATTACTTTCATTAGTTCAGAAACAGTGTTTGTCAGCGGTTTGTGTTTGTCAGTGAATATATTAAAATAGCTCTATGACGAAAGAAAAGCTAATCTTCAGAGATAACAAGCGTTCTTTTAAATTTGAAAACGTCCGTCACGTGGCTATTGTAAACTCCAATTCGTCGCTTCTTTTGTGAAGTGAATCAGAAGTTTCTACTTCTCAAAAAACACATTTATATCCAATTTCTTCTCCCGTTGTTTATAGACATAAAAGTATATTTTAATTGTTGGTATATTTTTAAGGTTTTAGAGTATATTTACATGCATATTTCATAGCATTTTCGGGTTAGAACTAACGCATTTAAGATACTAATTTATTCTGAGGAAAGTTTAATTTTCTATTTCATTTTAATCCAGGTAAACTTTTCAGAACTATAATATTTATTTATAAACATGTTTACAATGTAACAACATCTTCCTCCACTTTTCTCTGTCCTCCCAATCTAATTCTTCCAGACCTAATTCCTTCAATTCTCTTTCAATATTCCCCATCCATTTAAGTCTAGGTCGACCACGTCGTCCTCTTCCAGGTGAATTCTATTACAAAACTTGTTTCGGTAATCCTATCTCAGGCATTCTGCGGACATGTCCGTACCATTCTTGCTGTTAATATCTTATAAAATTTAAAATTGAATTTGGAACTTTAATGGTTTACCTTATTACTTTGTTAGGGATTTTTTTTTCTAATTTAGAGTGTCTAGTGGATCTCCTGAAACAGTCCATTTCGTTAGATAATTAATAATTTTAATTTCAAATTCCTATTCAGTATCCAGTTTCTGTTCCATAAGTTAACGCACTTCTAATTACTGATTTATATATTTGTAATTTGGTTTCTAAAGTTATATTCTTGTCCCATAAAGTCCCGTTCAGCATGGATTCTTCATTGTTCTTTCTTTCTGAATTCTTTAATGTACTCTTCCTGACTACCGCTTGAATTTATCTTCACTCCTAAATACACTGTTTACTTCTTTTGATGCATCCCATGCCGTCTTCTGAAACTATATCTTTTACCTCAACTCCAAATGGCAAATAAATAGTTTTCTTTAAATTAATTTTAATCCCCATCTATCATATTCTTAAATAAGTTTTCTACTCGTATATTCTAAACCTTCATAGTCCTGAGCTATAACTAGTTGGTCATCTGCGAACTAAAATACTTACATTATTATTATTATTATTATTATTATTATTATTATTATTATTATTATTATTATTATTATTATTATTATTATTATTATTATTATTATTATTATTATTATTATTATTATTATTATTATTATTATTATTATTATTATTATTATTATTATTATTATTATTATTATTATTATTATTATTATTATTATTATTATTATTATTATTATTATTATTATTATTATTGTGCTAAGTACAATACCTAAGTACAATACCTGAGAGGCTTCCAATGTTCAAAAGTAAAGCGCATGTTAATCAAAATACATGTTTCTTTATTAGAGTTGGTAAAACATTTAAGAACTGGACGCTGAACGCTGGCCTTAGAAGTTAATATACTCTTTACAGGCAATGGTCAGAAACGAATGAAGACTTGAAAAGAATTCCAATGTTTGGATCAATTCATCGCGCTATAACGGATATCTTGGAAATCACTGATGTCAAATGTAATAATAAATTGTTTCTATGTTTTAAAGTATTGTACATTTCTTGTGCAGTACGTTCTCGTCTATTGTTAAACGTTTATCAGTTATACTAGATTATATACTTAAAGCTCCTTCTGAATAAGAGGATTTCACAGGCTACTTCTACAGAATTCAAATCATACATTTGATGTGTCACCCAATTATCTTAATTTATATAAGAAAGGGTATTTTAATCTACACCGTTAGAGCCAATTTTCAGAAAATTATAATTCTCGAATATTATAGCCATATAGGGGATAATTTGTGGAGGGGGGTTTTTTTTTCTTCGAAACCTTCAAAGTTCCGTCTTTCGATGTTACTGAACTTGGTATTCATGTGACTTTTTCTGTGTGATTTATGCTGTTCATATATGTACATACGCGTTCAATATAAAGAACATCCCAAAGCACGAAGCCGGGAATAAAATATATGTAGTTTATTAAAAGCTTGTTGTAATTTTTATACTGATGTCAAATAATAACATTGAAAGTTTGAGTAGAAGTAACAAAGCGAGCTTCTATTGAATTTTAGTTTGGCTCATTAAAAATATACCAGAAGACTTATGCACTTAATTACTATATGTTATTTCTAAAAATGTTACTATTAACGTCAATAAGTCTGGGTAAAACAGATAGACACAGGCGATAAAAAATTGAGTGTTGCCTAGTGGAAGAGTAACTCTATGACGAAGATGGAAAAATTGTTATATATTGCATTGCAAATTATTTATTTTTCGCGAAATGCATGGAGGTGGTCCTTTTTATTCGGAGTTTATGGTTATCAGGAAGCGGAGGAGGATATCGTCAATTAACCGCAGTCCACTATTGTTCTTCTGGAAACCTGCAAGAGGTAGCGGCGTAAACTCGTGCACAATCGGGGTCTCCAACATTTCCAGATATATCCTCACGTCGGCGGTATTTTCACAAGCCAAGCCTGCTCCTCCTCACCGATAGGCCTCACTGAGCACTCGTTTCATCCGGATGCCAGAGTACGATAGTTTAAAAAATACGCCTCTTCCGCAGTCTGATCTTTTTTTTTTTTTTTTTTTTAGAGAAAAGAAAAAGGACTGGTGAAACGGGAAGTCAGAGCATTATATAATCCACTCTACCATTCGCCAACAAATTAAAAGAAACGCCAGTCAGATTCAACGGGAATTGAACTGAGGATCTTCGGAATGCGAGACTCGGTATTTACCGTTGAAGACATCTTCTTCAAATTCGCAATTTAAAGAAAACTTCTTTAGAGTTTCCATCGTATATACGAGTTTGAGAAACATTTCTCTAATAATTTCTAATTTGGTTGAGTTACAAACGAATTTAAAGGTAGGCAAGTTGAAATCGACCTGAAAAATTGAATGCCATGCCCTGGACTAGGACAACGTATCTTCGGTTGTACGTGATTCATCCATAGCACAGAGTTCTTAAAATCTGATTCAAGTTGCCAGCTTACTGCCCACACAGGTTAACGTAAATAAAAAAATAAATAAAACGAAGGTCGTTTTTAGAGAGAATATTCTGAATATACGAGTTTAAAGATAATCACATAATGGAACATTTTTGACGAATGTATTTCGTTCAAATCGGTCGATTTTTCTCAGCATTCTGTGAAAGTTAACAGGCGGGTATACACACTTGAGGTAAATAATTCGAGACTGCATGTAAATGCTCTCTTCGACCCCTGGCGCAACACTGCAAATAAAACTTTATCCTTTGTATGTCATTACTTCTAAAAATACGTTGACAGGTGCCTTTAATGATTTCATTGTAATTTAACTGTCACTTGGAAACACAAACCAATCAGTGTTGAAACCAAACAGTTATCGATCGCACATACCGGTGTACGTGTTGCGCGAAGTACAGTAATGCAAAAGTTTGTTGGAACGAATCCAGCGTATCAGGCTGATTTACCAATGAAAACTACAATTGTTTTCCCTCAGTAGTTTCCCTAACGATCTCGTCTTGAACATTTTCTCATGACAAAATCGTAATTCACGCTTCTTCATTATACATAAATTTGAACAGGCCCTGTCATTTCTTTACAGCATTGTTACCAGTCAGTGATTCTGCGATTAATTTAAATTACCGCTATTAGTTTTAACAGCAATAAACCCACAAGATATAAAAAATTGGGTATTTACGTGTTGTTAACTTCACACGAAAAACTCATGTGGGAAAAGTCCTGCTTTTACAACTTTGTAAAATTATTACTATCTTGTTAATGGCAAGCTACAACAAGGGAAAATACCAATACTTACTCACCCCAGTATACAATAAATTATATTAGAATAACTCTACAATAGTTGAAATATTAGAGACTTATACTTAACATCCTACAAGTGATGTAGTGGTCTAGTGCTTTGGTTCCCTACGACGGAATGCGCCCGCGATTGATCCTATCCCGGAGGGAGCGGATTTTAAGTCCCGGATATAGGACCGGACTCAGCATCGCAAACTTTTCGGCTGAGAGTGCCGAGATGCTGATCACATCTCTCCGTATCGGTTGGATGGCCGCCGACCTCTGCCTTGCGAATATAGGTGTGAGGCCGGCAGTCGGTTTGGCAGGTTGGCCAGCGGGCTTTTACGCCTTGGGGTACGTTTTCATCAATATGTGACAATACGCCTGTAATTCCTGAATAAAAAAACTTATGTGTGCACTTACATGACTACCTCTTCTCACTTATGCAAACAGTTCTTAAAAATCCCAATTCTTCTATGTAGTCGTACTTTTTGTAAATCGAGATTAGCATTTATAGAAGTGTTTTATTACCTATTTTTTGAGATACAATTGAAAATGTGAATACTTTTAACAGTTGGTTGCTATGTAATAGTTTTAAAATCCCATTCTCCTTATACAGCTGGAAAATGATTACTTCCTGTACATAATTGCACAGATTGATACATTTTTTTAACTTGTTCTTCATTTTTATATGATGAGAGTTTTTCTTATGGTTTGCCAGTTTCACTAAAGTCGCCCAGAATGAGGAGAGCTACCAAATTCAAGATATACGTTTTATTTGATATGCAAATATTTTAAATATATAGTATTTTAATTAAAATCATTACATTGCCTTTTTTTCTAAAAAAAATGTCGAAAATCGTTTCTGCAAAGGGTAGTCTGTAATGGGAGGATATTCTTGAAAATCTTCGTGTCGCGTACTTGTAAGATACTGAAGTTAAATATCACGTTTGGTATTTAACCAACTTTCAAATTTTAAGTTGTGATGTTTACAACGTTTTGCTCATAATATAATAAATAACCCATGGCGCGACAGCCATTGGAGGGCCAAGGCTCATACGTAGACTTTTTTTTTTTTTTTTTTTTTTTTTTAGAAGTGCCTTCTTTCTTTTCTTTTTCTTCCATCCAGGAGTCCGGTTAAAACTGGGTGTATTTTTTGAGTGAGTGGAGTACAGTGCACTGTATTTGACTAAAGAGTTTAGCTATGACCTTGATATTGACACAGGTCGACCCATTGTTTATTCCTCTCGCTCTAAGGCTTTATGTACTGCTTCTAAAGTAACTTTCTTTTCCGCGCAAATTACAATTAGCTACAAAATAAGAATGAACATGGGCTTAGGCAATACGCTAAGGTGCTCCTAACCTTGCCAGTTCCACAGCGAGCGGGCGACAGAGATGGAAGATATACCTGTCTTTGTCTCTCTAAAACTACTTAGCTCATAAACTGAGCTCGGTTATCGCTCTGATTAGTTGCAGTTATAATACAAACATATCCTTAAATTCTATATAAAGAACAGAACGAAAGTCACAAAACACAAACCGTTCAAATATTGCGGTGATTTTTATTAACCCAGGTTTCATCCAAATGAAAAATGGACCTGGATTACCTATAGGTACTTTTAACTTTAACGTAGTGCATTTTGAGCAGAAATTTTAATCTCGCAATATCAATATCGGCTTTTAAATGGTATTATTCTCAATAAAGCCATTAAAGCCAGAGATGACTTTAACACCTGCACTCCTTTCAGTTTACCTTATTTATTTGCTAGAGTATTGAAACTAAATTGAAATGATTCTGTTCATTTGCAATGATATGGGAGAATAGAAGAGGCAGATTGACTTAAATGACACATCCTACCATGAAAAAAGTAAAATATATTAATTTATACATGTATTGAAAAATAATTTAAATGCCTCAGCAAATGCAAAAAATAATTATCCTTTTGAACTCTCACATGACTTTCTCTATTCTTGTGCAAACTGTTCTTACAAACGCTTATTCCTCTACCTATCAAAGCTTTTAAGATCTGATCACTAAGAGCTGACTTTGAAATTTCTTTTTCATTACATAGCCAAGAGGTAAAAAACACACACAGAATAACGGCTTCCCATTTGAGAAAAGCATAAGTGGGGAAAATTCAAACAGATAACACGGAATATCTCCAAATAGTTCACACAAACACAGTGGAAAGGAAATCTCCGCACCCGAAATTACTATTTACATACAAAATTTTTCTAAATGTTCGACATTCTCAAAATTCGTCCCAAGAAATTTTATTAAAATTTCAAAGTTTATCCCATTAACATGAAGTAGACAAAAATAAACTGATAAGCATAGTTTCTGAAAGTTTTTACAAAAGTACAATCTGTCTCAAATTAAAATGATTCTGTTGTAAGTATATGGGAAGCGAGAAAGAGAGGCAAAGATACTTATTGGCGGAGGAAAACTCACGGGTGTTTATAGAGGTGGTTCCTGGCGAGAATCAGAAACACAAGAGAGTTCCGTTACCTACCTCTGTGTCTCTTTCTTGCCTCACAAGTTTTCAACAGGTGTAGAGGGCAGGGTCCCTACAATTGACCAGTTGGAAACTCCCCGGCAGGTCAGTACAACCGATATCCCACCCACTGTGATCCTGAAACGGCCCCCCAGGCCGTCCCGGTGACTAGAGACCGTCCCACTGGAGGAAGTGTTTCTTATACCAGGAGAATATCATTCTGCCATGCAACGCCGAGACACTCGCCGGCGCTTCTACCCAGAAAGAGACTACCAGGATGATATGAAATGATCAATGGAGATGAAATGGAGGGACAGGAAATTCGGGGGATGTAATTAATCTACCCAGCGTTCGCCTGGGGACCCTGGAAACCCCCCGAAAAAACACCTGGATCAGGTAGGTCGGCCACGGGAATCGAACCTAGACCTCCAGAATGCGGACCAGAGACGAAACCGCCCGGGCGATCCTGATCGGTTGAGGGAGTGAAATATGAAAAGTGTGGGGTGACGAGGTGGCAACTCTGTTCGCTGCTGCATTGAACTCTTCGGAAAACATATTAGGCAAGAGGTACCCGTGTAAAATGCATACAAACTCGGGTAATTTATTTTTTATTTTCCATATCTGAAATAACTCCCAAAACATCGCCGGAAGTCATAAAGATATGCACATTTCATAGGACATTACGTCTCAGTTATCAGTGGGGAAGACGAAATGGCGGGTGAGTTTCATAAAAGAAGCTCTGACAGATATCTGCCATTAACAGTGAAACGATTTGAACTCGTTGCAGTGTTTATACTTAAGTCTTGGCTGAGCACACTTTATGACATGTCGAGTTTAACATATTATGTTTACTTTTCACCGATAGAAGTTGCTCTACATATATCTTTTAGTCAAACACTGCATACTCGTATAGATTAGTGAGGGCGTCGACCATTAAGAAATTTGAATGTTTATGTCTGGTTGTATTCTTACCCCTGCACAATATTTGTGCAAATCTAGCATACATATTCTTTAGGAACAAGTATTAAAATACTACAGGGGCAATATCACCACAAACTATTCCTAATGAGGAGTAAATTCTTACAAGAAGGCAGTTGAGTTGCTTTTCTTTATCTTGCTTTCTCAGTATTTGAACATAGACACTGGTTACTGTGGTCCTTTAGACGTGGGCTCTTAAACAAGAGGTATATACGGTTCCTGATTGGATTTTTCCTTTCACGTTTTCCTCGGTCCCCATAAGTGGTTTAATGTCAGAGGTACTCTAAATGTGGGACTTCCTTTGCAATTTCCTTTCCCAATTTTAATTTTATTTCATTTGCCAGTGTTTTCCGTTTTGTGGTGCCGTATGCAGCAAAAAAGAAAAGAAAAGAAAGAAGCTAACCGCTTGCTCACGTCTTGAGTCGAGAGTAATGCAATATAAAAGTTGGTTTCTTTCTTTCATTTACCTTCTGTGCAGAAAGTAAATAAAACGTTAACAGCAAAATAACTCGTAATTTTAAGTTTTGATTTTTCTTCCTGGGATGCTTTTGTAAAAATGTAATTTTACAATTACTTTAGTTTTTTTTGTATGCCCCAAATGTTTTAATTCCTTTTCCTGAAAAATATTCCTTATGCTGATTTCTCAATCTTGAAAAGTCAAAATACATAATGAAAACATTTTCTAACGGCACTAAAACGTGATGAACCCAGGAACTGCAGGAATTATAGATTCTTAATGTCTCTAAATCTGATCTGAAGCTCAAATATATTATTCACATTTCAAAATATACGTTTTCCATATTGAGCTGGGTCTCTATTGGATATATCTCTGGATTTTCATATTCTCCATGACGTCCACAATGTTGAAATATTTTCCGGTCCGATTATCGTTTCTCATGTCTTTGAATTTTTTATCTGCCCTCGAATAGTTGAAAAGCGATATTATACTCTGCGCATAGCAATGTGTGAATAAAGCTTACGAAACATGATCGTAGCACAGACCAATCAGTTTCTCTTTGATATTAAATTCCTGAAGAACTTCAGACCTGAGGTAACGTATCTCATTTGACTGACAGCAATTCTACTTGTTATGGAATTCCAAAGACCGATTCTGGAGAATTTTCATACCTCACAATGAACTGCCAAAGCGAAACTTGTGTTATATCGTCACAAAAGAAGCTTCTTATTTCCAGTTTTTACTGCATCATTATTTAATATACCTTACATTCAATAAGATTATTCTGAATGCTTTTGGACAGACCTGCAAAGGTTTTCCTAGTTATCAGTGTTGACTGAAATGGCCGCCGTACTGCATCAGCAAGTAAGGCCGCGCCGTGGCTCAGTGGTTAGACCGCTTGTCTCTCACCAAGGCGGCCCGGGTTCGATCCCAGGCGACCGCAAAGTGAGATTTGTGGTGGACAACACGGCGCTGGGGCAGGTTTTCTCCGGGACCTCCGGTTTCCACCGCCATCTCATTCCACCGGTGCTCCATCTTCATCTCATGTATCATCAGTGTCACCGCCTGCGGTGCCGTATGTACTAAAAGCGGGCGTTAAACACTACATATTTCATTTCAGCAAGTAGCAATTTATATTAAATCTTAACGGCCCGTTGAGAACTGAATGACTCGTAGCCTCGGAAGCTAATCTCTTATTTATAGAATAAAGCGGTAACAACAATTAATTGTATCATTATTTGCCACTTTCCCCCAATTTCCTTTATACTGTTGTCTTGTAGCTTTGGTTGTTCCGATAGCATTTCCGAAATGGGATTCACATTCTTTTCTACTCCCTTAAGATTTTTAATTTCAAACAAATATTATTTTGAAACTTAATGCTTATGAATGGTTTTGGACCAATTTTTCATTGTTCAAAACTCCAGGTACTCCCTTTGCAAGAAAGTACCAGACAAGAGCAATACAAATTGGTTTCAATTTCACTCCCTGATAACCATTTATGTTACATACCAGGAAGGATTGAATTTCTGGTACCTTTGGCTGAGACATTATGAATAATCGAGCTTATTAAAATAAATCGTTTTTTAATGTCACTGCGACGCGAACATGGAATTTCTGTTGAACTGCTGTGTATGTCATGATGGAATATTACTTTATGGACTAATGCAGTACAATGGTTAACAAGACCTAAAACAGCACCTTATTTAATACTTAAAAGACAACGTTTTTACTGTTCGTTCATTGACGTTTTAGCTAGTGGGATGGGGTGCCCTTCCAAGCAGAGCCTGCGCCGTGGCTGAGTGGTTAGACCGCTAGGCGCACCAGGGCGGCCCGGGTTCGATTCCATGCCACTGCAAACTAAGGAGATTCGTGGTGGACAACATGGTGCTGGGCGGGTTTTCTCTGGGATCTCCGGTTTCCCCTGCCATCTCATTACACCGGTGCTCCATCTTCATTTCATAGCCCGCCTCGGTAGCGTAGATGGTAGCCTGTCTGCCTCACGTTCAAGAGGTCCCGAGTTCGAATCTCGGTCAGGGTGAGGTACCTGGATAAGGTTTTTCTAGGGTTTTCCGTTATCCTTCAAGATGAATGTCGGGTAACTCTAAGCTCCATGGACCCTGGACTCATTTAAACATCATTTCACCCAATTCATTCACCGTCCGAAATTACTTAACGTTGGAGGACGTAAATTACACAAAAAAAAAAAAAAAAAAAAAAAAAAAATCTTCATTTCATGTATTATCAGTGCCGTATGTAGTAAAAGCGGGCTTTAAATACTACACATTTCATTTCATTTCTTCCAAGCAGGGAGGTTTTTTTTGTGTAATTTACGTTCTATTGCCATATCGTACTATGAATGAAATTGTTTCCTAAAAACACACAGTTGTTTGTACGCTAGTGTGCGCAGTTGACTTCAGCTGCATCCGTCGACTTCGACAAGGCACGCGAATTTGCTTTGCTTGTCCGAATGTACAATATATGCAACACCCCGGCATTTAGAACATGTTTTCCTAATACGCCACAAACCCAAATGCGTGGGTGATCGCTGATTGAGAGACAGATTGACTTCATACTTGCCTTTCCTTCGTAAACAAGTAACACTCAGAGACAATTGGTTTTTCGTCAGTCCGGTATATAGCATATTCTTGGTTAAAAGTTCGCCCTTCCCTTGCTAAGAAAATCGAGTAAACAAGCCCTGCCCATCATTTAAACACTCCTAACGCGTAAGGAATACAATTTTAAATACTAGTACGTTTTGTTTCATTTAGCGAAAAAAATAGCTTAAATATTCATTAATTTCAAATTATGGATATGTTTAAACCGTTTTTAAAAACATTTTCTGAAACTGTTAGGGTAGGCCTAACCCAAGGAGCCGCCTCTGGTAACAAAACAATATGTACACGTCCAATGCTGGGTGCATTTGTTGAAGTTGGTGGTCTTTATTTTAGTGCTGTCGTGGCCTTCACTAAAACGTTCTCCGGAGACACAAAAACTTCGAGCGTTGCTCTGTAACCCACAAAAGACTATAAACGAACAAACACGAACAACAAAAGTGGTTGCCAAAGACCAACAATCATTACGGTCATCAAAACCAACGATAATGACAGAAGGATTGTTACCAACTAATTAAAACAGTTACTGTCGTATACTTACAAAGAACATATATTTCGGGAACTTTTTGAAGCTAATATAACCATCATAAAGATTTGTGGCTTCCTTCATGAAAGAATTCACTTTATATTTTGCCATATAATTTACGACTATTTTGACTTAATGCTTAAACATCTTAATGGTGTCTTCCTTTGGAATTGGCTAGACTCTCTAATATGACCAATGCCCCCATTAAAAGTACAGTTTAAATTTTTATGTTTAATAAAGATTATTAGCAGTCATTTAAAATGCAAAAATCAAAAGTGGGCATCTATCTTTGGATTTCTTTTTAAAATTTATCAAGTCCTTTGGAGCAATTTTTAAGGACAAGATTCTATCATTTTGTGGTGGTTCAGATTACAATAAGATGCTTTCAACAGCTGAGGAGAACCAAAAGTACCACCATGCTTTACGGCGAGAAACATTATAATGCACAATTTAATATCGCACTTGTTTTGACTATTCATGATTCACCATGAAATATAAAATAGGTAGCTTTATGATTTTTGCAGAATTCTGGGGCGGGATATCTTTTCGGCACACAAAGTCGGGGCAGTTCAGATTTTTTTGGTATGTATGGCAATCCCAAAAAGTGTTTTCACATTTTTTTTCACAAAATGTTTTAAAATAATTAATCTGTGCTGGAAATCCAAGTGTGCACACAACTTATCAATAACATGATTTGTATCTATGTATGCAACAAGTCTTGACAGGAAATGTGGGCCCCGAGGGTAGTAAATGAAGCATTTTTTACCAAGATTTCTAATTTCTACAAATTTTAATAAATTTAGATGAAATCTTTATTGCAGATTTGTTCAAGATACAGCAGAAGTCTCGTTTTCATGGTATATCTACCAACTTACCAAGAAAGCAATTCTCAATGAAAATCCCTTCTTCATGAAATGCTCAAAGTAATGCTAACTCCAAACTACTAAATCTCCAAATTGTGCATTACGTTCCTCTATTTTAGCTCTCTACACTGCAGTAATAAGCTTTTAGCAGTACCATTATTCCTGGAACAATTTTGTAATATTAAAAGAGTTATCAAAATAATAAAGGATGTTTAAATTTATTTATTCTTCTTCAAAAACCGTATAGTGACAATTTGAAATAAATTTAATATTTGCATCAGCTTAAATGGTAAAAAATGTAGGAAAACTTAGTTACTATAAAATATTGTCATCCTATTTGTTCATTTAAATAACCAAAAAGCGAAAACTCCATTAGTTGGTGATTCTATGGCGTTTGTAATTACGCCATGAAAATCTTAAAGTGACTGATTCATGAGCTTTTGAAAACTCAGAGCACTCTGTTGAGCTTTCTAGGCTTTAACAACTTATATCCATATGTGCTTTCAAAGTTTGGTACATACGTATAGACGTATTAAGTCATTTCTGGATTATGTACTTAAAACGCAGATTTGGGCTATTTTTCGAGATACAGCACTCTTTACGATACGGTTTGTATAGTGTTTAAACATGTTAGATATATGTGTACTTAATGGAGCTTGAAATATCTTTTTAATTGTACTTTTAAATCAATTGCTTTCTAAAAGTAATTTTGTTCTGTATGAATTTCAACTTTTTTTGAAATATATACTTATCAAACATGGATGAACTTAATAGCGTAACACATTTGCGTCACACAGGTAACTACATATGTAGCAAGTTTTAACTGTCATATATTGGGGAAACCATTTTCGAAGTTTCACTCTAAAAATCTAAAAAGTGCATTATAAAGGCTGCTTTAAAAGTGAAAAAATCTCTACAATATTACAATAAAACCTCTATTTCGCTCATATTTTACCAATACATTTTTCATAAAATACTGCACACTGTTTCACTTAGAAATCCATAAATGAGAAATTCGTTAACATTTGTGCGCCAAGGGACACGCTACCACTTACGCTACAGTGGCGGGGTTTCAAGGTTTTCCTTAGTCGGTAAGCGAATATTAGAATGATTTCTCAACTATCAGATTTCCTTTCCACTACTTTTTTTATTCTCCTTCCTCCTCATCTCGCAAGTGTGTTAATTTTCATGGCAGGCGGTGCCGGACAGATTGTGCCGACGCTTGCTCAAATAGAGTGCTCCCCGTGGACACTATAGGGCTCCTTGGTCGATGGGTCGTCCTGAGGCATCTCTAGTAGTGGGACTGGTATCCGAGCCTAGAGATATTAAGGACCTCCGCGCGTCTCTGGCTTATCTACATGCGGCTAAGCCGCCTGGAAGTGTTAGCGGCTATGGGTTGCCTAGCGCATACACTTACGATAGCACGTTCCCAAAGGTCTGTATCGACTCAAGGTATCACGATACGGTGAGCACAGGAGAACACAATCTTCAATTAAGTTTATAATTGTCAAGACGCACCAAAATATATGTAGCTGCATACAACGGCCAGTGATTGTACACAAGGACATCAAATTCAACAATCAGTATTATACACAATTACATTCCAAGCGCACATATATATCGGGTAGGCTGTAAAAATCGGCACCATAATTAAAATGTGAGCGAAATACTGACTCAGTTTTCTGGAATCCCTAGTAACCACCGAACAATTGCCGTGTAACATTACACGTTTAGCCAGACTGAAAAATTCAATGCCATAGCTGGGATTTGAACCACGGATCCTCTGGCATTGAATTTTTCTATCTGGCTCTACCCTTTCATAGTGCGTCCTACATACTAATTGTACCTAATAGTGGTCCGAACTATAATGCCCGGGTCTTAAAGTACTTACAGCATAGTAAGTCGCCATTAAGGTAGTTGTTTCATGTGTTTGAGAACTCCTTGTGGTTTACCGGGAGAAACACGAATCAGTTGGAGAATTTAATGTAATGTTGGCACGTTGGCCATAGTAGCTCAAATGGTTAGAGCGGCTGGGCGGAAACCAGAAGATCCGTGGTTCAAATCCCGGCTATGGCATTGAATTTTTCAGTCTGGCTCTACCCTTTCATAGTGCGTCCTACACACGGCTAGTGTGAAAGTACAATTTCCATTACACGTTTAACTGCAAGTTGCATGTGCTTCCAATGCAAACGTAATTAAGACAAGGCCCATCACCCGCACCCCCAAGTGACTTGTCATGTAATTGGACTTGCAATAAGGTGACATGTAAAACTACTATTCACAGAGCAAATATAGCAATAGACAGCCAAATGTATAACAATGTTTTCTAAAATTCCAAGAACCTGGCCAGTAATTACTGTATACCACCACATATTCATTTGATTGCCATACGTGAATACCTCCAACCAAAATGTAATTACTAAATTACCATAACGGCTTTCTCAGATCCCCAAGTGATACTGTCATATCCATAACTGCATTCACATTGCAGTGCAGTATTACTGGGAATACAATCCACAAAAAATTTGGTTGGAACAGTCAAGTGAGTTACAACCAGCCTTCTAAAATCCCAAGCAACTGCCAATTATCTTTTCCATGAAATATTACTCATTTAACTCCAAAGTGTGAATATCTCCACTGGCCAGCTTCAAGTACAACGTAAAGCAAAGGTTTTGTCAACGACTCAAAATAATTATAGCCGAGAGCAGCAGAAGTGCAATTGCCAAGATCACAGAAGGTTGCCATCTTGCACTTTTGGTCACGCTAAGTTATCTCACAAAAGAACAATAGTGCTTCACCTTTATGGGACATTACAATAAAGAAGTGAGCGGAAAGAAATCATAAACTGGATTATAATTTTTTCGAGTCTTAACATCCATAATCCATAATATCCTGATCTAATGCTAACAACTTATATATATATATATATATATATATATATATATATATATATATATATATATATATATATTTCCAGCCGGAAAGTTGGCTTAAGCAACGAGAGCCGCTGCCTCACTTTACTCACGATGCTGAGTGGGCACTAGTCCTATACCCGAGACTTAAAATCCGCATCCCCCAGGGGTGGGATCGAACCCGGCCGCATTCCTTGGCAGGGAACTAAGGCATGACGCCTCAGCCCACTACGCCACGGCGCTAGACATACATTTAATATACAATAACCTAATATTTCTGAAACTAGTAGAGACACAACATGACACTTTGTACATCACATGACGAAAGGATCCATAGAGCTTCGAGTTACCCGAGAGTCATATTTCAAGATAGGAGAGAACCCCAAAAAAGCCTAATCCAGATATCTCACCCTAACCGAAATCCAAACTCGGGACCTCTTTAACGAGATGCAGACACGCAATAGAGGCGAACGTTAGTTTTATTTTTCTAAAAATTCAATGAAGATATCTTAATTAGTTTTTGAGAAAACGAGTCAGTTTATACCACAAAATGTCATTTGCAGAAAAACTGTTTAAAGGAATCATGAAGAAAACAAACTCATTTTTTTTTTTACTTGTTCCCCGCCTTTAACTACTATGGTCATATCGGCGGCCGTTCTCCTTTGGAACATACCGAAGGTGTTAACTCGTTATCTTTTGCTTTTTTTTAATCATTACATCACGCTCACATTCACACTCTCATTCATACTTCCAGACTCTGTGGAAGATGGGGAATTATCTTGGACGGAGAAAAATCCCCACCGCCGGGAATCGAACCCGGGACCCCTAGCACGGTAGGAAGGTGCTCTGCCGACTGAGCTACGGGCCAGCCAAAAAACTCACATTTATTTTTAAAAAAATGAACCATATAACTTGAGCACGCAGAGGCTACCAATTTATACAGCGAAACTTGCTTATAAAGCTGAAGTGAAGTTAACCTATCTACTCCAAAATATGTAAGTTGTAGTTTTCACTTTCTCTACTACGCGTATATTAGATAGAGAAGGTATTGCATTCCACCTCAACTCGATATAGAGATTTCACTTGAAATACACATTTTGAGGTCCCTTGAATAAAAAAAAACTAACCCAAAACACCGATTGGGATGGCTCAGGTGGTTTCGTCTGTGGCCCGCTTTCGGGATTCCGGGGTTCGATTCACGTGACCAAACTACTTCACTCGTGGGTCTTTTTCGGGGGTTTCCAGGGTCTCCAGGTGAATGCTGGATACGTTAATTACATCCCCCGAATTTCCTGCCCCCCTATTTCATCTCCACTATTATTTCGCAACATCTCTCTAGTTTTCTCTTTCAGGCTAACGGCCGCGCCGTGGAGGAGTGGTTAGACCGCTTGGCTCTCACTAAGGCGGCCCGGGTTCGATCCCAGGCAATCGCAAAGTAAGATTAGTGGCGGACAACATGGCGCTGGGCCGGGTTTTCTCCGGGATCTTCGTTTACCCGCGCCATCTCATTCTCGCTCCTTCTTTATCTCATGTATCATCAGTGTCACCACCTGCGATACCGTATTAGTAAAAGCAGACGTTAAATACTACACATTTCATTTTCTTTCAGGGTGTCTCGGCGGTGCATGGTGGGATGATACGCTCTGAGTGAACCATTTCCTTCTCTGATAGGTCGGTTGCCGGTATCTGAACTGGCTGCTGGGACCGCTTCCGAACCACAGTAGGGGGAATGTCCATTGTCCTGACCTCATGGGGCAGGTTTTCATCCAAGTAAAATGTAGGGACCCTGCCCTCTGCACTGTCATAGCTCCTTGGGACGGCCAACCTGTTTTCTCTCGCCTCATCCTTCCTCCTGAGGATACCTCACTCGGAGGCATAGGTAGAGTAGATCAAGACCGGTCGCAGTGCCGAATCCCCTCCGTAGTAATCCTAATCCTAACTCAAAAACATAAATCGAATAAATACCAAACTTGCCATTTAAGTTTGGCGTCTTCCAAAGAAACGACACGAGGATTTTAAAGAAAGTCCTTCCTTCAGGCTCCTTTACATAGAATATTTTGATTTTCTCAAAATTGACTCTTAAATGCTTTGATTAAAATACCGATTTTCATTGCAAATGAAGTGTGTCTTGGATTCTTTGAGTATGTCCTCAGAAGTCCTCTTCGTTCTTAATGACTTTAGCATAACTGGTAAATCGTTGGCGATAGATAAAATCTTAGTCTACCAGATATGTAATCACGCTAAAACAATGATATGTCAGTTAAAGTTTTGTGGAGTGAATCATTTGCGAGATGTAGTTTCCTTGAATTTTCCAATACCTTTTCCAAGTAGTAAAACGTTATTCGGATTTTAGTTTTTTTACTACGATAAAACTGTGCGTGTGTGCGTGCAGCCTTACTATTAGGAAAGTGGACTATTCAATCTGTGTTGAATATGATATTGTTTATTATCACAAGCGTGCCCGTGTGCGTAGCTTTCCTGCGCATTGCTTTGGTTGGAATAGTAAATTTGTTACGATGACGCAATCCGGGTGGTATTACAGCGTAGAAATGAATCACACATTTTTAAATTCGAGCAGAAATGCCTTGGCTTAAACACACTCGGGTTTTAATCACGAGAAAACTTCTGGTGTAGTGAATTTTAATGGGAAGCAAAGTTTTAAAATGGAAAATGTAGATATGTAAAAAGCAAGAGATCTTGAAGTATATTCAATTTTTATCAGTAGAGTAGTAGATTTGCGAAAAATAGGGCAGGAAATCTGCTAAATAAAGCAGGAAATCTGCAAAATCTGTAGATATGGCAACTCGAGTTTTGTGTAGATATTTAGCTACATTTATGGAAACTACCCTCGAACCTAACAATTCCATATTGGTCGATAATTTCGCGCCACTTAACGCGCCATGATATTTCATATTCGTTTCCTAGGTTTTCAAGGAGTTTTCTTTACGTCCGCCCCTTTTTAAAGTGTAACCTAGTGGCGGGAGTTTCCCTAAATATTTAGACAGAAGCTTGCCTTCTCGCTCTTTTGGTCATGCTGTATTATTTCCCAACAGAACAATAGTGCTACCCTTCACCAAACATTACAATAGAGAAGTGAGCGGAGACGTCATAAACCAGACTACCTGCTTTTTAAAATCACCAGTCTTAACTCACGGTCTTGGATAGTAATCTAATACTTCAATTGTATACATTTACTATAGGAATGAATTACCCTCTTTAATGACACGTCGGTATAAACTATTTATTCTTCACCTGATTAAATTTTAATAAGCATTTATTATATTACCTATATAATAATAAAAGCTCAGAAGTTTGGGCTTAACGTCTCTATTAATGGCAACGATATGTGATGTCTTCTTATCCCTGGAAACACGCACAATTCCAGAATTAGAATATTCGACGTATTTTTGATACGCGCCACTGTTACCCGTGTACAAATCCGTAGAATAGTAGCGATGCATTTCAGCGTTCAAAGTACTCTCTGTCCATCAGCTAATGGCCCCTATCAGGAATATAACTTAAGTAATTCTGGGTACATACATAATAGGAAGTATTACCCGACCAAGGCCAGTGCAGTCCTGCTTAGGGGTTCGCCACTTGTACGCGTTACCGCTAGCCTGCTCTCCGGTACAGTCCACTTGGCAAAACGTGAAAGATAATAGATCTCATGCAGATATTTTCACTGTTTGTATAATCATATGCATATTCATATCATAAGAAATGAAATATATTATACTCTGTCTCACGCTAGTTTAATCCTGCTGTAGACTACAACGCACCGGCCTGCTTCATGATGAAAAGCTTACTGTTTTTAAATTGCATATACATAAGAGTTCTTGCTCTTGTGAGGTACGCGAGATATCAAATATCAGAAGCAACTCCACGCCATAAACAATAACATCTTAATCAGCATTCAGCTCGATACAGACCTCGTTGCGACAGAGCTGCCTGGTATAGGAATGCAAAAATATACAATAGCAGTGTCCTTTATTATGTGTTTCAAATGGGAAGGGTTGTGGAGTGTAGCTAATCAGATGCCGTATCACTCTCAGCGTTGCCAGCTTGTTACCCCACTCCTTTTATATTTCCCTCTCTCTCACACAGTCATACAACGTGCAGGTCTGCTTGGCGCAGACGTAACGGTAAGCAAATTATATTTTGCAAACTTTTACAGTGATGCAGTTGCCAAAATAAAAATTGGAAAAAGCAGTTTCGCAAATTATGTATATTTTAAAATACTATAGCTATAATTATAGTTTTTGAATTACCTGTTTTTGTTATCCAATGGAACTGCCAGTGGCTCATCTATATCGCTGTCAGTCACTTCCGTTAAGAGACAATTCGTCATTGGCACTATCTTCATCGTCTGAGTCTTGCAAATTTATGATTACAGGTTCCCAAATCATGTCACGTGCTATTTCTTTCTTAAAGTTGTCTTCTTGAAGGTTTTCTGCATGCCTCACGCAGTTTTCCCAATCCTGTTGTGTTACCTTGTCAAGTTCTTCGTGAACAAGTCGTTTAACGTCCGTCAGTTTAAAAGTATTTCTGTTTGCAATCCCCCCCTTTTATTTGAGCCCACACCAACTCAATTGGATTATATTGGCAGTGGTAGGTAAGGTGGGAGGCGTATTACCTCGTCCCGTTTCAATTGCAAGTTGATCCAGCTGATACACTTTTTCCTTGTTTTTATACGGAAGTACTCTTTGCAATAACTCATTTTTAGTTTCTCTTTCCGAAAAAAAGTTTGAAGAACCTGTACACCTTAAAAAAAGTACTTCGAGCCTAACTTCTCAGTACCTGCCGTTTTGACTCGCCACTAAATTTCACCGCAAGAAGCCATTGCACTATTTAACTCTTACTCTACTGTTGTGTAAAGAACAACTGAATGATATTGATCTGAACTCTCAAGAGTAAATAAACACTTATTATCCAGCATTCATTCATAAACATAAGCATACAGCATTCCACAGGCCAGCAGGAAATGAAGTGTTTGTTCTTTCTAGAGTTTAACACCTTGACTTATTCACCGTAATTCTTTCATCCGTCATGTCAAATTTCAGTTCTGAGTAATTAAAAGTATATGTACATACATACACACCAACCACTTTGAACACTCTAGAGTAAATAGAGATTACGAACCATTCATAAACAAAGATATGTGACCGGACACGTTCTGCCAGGGCAGCAGGAAATTTGTGTCCTCTTGCTCGAACTGGAATATACAAAATAATTCTTTTATCACGTCATGTCAAACATTTAGGTTTCAGTTCTGAGTAATTACAAATATACGTACACGCATACATGCCAACCAATAATGATATTCATTGCAGTGCTTACGTCGCGGTGTATTACAATACAGGTAATAGTGGTTTATTTATTTGTATTAGAAAGATTATTTGAGCTAAAAATATGGGGTTTTCATAGTTATGTTAGATACATTACTCTCTACCTTCCACATGGATCAGTTTCGGCAAAATCTGAATTTTTGTCTTAGCGCGAATAGTATGTCATACAGATTGATTAGGTTGGCGCTCGTCACATACCATTTAGCGGGAATGCAATACAACACCGCAGGACTCCGATTGGTTGCTCACCTAGTAGCGCTCAGGGACAAACACCTTCCCATTTGAAACAGATAATAGTAATTGTTAAATAAAATACAGCTTAATTTAACGTAATAAGTTAAAGGTGTGTATATTTCACCTGTCGTCCGTCTAATCTGTATATCACATACTATTATGTAGTTGTAAATATTCCTTTCGGGAGTAACGAGCCCAGAACACATCTATGTGGTATGTGAAGCAGAAAGATAAAATGTGAGGCTATTACATTAATAAGAATCGAAACATCTGCATACTTTTCTCCCTTCGAAATCAGCTCTGGCTTTAAGATGCAATACAATTTAGGCATCTCTCTCTCACTTACACATTCTTTCTCTGGCATACCTTAAATTGATTTTATTTCGGGATGTCTCTCTCACTTGCAGTGTCGGTCACTGATCCGGTGGTCGTTTCTTCTTTATTGTGATACGGAGCATTGTCAATTGCTGCTTTCTGGTAGTTCAGCTATCAGTTGGTTTTGCACCCACTTGGAGTAGTTTCCGTAGTTCATTTCGTTGTGGTAATCTGAGGTTTTGGATTTAGAATCGTAAATGAGGCAAGCACCTGGAATAAATCCCATTTCCCAGCCAGCATGCACGATAATAAGACGCTGTCCAGCACTGTTATTTGTATACACTCCTGGAACATGGTCACTCTGTGTAATGTGTGTGAATCCAGGTTTCATCCATGTATATCACTGGCTCATTTCCCCCGCGTTCATTTCTCCTCTAAGAAATGATGCTCTTTGCGCCAATATGTCAGGGCATTCGCTCAGTACAGTCCTTTTGTTTTTACACTCTTTGAATCGAAATCCAATAGATTTCACTATCTTTCTAAGTGTTTCTTTACCACCAGTGAAATTCACTTACCCCCGCCCCCCCAAAAAAGTGCAATAATTTTCGCAGCGTAGGGATTTCTTTTCTAACCTCGTAATACTCCTGATGTTTTCTTCTAATGATGCACTTATTCATTTCGTCCAAAACTATTTTATTAGCAGGAGGTTTAGCAATCTTGCGAGGTGATTTTATTTTGCTCGCTCCACTTTCTTTTGCTGTAGCCTGTAGAAGCGACAGACAGCACGTTCGGTGGCATTTGTAATGGGTATTATGTGACCTTCTTGCTTCTCTTGTAGGACTGCCCTCCTCGCCTTCGTCTGGTTATACCTAGCAAAGCGTCCATGTATACATGCGTTGTTTATTAGAACAGCAAACGACACAGTACAGTAAAACCTAAAAGGGATCCTTTGCATCCCGGAAACCTGGAAAAGCGGAAAATAAATTTCGGAACTCAGCTGTTTCCCATGTAAAATTGTACTCTAAGCCGAAAATCTGCCTAACGCGTAAACGGAAATATTTTCCCAGAACCTTTTGCGTAAATAACCTGATTAAAACGGATTACTTTTGTGTAATGGATTACGCCGTACGTATTTTAAAAAGTGCAATACTTTTGAAGGCAACTGCACATGTACCGAAGTTCAATGAAGCATAAAGTCATAAACTGTACCTTCAAAGAAAAGGGAAAATAAACAATTCGCTCTCTCAACTCTCTTACAACACACATGGTAAGAGTACAACTGTTTTGCAGTGTATTGTGACTTTGTGGGTTCGTGAAATTAAAAGTCCAATTGCACAAACTCAAAATGTTCTTTATTTCCACCGAATTACAGTTGGAACACTTGCCGGTTACATAGAATTAGATAGCGCACACAATTACAGTTCGCCAGTTCGTCTGTCACAAGTCCACTCGACACTCACAATTACGTACAACTCCTCTGATACACGTACAGTATTTCAGTCCGTTCACTAGCACGGCGCTCCTCCGGCTGCTCGCCAAGAACTGACTCGTCCACTGCAGGCCTTATACAGGGAAGATCGCCGTTTCTGGAAGTGTCGCGGTTCAGTGAATCTTCCCGACTGTTCCAGACGTCAGGGAGGGGGAAAGAGATGGCTAGTGATGTTTCTCCAACCATCCCCCTCGTTAGCGCTACAAGATAAATGGGTAGGCGTGGTCTGACTGCCTCCTGTCGCCTACCCGGCTGCTAGCTGGTCGGGCCTTCCGATAACTAGGTGACAGTATTCATTCTCAGTGTCGTTCTTAAAAGTGGTCAAGTATGAGTGGAAGAAAACGGCAAACCGGTGATTTTTAAAAACGTTGATTGCACACAAAATCTGTAAAATGAGTTCTAAACAAAAGTCATTACACTGGAGGAAAACATTAAGAACACGACAAGAACAAACGTTCAGCTAAAGAATTAGCTGTGTTGTTTAAAATGAGAAAAACTCAAATTTATTTATTTATTTTATTTATAATGCTAAGCCAATACAATTGAGTGTGACCAGTGTTCAGCCCTGGCTCTGTACCAGTCATACTCATTTTTACATTAGGACCTTTTTCTAAACAATTACAACAATGCAGGTTCATTATTAATTCTCTTCACTATCCATAACCACTTTTTTTTTTAAACTTTGTCCAAGAATTGCCCGATCTTCTTACTATATTTAACAATCATTTCAGCTATAGCTGTATTCCCATTTAACTTAAACCATTTCTTATTAATAAACTCTTTCCTCCAAATGTCTGTCCTTTGCACTAAAAAAATATATGTTCTAAGTTCTCAACTCATTTGAGATTTTGAAAAACAAATTAACAATTAAAGACCAGTGGTTAACGGGAACAGCAGCACATGTGAAACTTCTTCTTCTTCTTCTTCTTCTTCTTCTTCTTCTTCTTCTTCTTCTTCTTCTTCTTCTTCTTCTTCTTCTTCTTCTTCTTCTTCTTCTTCTTCTTCTTCTTCTTCTTCTTCTTCTTCTTCTTCTTCTTCTTCTTCTTCTTCTTCTTCTTCTTCTTCTTCTTCTTCTTCTTCTTCTTCTTCTTCTTCTTCTTCTTCTTCTTCTTCTTCTTCTTCTTCTTCTTCTTCTTCTTCTTCTTCTTCTTCTTCTTCTTCTTCTTCTTCTTCTTCTTCTTCTTCTTCTTCTTCTTCTTCTTCTTCTTCTTCTTCTTCTTCTTCTTCTTCTTCTTCTTCTTCTTCTTCTTCTTCTTCTTCTTCTTCTTCTTCTTCTTCTTCTTCTTCTTCTTCTTCTTCTTCTTCTTCTTCTTCTTCTTCTTCTTCTTCATCTTCTTCTTCTTCATCTTCTTCTTCTTCATCATCATCTTCTTCATCTTCTTCTTCTTCATCTTCTTCTTCATCATCTTCTTCTTCATCATCTTCTTCTTCATCATCATCTTCTTCTTCATCATCTTCTTCTTCATCTTCTTCTTCTTCATCATCATCTTCATCTTCTTCTTCTTCTTCATCTTCTTCTTTATATTCTTTATATTCTTCTTTATATTCTTCTTCTTCATCTTCACTCCAAAGGCTAGGCAATGCTGCCTGTTCTGGCTTAAAACATATCTGACCATCATTTTCGTGGTCTTCCCGGATGCCTCTTTCCTCTAGGTTTATAATTTATAACTCTTCTTGGGATCCTATCTCTCGGCATTCTCTCAATATGCTCTCTCCATTCATTTCTATAATTTATTATTTTTTCTTCTAAAGAACTTATTTCTAAATATTTTATTTTTTTCATTTGGAATTTTATCTGAAGGAGTACATCCCTTTACTGCTCTTAAAAATCTCATTTCGGCGGCCTGTATCTTGTTTTTGTCTGCTTTTAATGCCCATGTTTGAAAACCAAAAAGAAAAGCAGGCACAGCCATTACTTTATAAAATTTCATCCGTGTTTCTTTTCTGGTTTTAGTTTTTAGGCTTCTATTTATTATGTCGCATATTTGTTGAAACATTGGTAATTTATTTTTAAAATCATTTTCATATTTATAACTGACATGTGTTCCCAAATATTTAAAACCCTAACTTGCTCTAAGATAATGTCATCAAATACTATTTTGGTTCTAACAGTGTCTTTACCTCGAAACACCATTGTTTTTGTTTTATTTGTGGAAACTTTGAAATTATAATTCTTACATAACTTCTGTAAAATATATACTGCTCTTTGCAGCTCGTCTTCAGTTTTACTTATAATTATTTGGTCATCCGCAAATAGTATCGTCTTAAGAATAAAATTTGGTGCAGATGAATGCCTCCGTTAATCTTAAACATCCACTCTAATCAGATCATCTATATAAATTATGAATAAGATAGGAGACAAACTGCAACCCTGTCTTACACCTTGATTTGTATGTATCCATTTACTATACATTCTATTTCCAATATGTATGCTGATTGTTGTATCTTTATATATAGATTTTAGAACTTTAATGAGACGATTTGGGTAGCCTCTTCCCACAATTTTTTCCTATTTACACGATCAAACGCTTTTTCATAATCAGTGAAAGCTATATGTGTTTCCAGATTAAATTCTCTTTTTTCTGCTTAACTGTAAAGATAGCATCTGTACAGGATCGTCCTTTTCTAAAACCATTTTGTTCTAAAAGTAGAACATCTGTAATGGTTTGTAACCTTTTACTTAAGATTCTTGCATATAATTTATATCCTGTGTTTATAATACTTATTCCCCTATAATTCTCACATCTGTTTCGAGCACCTTTCTTAAAAATATATATAATTCGAGCATGTGTCCAGGATCTTGGGATTTGGCATCCTTTCCAACAACTATTAATTAAGGAAACGTAGAATCAGAATGAAAAATCCAATGCCATAGCCGGGATTTGAACCACGGATCTTCTGGTTTCCGTCCAGCCGCTCTACCACTGACCTACTATGGCCAACGTGCCGATATGACATTAAATTCTCCAACTGACTCGTATTCTCCCGGTAAACCACTTAAGGTAGTTGTCTCATGCGTTTATGAGAACTCCTGGACGGAAACGTCTGGACGGAAACCAGAAGATACGTAGTTCAAATCCCGGCTATGGCATTGAATTTTTCATTCTGACTCTACGTTTCCACAATTTAGCCTACACACGGCCAGTGTGAAAGAACAATTAATTTCCATTAATTGACCTAATAGTGGTTAACTATAAAGCCCGGGCCTTAAAGTACTTACATGTAGTAAGTCGCCAATAAGGTAGTTGTCTCATGTGTTTATGAGAACTTCTAAGTGGTTTACCGGGAGAATACGAGTCAGTTGGAGAATTTAATGTCATATCGGCACGTTGGCCATAGTGGCTCAGTGGTAGAGCGGCTGGACGGAAACCAGAAGATCCGTGGTTCAAATCCCGGCTATGGCATTGAATTTTTCACTCTGACTCTACGTTTCCACAATTTAGCCTACGCACGGCCAGTGTGAAAGAACAATTAACTATCAATTAAATTCAAAATTCTTTGATTTAGTATCGGTCCACCATATTTCAATAATTCTGCATTTATTGCATCTTCTCCTGTGGCCTTCCTATTCTTCATTTCTTTTAATGCCGTTTCTAATTCTTCTAAAGTAATTGGATCTACATTTCACACACGTGAAACGCATCACAAATTCTACAGAGTATGACGACCTAAATCGTGCTCTGTTCGAGTGGTATGATAGTACGGGCGAGCTAAAGGAGTTCCCATTTCTGGACCATTGCTTCAGACTCAAGCTTTAGAGACAGCACGAAAATTAGGCAAAAACCATATTAGAGCTTCCAATGGATGGCTCGAGAGTCTCAAACATCGCCATAACACAGTTTTGAATGTTGTGTGGTGAAGCAAATGATGTTGATATGCAGACAGTTGCAGATTGGAAAGGGAAAATTGTAAACAGACAGAGAAACTATGCAATAAATAAACTAAGATTATTGCATGTAAGTTGAAAATATAGTACATAACACACATAATACGAAAAACAACCTTTAAGATGGTAACTGCATGAATATGTACCTACTTAATCATTTTTGTAATACTTTTCAAAGAATGAAGATGAGGCTAAACTTTCTCAATCTTCTGAATTTTCATAACGGAAAAAAGACCAACTAAGTCACTAAACTTTTATTTTTAAATAAATTCTATAAGTGTATAACTAATTTTCTAGTACGATCAGTCTGTACAGCAGGAATAATTTCTAAACTTTTGATTTAGTCAACTGGCAAACGCGCAATATGAAACATTTCATCAGTAATGTCCTGTCGCTGAGAGTTGTCATTGTCATCGTTGCTAGGGCACGACAGCTCATATAGGGCCAGGACCTGCTAGCCCGACTGCCGGCCTCACGCCCACTTACCCATGTAGAGGTGGGCGATCATCCAACCGATACGGGGAGATGTGGTCAGCATCTCGGCATCCCCCAGCCGGAAAGTTGGCTTTCGTGAACAGGGCCACTTACCTATCGTAAGCTCCTCAATTTCCTGACGATGCTCCCCAGGGTGGGATCGATCCCGGGCCGCTTTTCGTGGCAGGGAGTCAAGGCATGATGCCTTAGCCCACTACGCCACGGCGCAGGACTCATTTTCGCTGTTGCCATATAGAAATGGTCAACCTCTGTGCTTCCTGTTTCAAAAGTCCATCGTTTTCCAAATAATACAACTCTTTTACTCTTCTTTGTTGGAAAAAAGCTCACTGACATTAACGGAAACCTTTTCTTATTAAGTAACTCCTGTGACTACAGGAAGCGTATTGTAATACTAGATATAACTAATTTGCTGAAGGGTGATCAGTCTGTAAATCAGACCACTACCCTCGGTAGCGTAGATGGTAGCATGTCTGCCTCACGTTCAAGAGGTCCCGAGTTCAAATCTCCGTCAGGGTGAGTTACCTGAATAAGGTTTTGCCTAGGGTTTCCCCTTATCCTGAAAGACGAATGTCGGGTAACTCTAAGCTCCATGGACCCCGGACGCATTGAGCATCATTTCACCCATTTCATTCATCGTCCGATATGACCAAATGTTGAAGGACGTAAATTAAAAAAAAAAAAAAAAAAAAAAAAAAAAAAAAAAAAAAAAGTGTTATAAATGACAAACGCATCATAATGTTCAACTATGCAGAATTGTGCGTATATAATTTCAGATACTAGAAGTGGAATTACTAATGAAACACAATATCATGTTACTTTAATAATGATGAAACTGAATGAAAATGTAAATATACATTTTCTTTCTCTCTTCTTTCACCTTGTCACAATATTCAATCACGTTATACTCCTAGGTGTGTGATATGTTGCTGTCCTGAATACATGATTGACCTGAACAGTGTTGTTTACTCACAAGAATGTATGTCCTTAAACGTACTAGAGTGCGGTGAAAGGGTACCATGAAGATTAAGAGCGTCAGTTCCAATTTACTGTACAATGCGGTGCCGATGTTGGTATCGCGGGTTGTTAAGAAACTGAGCTAAACCAATAGCTGGACTTTTACCGTATGGTTTCTTGTATGGTCATAATTATATTGTTTTACACGAATAGCAGCGTCAAATCGTATTAATAACGCCTCGGTAGCGTAGATGATAGCGTGTTTGCATTACGTTCAACGAGGTCCCGAGTTCGAATCTCCGTCAGGGGAGTTATCTGTAAAAGGTGTTTTTTTTTCCGCCGGGATGTTTCCTTATACTGAGAGCTGAAGTCGGGTAGCTCTAAGCTCTATGGACCCTGGGTTCATTTGAACATCAATTCACCCATTTCATTGATCGATATAACTTAACATTGGAAGACATAAATTGAAACACACACACACACACACACACACACACACACACACACACACACACACACACACACACACACACACACACACACACACACACACACACACACACACACACATACACGCAAATCGTATTAATATTTTCAACGTTGTAATAATTGTGCAAGTCATTAGTCATTACCGGGGCTAGTTTTTAAAAAAAAAAATTACAAAAAAAATGCACAATAATATAAAATCATGACTTAATACTATGGTGAGTTAAAATTTCAGCTTTAAAATAAATTAGAACGTGATTTTAAGGCAAATAACTATTTATTTAAGAATAAAATGCGTAAGATAAGCAAGTTAAACTATGCAATTGAATTTTGTATACCCCTCTTCTATTAAAATTATTGATACATAGGTAACACATGTTTACATGCTAAGTTTTACTATGGTTATGAACACAATGGCAAATTACATTAATTCTTTGTGCAAAATTTCAAATAAGAACTTTCCTAATGTATGCCAACAAAGCTTTGTACTTCGTAAAACTTCTTCCTTTGTACCTCACATGAAACAAGAGGGGCATATTTAAAACGGATGTCATCTGAATCTACAGTACATCATTCTTAATGATTAAAGGGAATCTTTCCAGCCTGGCAATGTCTCTTGAGAACTCAACCTAATGAAAGCCGCTTAAGGTGCTACCGGCTTCCCCGCATGGCTTGCGGGCATAACCGGTAACACTAAAGTTGCTAGTCCTACTTCAAAATTATACCTATCCGAGGATTAGACTGGAAGTCTTTCTAAATTAAACTCTTCCTAAATATTTACACACCAGCGGTGCACAAAGGCGTTGCACCCGAGTCGGCAACCGTTGAGGAGCTACGGCTACAGTATACCACAAGAGAGAAAGTCTCCGGGGTCTGAGACGCAGGGGGATTGCAGAAGGTTCCCACATTCTCTCTGGAGAGGTTTATGATACCCCATGTCAGTACAGTTACAGACCATTCAAAAACATTCTGATGTTTTCTACTTTTGTGAATGAATCTTCTCGGTTTTAGTGTACAGAGTGAATAGGGCGCATGTTTTTTTAACGGTTCTGCTCCTTGTGTAGCATGCGTTCTCTATCTCACCCATTCGCTGTCCTTGTCCCACCGAGTAAGGGTGGCACATTCCTTTCAGAGACTTACTCTGCGCTGGTGGACAGTACCTCCTTTCTTTCCCCCTACACAAATCAAACCCGCCACCCTACAAAACCCCACAAATCCGTCACTACGTGGCTAAGTCCGTCTAGAACAGGTACACACATGACACACAACGCGCTGACCCTCAGCTGCCAACTGTCGTGAATCTTTGCAGCCAGCAAAATTATCCAAATGAAACACGTGGGATATACTTCGTTATCTTCTAAAGTTTACATTATAGTTTACAACAGTCTTTTACTGTCAGTTGAAAACTCTGCCTTATTGAGACGAATGAATGAATTCCTGTATTTCCTCTACGGCTGTACTACCTCTCTGCCTCCCGGCTGCACGTACCCGGGTCGACGTCGGAACTCCTTCCTCGGTCTCCACGTCGTCGTCGGCTGCTTGCTGTACCCTGGGCTCTAGCGGCTTCTCCTGCATGGATTCTTTTTGGGTTCTCAGGGGTTACGGTTGAGACAACACAAACCAACGATACTCTCTTAACTGCATTTATTCGTCCTTGCATTCGTGAAACCCGGGCACTTGATTAACTGCACTTCCGGCGGACATTTTATAGTACATTTTATTAGACGCGGTACTTCGTCGAACACACCTGACGGATGTATACAATACTGCAATGCAACAGCAGAGTAGCAACCAAGTAGCGACTGAGGTAACAACTGAGTACAACTGAGTACCAACTGAGTACAACTGAGGGATGAGTACCAGCAGACCAGCAGAAGAGACGAGTCGTCCAGGTTTACCTGGACGGAATGTATGCTGCCCAGCACCTAGCCGCTTATTGCGTCTTTATCTGGGCAGTATAGAAGAGTCGTTATTGTCTCAGGCGATTGTTTTGGGCAGTGGACATATCTAGCCTTTGTGTGCCCAGTCGCCCCGTGTAGGGGGGATGCGCCAATGCTGGCTGCGCTCTTCCACCTGCCTGGGAGGCATCTGAGCACAGTCCGCTGAACAGGCTAGAGGGAAAGGAACCGTGTTAATGTATAAGGTTTACCTAGCCCATTTCTGGGCTTAGGAAGTTGGAGTCAGGGGAGTGTGGCCCTGTTCAGTATTAGGTACCCAAGGCATCTTTGGGTAGCCGGTAGCTTGGTCGCCGGCGAGGAACCCTATGGTCGTAACGGCCTAGGGTATTCACCAGTATGTTTGGATGGGAGTCCAGCTTATCGTAGATGGTGCGGGATCTTTCCTGCACCACGTCCATGATATACGGGACCCCAGAGTATGTGTGTAGGATGTGGGACGGAAATCTACGCCCGGTATCGTAGATCATGCGCAATGCCCTGTTCTGGACGTACTGGAGTCTGCGAATAGTGGTGGGAGCCGCTGATCCCCAGACTTCGCAGCCGTACAGAATCAGGGGCGGTATGATCGCCCGATATAGGCGTAGTTTGAGGTGAGTAGGCATGGTGGACTTTAGAATGGGGTATAGCTGTGTTAACGCTGCATGCCCTTGTCCAGCTTTGACCCGGACATGAGGTGCGTAGGTGAGACCGCGATCCAGGTGGACGCCAAGGTATTTGGCAGTGGGAACCCAAGGGATTTACCTCTGCCTTAACCTCAGCGACCAGTCTGGTCGCCTAGCTCGGACCTTAGCCAGGAGAAGTGCAGTGAGGGATGAGTAGGGGTTACCATCCTCTTATATACACGCAGCTCCGCGTCACTAGCAAAAACTAAGGGTATATTGACCTGTATAACGGTACGTGAAATAGCTAGCATACCATTCTATTGTCCAAACATCCGCTCGTTCTAGGCTGTCGTCCGGGAGTGCAGGGTTTCTAAGGTATGTCTGCCCAGGTCCATCACAATGTTTCTTCAAGTCTACAATTTTGTTTTAACTAACATAATTATTTACAATTCTTAAATTTATGAGTAATTACTAAACATATTACTATTATGGGTGCATTATAAGTTGGTGATTGACAGTTGAAGGAGTGGGGAAAGAGAGGGGATGGCACCGTTGCCACTTTAGCGTCCCTCTCCACGTGCTAGGCAATGAAGGTGATGGTTAGAGGGGAGGTGGCAGTTCGGTTGCAGTCAGTTGCAGTAATGCACACGCACATATTCCTAGAAATTTGCATACTGCAGTATTAATCGTAAGATTGCCGTAAGACTGTCTACACGTTTAAGTGAGCAGTTACCTAAGTACAGCATACGAGTTTGTAACCGCGATGTACATGCCTGATTTTCTTCACTAGCGTATTTCTCTTCCCCTACTCTAACTATGGCATTCTTACTTACACCAACATCAGCTGAGGTTCTGTCCGGTACTTTTGAAACGGGAATTATTGGACTCCAACTGTCATATAATTTCCCTTGCTTGTCCTTTAATTGGGATTCCGTGTCCATAACATTTTTTGTGGTCTTCGCAGATAGTTTCTTTCTGTCTGTTTCTGTAGCACAAGTGTTTGCGGTAGCCATGATTAACGATAATTAGCTAAATATTAAAGTTGCGCTGAAACACAAAAGTTGATCACAGAAACACTAAAGTTGATCACAAAAACACTGAAGTTGATCACTGAAACACACGAATTATATTGCGAAAATGTAAAGCTGTTTACACTCTGTGAAACATTCACTACCTGAAGCAGTACACTCTTAGTTTGGCAGTGATGACAGGGAAAAATACCCTAAGTAAGGGTTGGCCATTAAACTGTAAAGGTTGGTCATTGACCCAGAAAATTTCATAAGCTATTCCTTGAAACTAAATCCACACCTGTTCCCTTCCAACAACGCATACCGTCTCATACTAAAGGGCAACGAACGACGACGGTATTGTGATACCGCTGATTCATAAGCGAAGCAACAATAGTAGCAGTGTCTGTTAACTGAAAACTTCAACATGCCG
Source organism: Mantis religiosa (assembly GCA_030765055.1). Lineage (NCBI taxonomy): Eukaryota > Metazoa > Arthropoda > Insecta > Mantodea > Mantidae > Mantis > Mantis religiosa. Next base: position 136,217,308 of record CM060948.1, on the reverse strand, counting down.
ATAGAATAGCGTCATGCATAAAGCACGTGATCCAGTGCGATAGAGTTGGCAACATAGGATAAGCGGCTCGGGTTGCTATGGCAACAGTTTACTTTTGATTGGTGGATTGCTGGTTGCTAGGCGACGGCAATGACGTGTCAGTGACGTGTTTATCTCCTCTCCTTGTTTTCGCAGCTGAACAGCACGTGGAGGCAAAACGCCAATCACCAACTTATAATGCACCCATTTTAAATAAATAATTGATCCAAGGACCAAAGTTCCTGTTTCAAACTGCGCCAAACAATGAAGTTAACATTTTTAGAGTTTGTACTGAGAAAATTTCACTTTATTGTTTTAGTTCCTCCAAAGTTAGGCTCTTTCTATCTCTGCTCATGTCACTCATTTTTACAGTTTCACTTTCACATAAGTAGGTTAAAAATAGCGGTTCCAGAACAGACCCAAATGAGCAAGATGGCGGCCATGCGCAATCGGTATGTTTAGTGGATTTAGACAGTGTTTAGGTAGGCAGTCAATCCTCTTAATTTGGTGTACCTTATAATGCTGTGTCCTGAGGTATGATCAGAGCTTGTCTTGAGCTATGATCTGAGGCTCTAGGGTTAAGGGCTGCAGGGTTTCTTAGGTAAAGTCTGTTGGTCTGGAGCTTGAAAGCTGTGGGATTTAGAGGTTAGGTCTTGAGGTATGATCTGGGGCTCTAGGGTTAAGGGTTGCAGGTTTTCTTAAGGTAAAGTCTGTTGGTCTGGAGCTTGAAAGCTGTGGGATTTAGAGGTTAGGTCTTGAGGTATGATCTGGGGCTCTAGGGTTAAGGGTTGCAGGTTTTCTTAAGGTAAAGTCTGTTGGTCTGGAGCTTGAAAGCTGTGGGATTTAGAGGTTAGGTCTTGAGGCATGATCTGGGGCTCTAGGGTTAAGGGTTGCAGGTTTTCTTAAGGTAAAGTCTGTTGGTCTGGAGCTTGAAAGCTGTGGGATTTAGAGGTTAGGTCTTGAGGTATGATCTGGGGCTCTAGGGTTAAGGGTTGCAGGTTTTAACAGGTAGGGTTGCTGGTATGGGAGGTTAATACCTATAGGATATAATGTGGCATGAGCTCTAGGGTTAAGGGTTGTAGGGTTCATAGCTAAATGTTGTTGGTCTAGAGGATAAAGACCGTAGGGTCTTTTATCTATGTTTTATAGGCTGAGGTATGGTCTTATAATTTTGAAGTTAAGTTTGCTAGTCCAGCGATTAAAGGCGGTTAATCTTGGGGCAAGTACTACATTTATGCTTTACTATGTCATCCTATTATAAACTAACCTAACCTAATATACTCTTTCATTTCTACCTTCTTTCATCATTCTTATTATAACCTAGCTGTGTTTGGCTAGTGGCTTCCTTTGTTGCACCTGTTAACCTATTTGTTCTCTTTCCTTAAGTTCCTCTATTCTACCACTTTAACCTAACCTAATATATCCCATGGTTTTAGCTTCTTGATCATTGTTGAACCTAGTTGATTCTGGTATTAACATTCGTTCTCTTTTCTTAAGCTGCCCCGTTTTTACCTCCTTAACCTATCCTAAGCATGTTTCTTTTCTCATGCTAACTACTTGTATGTATGATGCAAAGTTTTTAGGCATATCGATATTATAGCCATCTTTGTCACTGCAAGAGGTATATATGCTGATTACAGATCTTTATACAGTAAATTTAACCCTTTGTGTATCTGCTTCTCTTTTCCTAAAAATTGAGGTTCTTTTGTTGCTAGGGTTTCTTGTTTTTCGTTCCTTCTCTATGCTTTCAGGAACTCTATTCTACCTTGTTATGTTATGAGGTCTTATGCTTATATCTTAGGCTTTTTGATTAAGCCTTTTGATCTGAAAGACTATGTATTTTGACTATGTTCCTCATCTCTTATGGTCACATGGCTAGGTCTTGAGGCATGATCTTAGGGCCTGGGTTTAAAGGATATAAGTCTCATAGCTTAAGCTCGTATGTCTAAAGGTTAAAGACTGTAGGTTTAGTGGTTAGGTCGTATGGATTCAAGGTTAGATCTCTCGGTCTAGAGTTTAAGGCTGTAGGATCTGAAGGTTACGTATGGAGGTATGATCTGAGGGCTCTAGGGTTAAGTGTTTTAAGCTTCATAGCTAAAGGTTGCTGGTCAGGAGGTTAAAAGCTGTAGGATCTGGAGGTTAGGTATTGAGGTATGATCTCGGAGCTCTAGGATTAAAAGCTATAGGCTTTATAGCTAAAAGTTTGCCAGCTAGAGATATCTTATTTACTGTTAGAGGTATATTTGCAATGGTCTAGGCGTACAGTTTTCTTACATTTTTTCATGCAGATTGATGTCTTCGTACTCTTGTGTCTTTTTCAAGCTTTTACCCCCTATGCATCGTCTTGTAATAAGTCGTTACGCTAAACCAATGTTCTAATGCTATTTCCATGCTTTTTCAGATGTTATGAGGTTTATGCGCGTTTCAGGGACATTTTAGACCAAGTTACGTTACTTAATTCATTTTATAACTAATTAAGAAGTTTTTCAAGGATATTTCAGATTACGAGATAGTAGTTACTTTTTAAATTTACCTATTTTAACATTAACTAAAGTGTGCTCAGTTAGCTTATGTGGTGAGGTAGACGTCCCTCGTCTTTTTTCTCTGGACTTGGGACCGGCGTCAGAATTTGTTTTCTGAACGGTAGACTTAACGCCCTCCTCTGCTCTTATTATTCAGCTGTTTTCATGCTTAGATATTTTAATGCTACGTTCTAGTGTTTATTTCTCGGAATGAAAATTGTTTTTTTTTTCTGCTCTAGGGTTCCTTCTTTCATTCGCCGTTCAAAATATGACAATGTCCATGGGCATATGTGGATACTCCATCATCTGCAATTACTCTCTTGTCATCATGTGGAGATAGGGATATTTTGTTCACTTCCACTGACGCAACATTATGTTGATGGGACATAATTAGGTTCATTGGCGTTCTTATGATTTCTCTGCTTTTAAGACAGTCCACATAGCTCTCAAAGGTGATGTACTGTTTAATGGCACTATGTTTTATGCCTTTTATCTTCTTGATTATGCCTCCATCGATGTCGAGTGCATACATCTTCGGTCTTAGTCCAACAAAACGACGAATGATTTTTCCATTGGCTTCATCTTTAAATTTTCCCAACACTTTCTTGTTTTTTGTAGAATGACATATGGGCTCGCTAGGATAATCAGCAGTATCCAGATGTTCCAGAAAACGTAACTTATCCTGGTATATGTCTCCGGTAGTCACACGATGGATGAAAGAGTCAGTATCCATGTACATGAGCTTCAGATTTTCAAGCCCGTAATACGGCATTAGCACATCATAATGATACCAATACATCAAGGTCTTCGAGATATCCAGCACACACATCCCAATGTATATAGGCTTGTTGAAGACTATCTCCCGTGACGCCATGTGTATTGCAGCCAGATTAGGTCCATATATAGTTCTATCAATAAATGTAGGCTTAGCAACCAGTTTTTCCAATGTCTTCCAATCGGTGACAAGTCGTATATTCAGTCGGTTTCTGATGTTTTCCATAGTTTTACCAAACATGGCATTGTTAAAAAGCTTGTAAAGATCCTTCTCGAAATCATTTCTCGATCCTTGTCGTAGCCGGTTATTGAATTCCACATAAGGCTTTAACCAACATGACTGTTGAAATTGTAGCACCCGATGGATTTTAGTCAGTTGTAACCCATGACTAAGGGCCTGCTTCAAGGTCATGTAATGCACCACATACCTAGTTCGTGATCCAAGGTGAGGAATTAGTTTCCTTGTAGAAGAACCAGGGGGCTTGATACACTCAGGTAGGAACGGTAAATCATTGTGTAGGTCATGGAGTTCTGTAGGATATTGAAGGTCCACTTCTAAGATGTATCCGAGAGGGTCATCTTCTCGTAGTATATCTAGGTTGATATCTTCAGGAGAAACCCACTTAAAACCCCCGTAAGCAAGGGGTTTCTGCATCGCCCACGCGTACTGATTATTTGAATCCTCGTACGTAATATATTGAGAGGGTTTACTTGAGTCATACTCCTTCATGTAGTGATTGTTCGCTTCTGCATACCGATGAGAAACTTGGCATAATCCTCCTCTTATACCTGCTTCAACCATGAGTAGCTGGTCATAATCCTGTAGTAATTCCAGTTCAATTCATGTGTACAACAGCATTGCATCCCACGTAAGTCCGGGTGATGTATAATAATGTGCGGGATCAACTTTATGGGTTTTCAGGGTCTGCTCTCTGAATGTTTCAAACACATCTGCTAGTAGAAGGACATCCGAAGTTAAGTAGAGGTCACTGTACTCGCCTAGTGTTCTGATGTTGAAGTGACTCCATACGGTTTTTGCATGCTGATACTCTGCATCACTAATTTCTTCTCTGTTTAACTTACTGTAGAATGCTTCTCTCGGAGGAAGTTCTGTCTCACTCAAAACATCCCATGATGTAACGTAATCATAGGGAAACACACCTTTACGCATCATCAAATCGATCTTCTCTGCTCCAAAGTACTTCTGAGTTTCAGGATATGATGTTAGATTTTTTGCTAGTTTATCCAAGCTGGTACTAAGGAAGCGATAGGTATCCACAAAACGAAGTTTAATGTCACCAACATACTTGGAAAATGATATATAACTTTCCTCAGAGCTAGGAATAACTTCTACTCTATCGCTAGTACAGCCCAACTCCTTAACAATGAAATGGGAGTCATATCCACTCAGGTTATGTATGAAGACAGGAATATAATTAGGCGTTTTACAGGTTAGATTACACTGATTATGTAGACTTCCTCGATATTCACCACTTATATGATCATGATCTCGTACTTTCCAGTTATCGTCGGTAAATTCTTTACCACATAAGTAGCATTCTGTAGAAGATTCGAATGATTTTTGTTGCTTATCTGTCAGAGTTAATGGAGCACCAGTTTTGTATACAGCATTAATTTTCTTTGCGAGAGAACTTACATACTCCATAAACTTCGGTGCAGCATCATAACCTCGATATACATAGGGTTCAGTAGGAAGACCAGTCTGTAAACCTTCAATTGTAGCTGAGGATTTGACATAAACACAGAAACTCACAGGAATATGCTTCTGATATGGAACTGTATAAGACGTTTCGGGATTAGAAGAACACCCGTGGTAAGGGGTAAGAATGCTTTCAAAGTCAGCGTATATGACATAAGGTAATTTCAACATCCTTTCATGATTCTTGAATCTAACAATAGATTTCTCCTTGGTTGGCATAACAATCTTAGCAACTCCGTGTTGGCTACATATTTTTCTATGCTCATTTAACCTCTCAACTCCTCCATTTCGATACTCAAAGTGCGTAAAACAGCGTTTGCAGATGCAGAGTTTTCCCTCACATTTGGTTTTTTGTTGATGAATAAGTCTCTCGAAATTCTTTATATAAACGTAATGATGACGTCCAGCTGAATTGCTTAACAGAAGCAGGTCGCGATGCTCAGTCAGTTCTTCATTGACAACTTTCATAGGAAACACTTGATTTTTCTCATCCAGCCCGAAAACATTTATAGAGATGTTATTTTTTCGTTCAAATTTCGGGATATCAGTCAGGCTCGTAGGAAACGAGAGGCAGGAAAAGTCATATCTCTCTTGAAGATCCTTATACTTGCTAACACGATGAGGATTCTTCTGAATGAACTTGGCGAGAACAGCATACATAAAACACTTTTCATCTTCATAATTCTGTGGATTTATGCAGGCTCCTTTAGCTCCAATAGAGGTCGGTAGAGGGATGTAACTGGTCCCCCTCAGTCCATTATTCTTGTTGATTCTAACACGCACACCATCAACAGCTAATAAAGCCCAGCTGCTTCCTTTAAGTTGACTTTCCTCCATTTCAGTACAAAGTTTCTTGAATTTACTTTCCAATATGGCGTCCAAGTCACTTTCTAAAAATATTGCTTGATTTGGCGTTTTAAAGGCTTTATCAGTAGTGTCACCAACGGCATTCACAAACCGACATTCAGCCATGAGGTTAATTTTCACACTTTTATGCATCCTCAGTTGCTTCTGAACGGCTTGAATTATCCGCTGTTTTGATTCCTGGAGATATGTATTCAGGTCTTGGCATGTAGAGCACTGGATGAAATATGATTTCAGTCGATCCTGGAAAGCTGTTTCATATTCTACGACATCGTCTTCATCAGGAACCATTAACAGCAATTTATGTTTGGTAGGCTCGATCTTGAGTTTCTTAGCAGTAGTTATTCTCTCACATCGTTCTTGGTGAGTATCTCTGCGATTCTCAGTATCATAAACGTTACCACAATGTTTACATTCGTAAAACCGGCCACATACCAGCTCATGTCTCTTTTTATTGTAGCTTTTCAGGAAACTCTTTGCACATATGCTACACCTATTTTCAGGTATAGTGTCTAACAGAGCTTCCATCGCTATAGTTTTTTTTGTTGTGTGCAGGCTAATTCTCGGGAATATGCTGCCAAGTAAGTGTCTTGATACACTTCTCACTTCTCTTCTTCACCTTGATAAGTTATCAGCGCTACTGATGATGAATTTCACTGTAGAAGCTGATCCGCTATGCTATAAACACACTAGCGTAATTACAATCTAAGATCGATCAAGCTCTCTTTATACACTTAGCACAGACCTAATAGAAAACTTCATCATCCCCTTCACCAACGGGATTCGAAGGTGGCACTCCTATCGGAGAAAACCTAAAGGAAAACTTCATCACACCACCACCACCACCACCACCACCACCACCACCACCACCACCACCACCACCACCACCACCACCACCACCACCACCACCACCACCACCACCACCACCACCACCACCATCACCACCACCACCACCACCACCACCTTTGTAGTTCGAAGGTGGCGCTCCTATCGGAGAAAACCTAAAAGAAAACTATTATCTTGCTACCACAGGGGTTCGAAGATGCTTCTACTATTGGAGAAAACCTAAAAGAAAACTCTATTAATTTTACAGTTTTCGATTATTCTTTAACTACTTTACAATTCACATGAGAGAAAAAATTAGACAAATTAAAATTGAAAAAGGAAATAAATAGTTAGATTTGAAGATAAGATTTAGACAATTCAAACGAGTATAAACACGACTAAGCTCTGCCTTTTAGTTTTAAAGTTACATTAGGAGCTCCCATTGCCACCCGTAGACACCTCTCCGTCATCTTCAACCACGTGTTCTTGATTCTTTTCACACATATCTTAACATAACAGTTCTATTTTTCTCAAGTTCATCTATTACACCGTTTAACTGATCCACGGGGCACCCTTAGAATCCTTCACTTCATCCTCAAACACACCTTCTTGAACCCTTTTGATATATTTTAACCTATTTATGTTTGTTGCTACGGGCATCCGTTCTCTTTTCTTAAGTTAAATTATTACGGCCATCTTGTTATGTTTGAGTCTCATGCTTATATATTAAACTTTGTGATTAAGTATTTTGATTTGAAAGTCTATGTAAATCGGTTAAGGTAAACATCTCTTCTCAACATGAGACAAGTCATGATGTATGATCTTATGGGGTGAGCTTGCGAACACGCCTAAAAGCATTTATATTCAAAGGTATTTAAATTATCCCACCGAGATTTGAACCCTGATCCTAAGGCGTAAATTACCATTTCAACAATTCAGACCTAAAGTATATATGTATACGCTATTTCATTGCGCTAACGTTATTAGTTCAAGAGTTATTTAAGATTCAAGTTATTGCGAGAGAAGCGGTTATCGAACCACGGGTCTGCAGGATACGGAATCATAAATCATTCACAGCATATGTTGAATGAAAAAAACCTGCGCTTTCCCCTGTTGTTCTATGTGCAATAGATCAGAAATAGAACACAATTACATAATTCAGTGGACGATGGGAACTGAACCAGGGACCCTTGAGCTACACGTTGTCAGCATATGATTAACTATGAGAAGCATAACCATATAAAGGTTATTTCACTTCTCTAGACCCAGCGGTTACAGAGATATTTAAATTAAATGATTCAGGACTCGAACTAAGGACTACAGGTATACAACATAAACCCAGTGGACCCGCTAACCATATGTAAGTAATAAAGTTTATCCGAACTCTCTATCATAATTAGTTTCGGAGTTATTCCAATATAAGCAGTACTCTTCTGCACGAGATTCGATTAGGGGACCATTGATAAAACTACCAGTCAGACAGTCAGTAAGGGCACGGACACCCCTTAGCAGACGATAGAAAGGCAGCATGCATCGTCTTTCCACCCCTGGTCGGCATCCCATTAGTTTCCGAACCCTCTTTATTTATCACATGCAGGTGTGCCTGCCCTTGGGACAAGGGCTTGACAGGTCATTAATCAAGGAGTAGTCTATTTATGTACGTTCCATACCACCTGCAACATCTTGGGTGGTCCTCACACCCCCTCCCCTCCCCCTCCCCCTATTATGCAAATTGATCTGGAACCTACATAATATGACTACTCCTTGATTAATGACCTGTCAAGCCCTTGTCCCAAGGGCAGGCACACCTGCATGTGATAAATAAAGAGGGTTCGGAAACTAATGGGATGCCGACCAGGGGTGGAAAGACGATGCATGCTGCCTTTCTATCGTCTGCTAAGGGGTGTCCGTGCCCTTACTGACTGTCTGACTGGTAGTTTTATCAATGGTCCCCTAATCGAATCTCGTGCAGAAGAGTACTGCTTATATTGGAATAACTCCGAAACTAATTATGATAGAGAGTTCGGATAAACTTAATTACTTACATATGGTTAGCGGGTCCACTGGGTTTATGTTGTATACCTGTAGTCCTTAGTTCGAGTCCTGAATCATTTAATTTAAATATCTCTGTAACCGCTGGGTCTAGAGAAGTGAAATAACCTTTATATGGTTATGCTTCTCATAGTTAATCATATGCTGACAACGTGTAGCTCAAGGGTCCCTGGTTCAGTTCCCATCGTCCACTGAATTATGTAATTGTGTTCTATTTCTGATCTATTGCACATAGAACAACAGGGGAAAGCGCAGGTTTTTTTCATTCAACATATGCTGTGAATGATTTATGATTCCGTATCCTGCAGACCCGTGGTTCGATAACCGCTTCTCTCGCAATAACTTGAATCTTAAATAACTCTTGAACTAATAACGTTAGCGTAATGAAATAGCGTATACATATATACTTTAGGTCTGAATTGTTGTTGAAATGGTAATTTACGCCTTAGGATCAGGGTTCAAATCTCGGTGGGATAATTTAAATACCTTTGAATATAAATGCTTTTAGGCGTGTTCGCAAGCTCACCCCATAAGATCATACATCATGACTTGTCTCATGTTGAGAAGAGATGTTTACCTTAACCGATTTACATAGACTTTCAAATCAAAATACTTAATCACAAAGTTTAATATATAAGCATGAGACTCAAACATAACAAGATGGCCGTAATAATTTAACTTAAGAAAAGAGAACGGATGCCCGTAGCAACAAACATAAATAGGTTAAAATATATCAAAAGGGTTCAAGAAGGTGTGTTTGAGGATGAAGTGAAGGATTCTAAGGGTGCCCCGTGGATCAGTTAAACGGTGTAATAGATGAACTTGAGAAAAATAGAACTGTTATGTTAAGATATGTGTGAAAAGAAACAAGAACACGTGGTTGAAGATGACGGAGAGGTGTCTACGGGTGGCAATGGGAGCTCCTAATGTAACTTTAAAACTAAAAGGCAGAGCTTAGTCGTGTTTATACTCGTTTGAATTGTCTAAATTTTATCTTCAAATCTAACTATTTATTTCCTTTTTCAATTTTAATTTGTCTAATTTTTTCTCTCATGTGAATTGTAAAGTAGTTAAAGAATAATCGAAAACTGGAAAATTAATAGAGTTTTCTTTTAGGTTTTCTCCAATAGTAGAAGCATCTTCGAACCCCTGTGGTAGCAAGATAATAGTTTTCTTTTAGGTTTTCTCCGATAGGAGCGCCACCTTCGAACTACAAAGGTGGTGGTGGTGGTGGTGGTGGTGGTGGTGGTGGTGGTGTGATGAAGTTTTCCTTTAGGTTTTCTCCGATAGGAGTGCCACCTTCGAATCCCGTTGGTGAAGGGGATGATGAAGTTTTCTATTAGGTCTGTGCTAAGTGTATAAAGAGAGCTTGATCGATCTTAGATTGTAATTACGCTAGTGTGTTTATAGCATAGCGGATCAGCTTCTACAGTGAAATTCATCATCAGTAGCGCTGATAACTTATCAAGGTGAAGAAGAGAAGTGAGAAGTGTATCAAGACACTTACTTGGCAGCATATTCCCGAGAATTAGCCTGCACACAACAAAAAAAACTATAGCGATGGAAGCTCTGTTAGACACTATACCTGAAAATAGGTGTAGCATATGTGCAAAGAGTTTCCTGAAAAGCTACAATAAAAAGAGACATGAGCTGGTATGTGGCCGGTTTTACGAATGTAAACATTGTGGTAACGTTTATGATACTGAGAATCGCAGAGATACTCACCAAGAACGATGCGAGAGAATAACTACTGCTAAGAAACTCAAGATCGAGCCTACCAAACATAAATTGCTGTTAATGGTTCCTGATGAAGACGATGTCGTAGAATATGAAACAGCTTTCCAGGATCGACTGAAATCATATTTCATCCAGTGCTCTACATGCCAAGACCTGAATACATATCTCCAGGAATCAAAACAGCGGATAATTCAAGCCGTTCAGAAGCAACTGAGGATGCATAAAAGTGTGAAAATTAACCTCATGGCTGAATGTCGGTTTGTGAATGCCGTTGGTGACACTACTGATAAAGCCTTTAAAACGCCAAATCAAGCAATATTTTTAGAAAGTGACTTGGACGCCATATTGGAAAGTAAATTCAAGAAACTTTGTACTGAAATGGAGGAAAGTCAACTTAAAGGAAGCAGCTGGGCTTTATTAGCTGTTGATGGTGTGCGTGTTAGAATCAACAAGAATAATGGACTGAGGGGGACCAGTTACATCCCTCTACCGACCTCTATTGGAGCTAAAGGAGCCTGCATAAATCCACAGAATTATGAAGATGAAAAGTGTTTTATGTATGCTGTTCTCGCCAAGTTCATTCAGAAGAATCCTCATCGTGTTAGCAAGTATAAGGATCTTCAAGAGAGATATGACTTTTCCTGCCTCTCGTTTCCTACGAGCCTGACTGATATCCCGAAATTTGAACGAAAAAATAACATCTCTATAAATGTTTTCGGGCTGGATGAGAAAAATCAAGTGTTTCCTATGAAAGTTGTCAATGAAGAACTGACTGAGCATCGCGACCTGCTTCTGTTAAGCAATTCAGCTGGACGTCATCATTACGTTTATATAAAGAATTTCGAGAGACTTATTCATCAACAAAAAACCAAATGTGAGGGAAAACTCTGCATCTGCAAACGCTGTTTTACGCACTTTGAGTATCGAAATGGAGGAGTTGAGAGGTTAAATGAGCATAGAAAAATATGTAGCCAACACGGAGTTGCTAAGATTGTTATGCCAACCAAGGAGAAATCTATTGTTAGATTCAAGAATCATGAAAGGATGTTGAAATTACCTTATGTCATATACGCTGACTTTGAAAGCATTCTTACCCCTTACCACGGGTGTTCTTCTAATCCCGAAACGTCTTATACAGTTCCATATCAGAAGCATATTCCTATGAGTTTCTGTGTTTATGTCAAATCCTCAGCTACAATTGAAGCTTTACAGACTGGTCTTCCTACTGAACCCTATGTATATCGAGGTTATGATGCTGCACCGAAGTTTATGGAGTATGTAAGTTCTCTCGCAAAGAAAATTAATGCTGTATACAAAACTGGTGCTCCATTAACTCTGACAGATAAGCAACAAAAATCATTCGAATCTTCTACAGAATGCTACTTATGTGGTAAAGAATTTACCGACGATAACTGGAAAGTACGAGATCATGATCATATAAGTGGTGAATATCGAGGAAGTCTACATAATCAGTGTAATCTAACCTGTAAAACGCCTAATTATATTCCTGTCTTCATACATAACCTGAGTGGATATGACTCCCATTTCATTGTTAAGGAGTTAGGCTGTACTAGCGATAGAGTAGAAGTTATTCCTAGCTCTGAGGAAAGTTATATATCATTTTCCAAGTATGTTGGTGACATTAAACTTCGTTTTGTGGATACCTATCGCTTCCTTAGTACCAGCTTGGATAAACTAGCAAAAAATCTAACATCATATCCTGAAACTCAGAAGTACTTTGGAGCAGAGAAGATCGATTTGATGATGCGTAAAGGTGTGTTTCCCTATGATTACGTTACATCATGGGATGTTTTGAGTGAGACAGAACTTCCTCCGAGAGAAGCATTCTACAGTAAGTTAAACAGAGAAGAAATTAGTGATGCAGAGTATCAGCATGCAAAAACCGTATGGAGTCACTTCAACATCAGAACACTAGGCGAGTACAGTGACCTCTACTTAACTTCGGATGTCCTTCTACTAGCAGATGTGTTTGAAACATTCAGAGAGCAGACCCTGAAAACCCATAAAGTTGATCCCGCACATTATTATACATCACCCGGACTTACGTGGGATGCAATGCTGTTGTACACATGAATTGAACTGGAATTACTACAGGATTATGACCAGCTACTCATGGTTGAAGCAGGTATAAGAGGAGGATTATGCCAAGTTTCTCATCGGTATGCAGAAGCGAACAATCACTACATGAAGGAGTATGACTCAAGTAAACCCTCTCAATATATTACGTACGAGGATTCAAATAATCAGTACGCGTGGGCGATGCAGAAACCCCTTGCTTACGGGGGTTTTAAGTGGGTTTCTCCTGAAGATATCAACCTAGATATACTACGAGAAGATGACCCTCTCGGATACATCTTAGAAGTGGACCTTCAATATCCTACAGAACTCCATGACCTACACAATGATTTACCGTTCCTACCTGAGTGTATCAAGCCCCCTGGTTCTTCTACAAGGAAACTAATTCCTCACCTTGGATCACGAACTAGGTATGTGGTGCATTACATGACCTTGAAGCAGGCCCTTAGTCATGGGTTACAACTGACTAAAATCCATCGGGTGCTACAATTTCAACAGTCATGTTGGTTAAAGCCTTATGTGGAATTCAATAACCGGCTACGACAAGGATCGTGAAATGATTTCGAGAAGGATCTTTACAAGCTTTTTAACAATGCCATGTTTGGTAAAACTATGGAAAACATCAGAAACCGACTGAATATACGACTTGTCACCGATTGGAAGACATTGGAAAAACTGGTTGCTAAGCCTACATTTATTGATAGAACTATATATGGACCTAATCTGGCTGCAATACACATGGCGTCACGGGAGATAGTCTTCAACAAGCCTATATACATTGGGATGTGTGTGCTGGATATCTCGAAGACCTTGATGTATTGGTATCATTATGATGTGCTAATGCCGTATTACGGGCTTGAAAATCTGAAGCTCATGTACATGGATACTGACTCTTTCATCCATCGTGTGACTACCGGAGACATATACCAGGATAAGTTACGTTTTCTGGAACATCTGGATACTGCTGATTATCCTAGCGAGCACATATGTCATTCTACAAAAAACAAGAAAGTGTTGGGAAAATTTAAAGATGAAGCCAATGGAAAAATCATTCGTCGTTTTGTTGGACTAAGACCGAAGATGTATGCACTCGACATCGATGGAGGCATAATCAAGAAGATAAAAGGCATAAAACATAGTGCCATTAAACAGTACATCACCTTTGAGAGCTATGTGGACTGTCTTAAAAGCAGAGAAATCATAAGAACGCCAATGAACCTAATTATGTCCCATCAACATAATGTTGCGTCAGTGGAAGTGAACAAAATATCCCTATCTCCACATGATGACAAGAGAGTAATTGCAGATGATGGAGTATCCACATATGCCCATGGACATTGTCATATTTTGAACGGCGAATGAAAGAAGGAACCCTAGAGCAGAAAAAAAAACAATTTTCATTCCGAGAAATAAACACTAGAACGTAGCATTAAAATATCTAAGCATGAAAACAGCTGAATAATAAGAGCAGAGGAGGGCGTTAAGTCTACCGTTCAGAAAACAAATTCTGACGCTGGTCCCAAGTCCAGAGAAAAAAGACGAGGGACGTCTACCTCACCACATAAGCTAACTGAGCACACTTTAGTTAATGTTAAAATAGGTAAATTTAAAAAGTAACTACTATCTCGTAATCTGAAATATCCTTGAAAAACTTCTTAATTAGTTATAAAATGAATTAAGTAACGTAACTTGGTCTAAAATATCCCTGAAACGCGCATAAACCTCATAACATCTGAAAAAGCATGGAAATAGCATTAGAACATTGGTTTAGCGTAACGACTTATTACAAGACGATGCATAGGGGGTAAAAGCTTGAAAAAGACACAAGAGTACGAAGACATCAATCTGCATGAAAAAATGTAAGAAAACTGTACGCCTAGACCATTGCAAATATACCTCTAACAGTAAAGAAGATATCTCTAGCTGGCAAACTTTTAGCTATGAAGCCTATAGCTTTTAATCCTAGAGCTCCGAGATCATACCTCAATACCTAACCTCCAGATCCTACAGCTTTTAACCTCCTGACCAGCAACCTTTAGCTATGAAGCTTAAAACACTTAACCCTAGAGCCCTCAGATCATACCTCCATACGTAACCTTCAGATCCTACAGCCTTAAACTCTAGACCGAGAGATCTAACCTTGAATCCATACGACCTAACCACTAAACCTACAGTCTTTAACCTTTAGACATACGAGCTTAAGCTATGAGACTTATATCCTTTAAACCCAGGCCCTAAGATCATGCCTCAAGACCTAGCCATGTGACCATAAGAGATGAGGAACATAGTCAAAATACATAGTCTTTCAGATCAAAAGGCTTAATCAAAAAGCCTAAGATATAAGCATAAGACCTCATAACATAACAAGGTAGAATAGAGTTCCTGAAAGCATAGAGAAGGAACGAAAAACAAGAAACCCTAGCAACAAAAGAACCTCAATTTTTAGGAAAAGAGAAGCAGATACACAAAGGGTTAAATTTACTGTATAAAGATCTGTAATCAGCATATATACCTCTTGCAGTGACAAAGATGGCTATAATATCGATATGCCTAAAAACTTTGCATCATACATACAAGTAGTTAGCATGAGAAAAGAAACATGCTTAGGATAGGTTAAGGAGGTAAAAACGGGGCAGCTTAAGAAAAGAGAACGAATGTTAATACCAGAATCAACTAGGTTCAACAATGATCAAGAAGCTAAAACCATGGGATATATTAGGTTAGGTTAAAGTGGTAGAATAGAGGAACTTAAGGAAAGAGAACAAATAGGTTAACAGGTGCAACAAAGGAAGCCACTAGCCAAACACAGCTAGGTTATAATAAGAATGATGAAAGAAGGTAGAAATGAAAGAGTATATTAGGTTAGGTTAGTTTATAATAGGATGACATAGTAAAGCATAAATGTAGTACTTGCCCCAAGATTAACCGCCTTTAATCGCTGGACTAGCAAACTTAACTTCAAAATTATAAGACCATACCTCAGCCTATAAAACATAGATAAAAGACCCTACGGTCTTTATCCTCTAGACCAACAACATTTAGCTATGAACCCTACAACCCTTAACCCTAGAGCTCATGCCACATTAAATCCTATAGGTATTAACCTCCCATACCAGCAACCCTACCTGTTAAAACCTGCAACCCTTAACCCTAGAGCCCCAGATCATACCTCAAGACCTAACCTCTAAATCCCACAGCTTTCAAGCTCCAGACCAACAGACTTTACCTTAAGAAAACCTGCAACCCTTAACCCTAGAGCCCCAGATCATGCCTCAAGACCTAACCTCTAAATCCCACAGCTTTCAAGCTCCAGACCAACAGACTTTACCTTAAGAAAACCTGCAACCCTTAACCCTAGAGCCCCAGATCATACCCCAAGACCTAACCTCTAAATCCCACAGCTTTCAAGCTCCAGACCAACAGACTTTACCTTAAGAAAACCTGCAACCCTTAACCCTAGAGCCCCAGATCATACCTCAAGACCTAACCTCTAAATCCCACAGCTTTCAAGCTCCAGACCAACAGACTTTACCTAAGAAACCCTGCAGCCCTTAACCCTAGAGTCCCAGATCATACCTCAGGACCTAGTCTCTAAATCCTACAGCTCTAAACCATCCAGACCAACAGACTTCACCTCCAGACCAACAGACATCACCTGTGAAAAACCTGCAGCTCTTAGCACTAGACCCTCCTCCCAGATCATACCTCAGGACCTAACCATTAAATCCTTCAGATATTAACATCCCATACCAACAGACTTTACCTAAGAAACCCTGCAGCCCTTAACCCTAGAGCCTCAGATGATAGCTCAAGACAAGCTCTGATCATACCTCAGGACACAGCATTATAAGGTACACCAAATTAAGAGGATTGACTGCCTACCTAAACACTGTCTAAATCCACTAAACATACCGATTGCGCATGGCCGCCATCTTGCTCATTTGGGTCTGTTCTGGAACCGCTATTTTTAACCTACTCACATAATCAGTTAACTACCTGTTCTTTCCTTGTTCAGGTAGCTGAAACTCAATACCTGTTTCACCCTCTACCGTTTACAGTACAAGAAATTTTTATTTTGTCATCTGTCTTACTGTCGCACAGTTCACTGCCATTCTGTTGTGTCCTTAAGTATTCAATTCATTTTCTCACTCTCTAACTCCTAAGGTTTGGCTTCTTTATGCCCAATTATTATTTTTACACTAACCTATTTCTTATCCTAATAACAACCAAGATTATAACATAACTATTTACATTTGTTTTAACAAGTGGTTCGTTGCACACAATCGCATACATATTAGTTCTTTTACTTACAGTTACGCTTTCATCTGGCTTCTTAGCATGTCACCAAGACGTTACCTTTTTTTTCTTTTTAAATTTAACTTAACCCACTTTGTTAACTAGATAAATGGAAATATCCATCACTTCTCAGTTACTTAGAATGTTTATTACCTTTGTTTTATTTATGTGATTATTTGTTTATTTTAGTTTATTTTTTTTATTTTTTTTTATTTTTACTGGGCGCCCGCTATTCTTGTTTACCTATTCGTATACATACGGACGTAAAAGCTGTTTATGGAACTTCCCCACCATCTTACTGTTCTGTACATCCGATAACAAAAATGTGTCCGTCCCGAACATTTCTACTACCTTGTATGGTCGCTTAAATAACATAGCCATACGATGATTAAATTTATTTATGGCGCTAGATAACTGTTTATTCCTTAACAAGACCAAATCATTTATTCGTATTTCCCACTTCTTTCTTTTTTTTTTCGCCTTATGCTTGGCTTTCTTTACTTCAGCTTTTGCGCGCACTCTATCGGCGGCTATCTTTAACATTTCGGCTTCAGACAAATTTTTGGCGTCTTCTACTGGAATTGTCCTTGGAATATTACTGTCCATTGTGTTGATGCCTTTTCCCTCCATCAGCTCTATCGGTTTAAACCCAGTAACCTGATTCACCGACTCATTTTAAATTTTCTCTATTTTTGGGCACATCTCTACCCAGCTCGTATGACGTTTACCCGATAAAATTCTAAGAAATAATGCCACATCCCGAATGGTTCTTTCCGTGGGGTTACTATTAGGTCGATATCGAGAACAGTGGTATAATTTTATGCCGTTTTCTTTCATTGCATTGGTGAATTATTTTCCCGTTAACATTGTTGCATTATCTGACAATAGTGCGTCCATTTTCCCCAGTTGCAGTATGTAGTATTTGAATATTTTGTTTAGGCATATTGCACTGTTGATTTTCTTCACTGGAAAAATTTTCATATACTTCGAAAATACATCCGAAAAACAATTATGTATCGGTTCCCGAATGTGCCCTGAGGTAGCTCACCATGACAATCTACTATTACTAATGAACGTGGCATGTCTCTCAAAATCGCATTAGTTTCAAAATCGTAGCTAACCTGGAGTGGTTTTGCTCTCTGACAAGTATCGCAGGCGGTGACTATTCTCCGGACTTTTTGTCTTAGCTGAGGTGTGTAAAGGTTTTCCAAAATGGTGGAAGTGGTGCGGTCTGTTCCGGAATGACACAGAGCTCTGTGAAATGTTAGGATTGTCTCCTTTTCTATGCTTTATGGTATGTACGTTTTCCACGCTTGGTTAATCGCCCCATGCTTTTTATATAATATACCGTCTTTCTTTCCTATGCTGCCTCCTACCTGTTCGTCTATCTCAGGCGAGCTTTCTAACAACTTCGCTAACTTTACTTCTCCTCTTTGCCAGTCACCTATATTCTTTAGTTTGTTTTTCAAATCCCTATCCATGGGTATATCAATCTTCAAAACCGTCACTTCCCTTTGCGGTCCACCCATACAATCATGTATTTGAGTGCTGTATGTTAACTGGGACAGCAAATCGCTAAACGTATTTAATTTGCCAGGGATATGAATGATTTCTACATCATACTTCATTATTTCGTGTGCGTATCTACACATCTTGGAACTTGTATATTTGCATTTTTGTAGAAACGATAAACTAGGATAGTCTGAAAATATTTTTACCTTTTTCTGATATATGTAAGTCCTGAATCTTTGGATCGCGAAATACATTGCACAAATTTCGATCTCGTTTACAGATGAATTTCTTTCTACCTTGCTTAATCCTCGTGAGGCAGTGCTAATTACATGAAATTGTTCTGGAGATGACCTTTGACCAAAACCTAGCACCAAAACCTTGGCATGAGCCATCCACGTAAATTTCAAAAGGAATGCCTTCCCTCGGTCTTTCGAGTAATATTGACTCGCAAAACAATATTTCTTTTTTTTTCTTTCTTTTGCGTCCAGAAAAAGATCTGTTCCTAAGTACCATACATAAATTACGCATTTTCAATTGTTCGGGTATAGATTTAATCTGGAAATAGTGATTCAGATCATTAAGAACTTTTCTCGGATTTACTCCTTCGGATTCGTCAAACACAGGGACACACAATTCATTTAATAATTGACCATATTGACTATAATTATCAGTACCAGGCGTGGCTAGATGCGAAGAACCAGATGAATGACAGCTTCAGTGTTCAGAACCGCAGTTCTGGGCACATCACTCGTTTGGTTACTTAAACTATTTAAAACTGAATTTTCACTGCTTTCCACTATGCTCACAGCACCTTTATGAACATTTCTTAATTCCATTTCTATTCTTTTTAAAGACCCTCTAAGCTCTCCTACCCACTTTTCATTTTCTTTCAATCTCTTATCTACTTCCAGATGAGCTGACAGCTGATTCTCTACCTTTTCCCTTATTTCAATTATTTCTCTGCCCTTAGCTTAAAGTTCAGCCTGTACTAACTTTAAACTTTCGTCTACTTCCCTATGCACAGCATTTTTAACAGCTCTCAGCTCATCCGTAAGCACTTTTCTAGTTTCTACATTCTCTCTCTCACACCTTTCCTTTGCATTTTCAGACTTTTTGTCTACATTACTCCTAAAAGTACTTAATCCTTCCTGGAGCTCAACTATGTTCACTTGTACATTTATAATTTCGTTTACTTTCCCCTCAAATTCTAGTTGTCGGAGGTCTAAATATTCCCTCAATTTGGCATCCTGGCTGCTAAATCCTTCCTCCAGTTTATTGTTAAGCTCTTTACTTAAGTCAGTTACCTGTTCCCTTATTTCATGCACTTGACTGCTAATTTTGTTCTCTAAATTACTGCCCATTTCATTTATTCTCTCTAATAACATTCTAAAACTATCTCCCGTAAAATTTAACATTCCGCCACTGCTTCCCGTTGCCATACCTGGATCTGTCTCCCCCAAATTGTCCTCTCTGTATGCAGTTTCGCTATTTGTAAAGGCTTCCATTTCTGTTTTCTTTAACTGCACGCCTTTTCCCTTATCTTGACCTAAAATCTCAACTAATTGATCTGTAATGACTTTCCCACTGCGAAGAAGCATCTACCTGTCTTTTGTCTGAATGCAATACTCCTCTACTCATGCATACATAATAAGATCAAAAATGTTTTTACAACAATTACATACTTTCTTAAATCTATTTATATAGCCTGACCTTTTTGTTTATTTTTCTTCAGTGGCTGGTTGACGTTGTTTCTATGTCGCAGTTGCTCGACGTTCTTGTAGAATTTTGGCAGGTCTTTATGCGCCGTTCCTCCTATGAGTAATTACTAAACATATTAGTAAATAAATAATTGATCCAAGGACCAAAGTTCCTGTTTCACCTTTAAGTGGAACAAAGGACCTTCTGAACCGCGCAACCTCGAGGCCCTTAGGCAACGGGTTGAGGATTTGAGAGATTCCGAGATGAGTGATCAGCCCAACGCCGAAGTGAAAGTACGAGAGAGATGAGGTGATAGGAAAGATGAGGGAACAATAGGTGGAATGCTGGTGGGGGAAACCGGAGGACCCGAAGAAAACCCACCCAGCGCCATGCTGTTCACCATAAATCTCATGTGCGGTCGCCTGAGATCGAACCTGGGCCGTCTTGGTGAGAGCCAAGCGGTCTAACCACTCAGCCATGGTTCATATTGAGGCCCTAAATTTGAGAGGGAACGATTGTAATTTTACGTGCAAACTTGGCTTCATTTTAAACATTTTTTCCGAACTACATTACACTTCCGACTTCAACAAGTCAGTAACACGATGAGCTACTTGTCTGCAATCCGGTGCCCAAATTATAAAAGAGAAACTTACACTGCACTTTAGATGCAATAATGTACTAGCCAAAGTCACCACTGGGGAAAGATATAGATTGTAAATTCGGTGAAGATTGAGGAGGACGTTCTAATTCTACCATTTTGTATAAAACAAAATGCGAGGCGTTTTCTGAGAAATTTAATAATTCAAGTGAACACAAAAGTTGCACCGAAAAAGTTACATATCGTCGCGGGCATTGTTGCGGCCCAAGCGCACAAAGAGACAGATAGTTCAGTGCAGAGATAATAGGCTTGCCGAAACAGATAAAGTTAGATGACTGAAAGGTTCGTGTTTCGTCTGGTAATTTCTGGAACAGTGAATAGGGAACATTCTGCAAACGTCTAGAAATACGAGTGAGCTATAAAAAGGAGCCGCGATCGCCAGTCAGTCGTTACGAGAGTCGAAATGGAACTTGATAATCGAGCGCCTGCAGCTGTGTTTTGAAAGTGAACTCTTTTGTTTGTGGGTGTGGCAGGCGACCTTACAGATTGTATTGGTGTATGTTACGTAATTCTGCTACTGTAAGGGTTGACCAAAGTGTGTTTCTACGGAAATAAAGAGCATTTTGGAATTTCTGCAATTGGACTTTTAATTTTACGAACCCACAGAGTCACAATATTTATATCTTGAAAGAGTAAAACTATGACAAATACGACTAATTTACATATAAATATGCTCTATTGCCACATATACATAAATATAAGACATTACTGTAATTCGATTAGTTTTTTTTTTTCATTAGAAGCATATAGGTGTACCTAAAACGAGGTATTAGTCTGAGCAAAAAATGCATGCTTCAACATAAATTCTAGCCGTAGTCATTACTGTAATGAGCACATCTTTTAATTTTTCTACCCATGAGAGGTATGATCCCAGGTCCACGGCACATCCATTCAGATCTTGTGGTGTGTTCCACCAAGTTAGTGAAAGCAGGAGGGTAGAAGGCAAAGTACGGTCTATGGGTGATTTATTGCGGCTACCACTCCAGGAAGTGAAAGAATCACTCCATAAGACCAGCGCTAGACCGAGTTACCCGGACGGAGTTATTACCAGGGCCAGGATTTTTATGTACTAATAAACCCTTAAATATTTATCTGTAAAAAAAAAAAAGAGCAAAACTTAAGAAAACATCTAGTTTATAGAACAGTGAACGTTGGAACTCAATTTGCAGCTAAACATTAGATGAAACATCCCGTTGGAGTTGCAGTGCACAGCAAATGCCATCTCCAGATTGTGCATTACAAAGCCGTGCCTATCAACTTTGATTGAACCTTGTGTATATTAGGAAAAATGAACACATGTGTTTAAAAAGGAGAATATCACAAACAGACACAAGTATACTTATGTGTTCGCCTTACAAAATTTGAGCTACTTTAAGTCAATTAACGTTTTAAATTGGCTTCACATTCTAAATTCTGGAAAACCTCAATTGCAGAATTAGCTTATCCAGTTCATTTACTACTGATGCAAATGCTTCAAAATAATCTGCTTAATATACCACGGCTATAAGCCAATTTACCCAAAGTGTAACTCTCGGGTAGGAGGCAAATACAATTTTTGAAATTCAACTTTAATTTTTATTTACGGACGCTTTTTAAATGCTATGGTTCTCAGCAAAGACCGGTTAAATTTGCTCAGAGGCCTCTTTATCAGGTTTGAGGTTCTTTACGTCCCAACATGGTAACACGAGCTTACTTCTCTTCCGAATGAAGTCATGCAAAGCATTTTTACGCCCGAAAAGCATCCATTACCCTTCTTCAGGTTTGAAACCGCGACCTCGTGAACCAGGGATTAACATGTTACCTCTAGACCACGAAGGACGATATTAATATTTTATAAGTATCACCCGGTGATGGGGCTTTCATGAACCTTTTTTCTTTCTTTCTCCATTGGAGACTAACTTGTTTACGTCAAGATGGTGTTCGGATTGCTTCACACAATCTATGCAAATCTATGCAACCTTGGGCAGGTTTCTCTAGATGTATGCTGCGGAGTCCGTAAACAGAAGCAATACATCGTCATTTTTAAACCATTTGGCCATCCAACATCCAACTTCTGTTACGTGATTTGCAGCTGGCATTTCTTTACAGGCAAGAATTTTTGTTGATAAAATTTTAAGCCATTTTTCAATGCACATACGGTTACATTTCACAACTTTTCTACCACTGGCACCTACTGTTTTGTTGATAGCGACCCAGATTTTTTCTTTCCCCAAATGGACCTTGTGTGACTTAATGTTTTCTTGCAGCAATTTGTAAGATAATTTTTCCGTAGCATTGACTCATTAAGAACATGTATGTTTTGTATATTTAGAAAAAATCTAAGCTAAGGATTGTTTGCCTTACAAAGGGGAATATCAGCTGAAATAAGTGCTTTACTCAAATCTGAATAACATTTTGAATGTTTTAATGTAGCAGAAGAGGAGGATGGTGTTGATTCTATAAGAAATTACCTCGATGAAGCACATGACGCAGCTGTTTATGTGCTTCCTAAGAAACTTTGTACTACCTGGAAACGTTGATTGCACTAAAAGATTTAGTACAAGGCTGGCAAAATAATATTTTCTCATCCGTGGTAAAACTGATTTTAAATTTTAGTACTAATGCAAATATTCACGAACACTCGATTTCACTTTTGAAATTTTTAATTCGCACTAGAATTAACACGCCCGACTACTTTTATATGATCTGATTGCAACAGGGTACAAAATATACCGAGCTCTGTATGTACCTAATTGCTTAGCCAGGTTTAACAAACATGTAGTTTGTAATCTCGGGGTTCAATTCTGTGTTTCCCCGGTTTAGACATGTAACGGAATCAGCAGATATTAAGTGGCAGGGCTAATAAATTCTTATGGCTCTCATAAGTTACAAGATGTTTTATGTAGTAAATACAACGAGGAAACTTTAAAATATATGTAATTTTGGAGAAATTATTGAAAATATTTATACATTACCTGCTAAGTGCTAAAATCTGTATTTACGAGAAAAATATACAAAATATTTATTAACATATGTTATTTTTAAGGAAAATAAACTTTTGGAAATAAGTTTCTTGGACCCAGATCGGGACCTATTAGGTATCTAGAAATATATTAAGGGGAAAAACATATATTTTCGTACTTACCTGGGTTATTTTTTTTTTTTTTTTTACGTTCTTCAATGTTAAGTCCTATCGGACGATGAATAACATAGGTGAAATTATGCTTAAATAAGTCCAGTGTCCATAGAGCTCAGAGTTATCTGACATTCATCACTCAGTATAAGGTTAAACCCCGGAAAAAATCTTTTTCAGATAGCTCACCCTGACCGAGATTCGAACTCGGGACCTCTTGAACTTGAGGTAACCTTCTTATTACATATGTCGGTGGTATGAAAGGTTTGACATACGAGACTGCTTGACCTCAGAGCATGATGTTATCTTCAACTGTTTGCGAAGCGGAAATAGTTGCTGTCGGGCCACCACTCATAGTCCTTGGAAGGATTGCAGTCAGTCGGCAATTGAATAAATAATCCCAACTACACTGCGGTGTCTGAAGCTCAATTTGCTTGTCTATCTACACTGCTGCAGCGGTGTCAACTATGGGGTATGTGCTCTCAGCAGATTTTGAGGTTTAAAGCCCTATCCGCCAATGTTAAATCTGCTGAATTCTTGAACCATTATCTTAGAAATTAATATATCAGACTAAACTTTTTACAGAATATATAGATGCATCCTTTTTTATTCACTGATACACTTCTTTACAATACATTTGTTGATTAAGAAATAATTAATATCATTCATTTATTAAAATTTATCAGCAGTTATTTTCTTAAACATAGCCAATGTTATCAACAGCAAAGTAGAAGAAAGATAGCACGTAAGGTTGTTTTATGACCGAAATTTTAATTTAGCTATTTTTAATAGTGTTTTAGAAACACCAGAAATGTTATTCGCCCGAAAAGCTCTTCATAACAACAATGGAGATACTGAACTCTCGTTTACAGTTGAACGTGATTTACACGTACATATATCAAGGGGAAGAGAGAAGTTTACTTGTAACTCGGAATGACTTAGAAATTTGATTAGGTAATGCATCATATTAACAAAACCAAAAAAATCAAAAGAGTGGGCCTACATATGCAAAATTTTACAATCAACAAAGACACGTACTTGTTCCTGCTTTAAAGACATCTGTTAATTTGGCCTGTATCATATTGCTTGCATTAAGCGCATAGAACTCATTTTACAAACTTAGAGGTTTTGCACTACAAACTTTTCGCACCGGTGTAACGCCTACACATATTTATTGCACTTAAGACTTCACTCACTTTACATATTTCAAAATTTGAGTCGTCATCCCCATTATTGTTGGTGTCTCTCGAAAGTGGGCAGGTAGATGTCATCAGAATGAATAAAGGCATCCAAATTTACACACTCCCAAGGGCTAGTTCATTTATAGTCACAGCTTTATCAGAGACAGTCTCTTCGTGTAAGATACCAGATTTAAAGAAACATTGATTGTGGAAAATGACACGCGCTTCAAGGCATTCAAAATGAATTCGATGGCTTATAGTAGGTTAATGGCAAGATTTTCATTTCCTGCATCATTCAGTGTTATTAATTTTTTCAAATTTACGCCCTCCAACGTTAAGTCATATCAGACGATAAATGAAATGGATAAAATGATGCTCAAATGAGCCCAGGATCCATAGAGCTTAGACTTACCCGACATTCATTTTTAAGGATAAGGAAACCCCCAGAAAAAGCTTATCCAGATAACTCACCCTGATCGAGATTCGAGCTCGGAACCTCTTGAACCTGAGTGAACTAGCATTTTTCTGTAATTAACTTTGCGGTTTACGATGATGCCCAAATAAAGTGACTGTAGATGCCTGTTGCAGTTAGGAGGAAAAAATTCCATTCGAACATGTTCCAGAATTATTTGAGGTGGATGAGCTGTAAATCGATCCATAAAAAGAAAGATCTTCCGTTTCTTTTTCATTCTTATGTTCAGTTTCTTTAATCACTGTTCCATTAAAAATCGTAGTCGTCCAAGACTTCCTATTGGATTCAAATCCCGTAGGTTTTCTTCTCACACCCTTAAAACACCTCGGATAATTGGACAAGTGGGAGAAGTTTGTCTGATCGTCTACATTGGTGGCAAAAAGACTGTTAGGATAATTTGACTTTTCTTCCCTCCATGGCACGAGTCACCCTTTACAACTAATATCTTGCTGGAAACGAGATAGCACAATAGGTCGGTCTCATCAGAGTTGTAGATGTTTTGAGTTTTTTTTTTTTTTTAATGAATGAATGTTTCTGAATCACATTTTCACTGATTGCAAAACTGAAATCCGTTTTTGCGTACCACGTTAGAATTGTTGCAGTTAAAAATTTTATGTTTTGAATATTTTTCGTAATGTACGTACTGTAGTGATGTTACATGTGCTTATTGTTTGTTAGAAAGGTTCAATGGGTTTGTTGCCTCTACTGTATTACTTAAAATATCAAATAATATAAGTATTATTTTATTTTTTATATTTATATATTTTTATATTAAAATCTCCTAACTCTGTCCACCCTAGGGAAAGTATAAAAATGTGCCTTCTCCATAAAATCTATAGGCGATAAGACATCCTATTATTCTTGGAGATGTTTATACCTGCATGCATTTTATCTATCAAGAGGAAGGGAACGTTGAAATATTTACCACTGTTTAGTGTGTCAGGCCATAAACATTGATGGAATGAAAATTTTACTCCTAGAGATTGCTATTAAAACAAACAATGCATTAGAGAACTGACAGAGGGTCCCTGTATATGTCGAAGTGTAATTCAGCTTATGAGGCTAAAGATTTGCTTTCGAAGATAATAAACATATCCTTCTTAAAGGTTGTTTTAAAATGTGAGATCAATTTTGTGTTGTGGTTGTCGAGTAAAAGTGAAATGTGTAGAAACCATCTATAGCTAGTCGGTAGCAATTTCAAGAGTATTGGACTATTGGACTACCACGGATCTTCTGGTTCAAATCCCGGCCATGGCATTGAATTTTTCATGTTGACTATCAAAGACCTTTGCCTGTATACGGCTGGTGTGAAGAAATGATTAATTTCCATCAATTAACTAAAATAATAAGAGTTAAATGATGAAGCCTGGGACTCAAGTACTTACTACAGTAAGTCGCCACAGACGGTGTATCTCGAATGCGAGAGCCCCTAGTGGTTTACCGGGGAAATATACGAGTCAAATGGAGAATTTAGTGTCGTGACGGCAAGTTCAATGGGTTAGAGCGAATGAACTGAAATCAGGAGACTCGTGGTTCAAATCCCGGCCATGGCATTGAGTTTTTCATGGTGACTATCTATAAAACTAAATTGTTTAGTTTTTTTTAAATGTAAATTTACAGAATTATTATTTACTATATTTCAAAAATAAACAAAAATTTACTGGTATCCAGTAAACTAAAACTGGTAACCAGTTATTAAAACAAAATAAAAATTACAACTACAAAACTCTTAATTGCCGGTGGTTTCCGGCGGTATGCTCTAGGTATTGGTTACGAGTACAATAAATTAAAGTTATACTCACCAAAAATTTTCAAGTAACAAACTTTTGATAGTGATTTTTCTCTAAAAAATAAACATATATATGTTTATTTTATATATATACTTCAAAATAACACTACTTGTTATTCAATTATTACAAAAAATATTTCTTCCTAACAGTTCCTTTTGAACATCTGAAAGTATTAACCTTATCACTTCACTAGATCACTCCTACCCAACACTGAGTCACTTATTAGTCTTTAATTTAATTTCACTAATATTCACTATTACTTGGTCAGCAGGTTGGTGTCAGAAGAATAGGATAGCAGAGCTAGTTCGTAACACTGGGAAAGGGAACAGTGGCCACGTAGGACTAATTTAACACTGGGCGAATGAAATACAAGTGAGCCTGTTATTGATCCCTCAAAATTGTTGTTGCCTCTATGTAAAATTAGATTTTATGAAACAATGTGTGAAAAAGCTGGTGTATTCGTTAGCCCACAAATTCAAAAACTGATGATGGGCAGTCAGTTCGAGAATACTATGAGTCGATAAGAGAAGGAAGCCTGGAATGCTATCAGAAATGGTTTTTAATTTCGTTGGAAATAAAAAAGACCCAAATTATGTTAACAGTAAAAGTGATGCTACAAAATTTTAAACACGTTGGTTGCAGTATGAGTGTAAAGTACATTTTCTTCGTTCTTATCTAAATTACTTACCTGATAATTTAGATTTTAGTGAGGAATAGAGTGAAGGATTTAATAAGGAATTAAAAATATAGAAATGAGGGTTCAAGGGAATGGAATGTTCACTTGATGGCGGACTGTTGTTGGATATTAAAAAAGAACTGCTGTGATCAACATACGAGAAGATCAAGGAGGGGAAAATTTGAAGTGTAATTTTGAGATAAATTATTATTATTATTATTATTATTATTATTATTATTATTATTATTATTATTATTATTATTATTATTATTATTATTATTATTATTATTATTATTATTATTATTATTATTATTATTATTATTATTATTATTATTATTATTATTATTATTATTATTATTATTATTATTATTATTATTATTATTATTATTATTATTATTATTATTATTATTATTATTATTATTATTATTATTATTATTATTATTATTATTATTATTATTATTATTATTATTATTATTATTATTATTATTATTATTATTATTATTATTATTATTATTATTAATAATAATGATTAATTAGTGTCAAATAAATTATGGCCTAGTTTTTGATACAAAATTACTGTTGAAAGTAATTTTATTACGTTTCACAAAGCTTTAATTTCATTTGTTATATCTGATTAATTCGAAAACCTGTCATGATGGGAGAAAACGGAGATTATTTTAGAATTCACAGTAAAAAGTCTGTTTAGGATCACCTATCAGATTAAAATAAATAAGTTTTGAAATGCAGAACAGAGTAATTGCTTATGATTTCTGGTAAACTCCCGCTGCCCGAACGGTTACCATGGATTTATCTTTGTTAAAGGAAACCTCTCAGATAACGCACTGATTATGCTTGTAAGAGTGAAAGGGGAACTGCCGCGCTTCCCTGCCATGTGCTAAGCACCAATGAACGCATGACTTCAGCCAACTGAATTCGCAGGAATGACAAATGACAGATATATGTTCACTCCACGTGGAGTAATCAGTGTTTTATCTGAGAGGTATCTATTACCAAAGATAAATCCATGGTAACCGTTCGAACAGCACGACTATCTGTTCCTTTCAGTGTTGCACCGGCATGCCATCGTAAGCATTGGACTCATCGCAAATTGTTTTCCCTGCGATTCCATTACGATCTTGCAGCCCTCCTGATGAAGCCTTGAAACCAACCGTGATGTTCATAATTTTTGCTAAATCTATCGTTTTTACGTTCAGCGTTTGCTTTTACTGATAAGTACAGCTGCAGCCCGTTTCTGCTGGAACCATGTGAAGTGTCATTTCCAAATGAACGTATCTCCCTTCCTGCTGACGGCTGCGTTTAATTGATTTTGCACACAATTTAAAAAAAAATCGTCCGAAAGAGCATTTCTGTTACTGATGGCTGTACGTAGCGTGGTATTAGCAGTTCGTAAGTCTGAAGCAACTTCGGTTTGGCTTTGCAAGTGCCATCTCTCGTATGAATTTTGCTTTTTTATCCAGCATTTTTCTTTTTTCCACGGCTGATTAAAAGCAAATGAGAACTGAAAAGCAAGTAAACACCAGATATCAAAATTATCTTTACATCTAGTTTGTTGTTGCGCCGAAAGCCGTTATACCACCACACGTCTTTATCTTTTGTTTCTGCGGCCGAAAGCCGCCGCTCATTGTTAGCACCTACCACCATTAACCCACCGTCATATAAATTAAACCCTCACTATGCCAGTAAGGGACCTAGTCCCGGTATGGCAAGAGTCGAAGGACCCTCCTTTGCGGAGGAGGACTCTCCTTCAACGACCTCAAGGCTGTGTGTGTATTAGGAAAATACGCCTCGAGTTTCTTTTAAGATAGCGTATGCCTTATGCTCATTTGATTACGTAGTTGTATTTCACTGAAATTTAATACGTATAACAGCGAATTAGTATAGATGCATTACGTATAAATACGGTTTCATGAACATGTTTGTAAATTACATTTATTCCAGAACCTAGGAATATTTAAGTATAAAATACGAATTAGAACCAAGTTACGTATTAAGCAGGATCAACTCTATTTGCACAGAATGAAGCCACGTGGTTTGAATCCACAGAAGGTGCCATGTGTATAATAACAGTAGTGCCAAACTGTAGAGCGAAAATTCCCCTATAAGTTGGGTTAGTCTCATCACTCCTAAGTGTAGGTATATTAGTTATGATCTTTTATTCTGTGAAGTGATGCATAATTCAGTATGTTTAAAAATGCATTTAAAATATAAGTGTTGTACCTACAATGATAGTGTATGTCAAATTAAAGAAAAAATTCCAATTATTAAGACTGGAAGAACTAAAAATATAATTTGTAGCATTCTTCGCCCCAGTTTTAATAAAACAAACTGTAGTCATTTCCATTCAGAAGAACAGTACTTTTCAATAGTGAAGAAATTTTCAAGATCGATAGAGTAGTTTATGAATTATTCCCATAGTACATTTATCTTTTTCTAATATTAGTATAGATTTGCAATATGTGGTGGACTTTAATAATCCAAAGAGAGAAATCTCTTTTAACTTATGCGTGCTGGCTCCCAATGTGAATATTGAGCGTTTAATTAGGTCATTACCCTTAAATGATCTAATGGGCTTATTTTATTATAATTTTTTAGATGTTTGATCAAATCGAATGAAGTTAAAATGTTAGTCAAATAGTTTAAATGCCTCCAAACATTGTTCAAGTTTCATCTGACGGTCTTATAAATAACACACTTTGTGATCGACAGTAACTTGAAGTGTAACTTAAGACTTTCATATATTTTTATTTCATTTTACATTTGAACACTTTCCCCTTTTAAGTATGCAAACCAACAAATATTTTGAGCCAGCTTCAGTGAGGTACCATGACACCCAAATTAGGATATTTGATGTTCCAAGCTAAATGTATGATTTTGCGGCACAAAGGTCAAAATAGGCATTGCTGTATGTTTATAATATTGTTCAAATTAAAACATGTTTCTGATAGTAGTAATCCAGTACGAGTGATTAATTTTACAAATGTATATATAATTAGAGAAGATAACCTGCGTTCTTAAAGGTAAGTCAATGGTGGATGCCTAGGTTAACTCGTAGAAGCAGTGACTTCTGACACAATGAAATTATTTACCTGCGTATATTCATTTCTCCCTTTGAGATTTTCGATATCCTTTAATTAAGCAGGTGAGAAAGTAACGTTGAACATTTCTGGAAATCTGCAAGAAAATGATTCGAAGACAGAAGTGCAGAAAATATTTAGTGAAATAGGTGAGAAGAAGTCTTTAGTTTCCCATATACTAATGAAGGGGGCTTGGGGAAGGGAAAAGTACATAGACGTGACGAATAAAGAGGAAAGAGAAGGCGTTGCATGGGTGAGAGCAGGAGTGTGGCGGTTAAAAGGTTTAGGGAAGGGTATTCCACAAAATTACTGTCCCATATGCAGTGGAAATGAGAACCTGAAACATAATTTTTATGTGTAAAGGCACAGAAATTTGGAGCAAAGAGTATATTAATAAGAAATAGTTCAAGTTAGATAGAAATATAGCTCTAGCTGAAATTTTTTAAAGATAGCAAGAAGATTGGACAATTATTGCACAAATTGAAAAACAAATGCTTATGGGCAGTGAATAGAACAAACCTAAATTGGTGTAATTAATTAGAAACATGGATTTATTGTAAAATATGAGTTTTTTTTAAATTTACGTCCTCCAGCGTTAAGTCATATCGGACGTTGAATGAAATGGGTGAAATGATGCTCAAATGAGCCAAGGATCCATAGAGCCTAGTTACCCGACATTCGTATTTCAGGACAAGGGAAAACCCCGGAAAAACCTTATCCAGGTAACTCACCCTGACCGAGATTCGAACTCGGGACCTCTTGAACGTGAGGCAGACAGGCTACCTACCACCACGCTACCGAGGCGGGCAAATATGAGCCTATGGCTGGTACAGAGCCAGGGCTGAACATTGGTCATACACACTTTTTTTTTTTTTTTTTTTTTTTTTTTTTTTTTTTTGTAATTTACGTCCTCCAACGTTAAGTCATATCGGACGATGAATGAAATGGGTGAAATGATGCTCAAATGAGCCCGAGGTCCATAGAGCTTAGAGTTACCCGACATTCGTCTTTCAGGATAAGGAAAACCCCGGAAAAAACCTCATCTAGATAACTCACCCTGATCGAGATTCGAACTCCGGACCTCTTGAACCTGACATACACAATTGTACTTGGTGTAGCATAAATAAATGAAATAAATAAATAATAAAATTAAGCAGGTATCCATGTTCAAATTTACGTATTCTGAGTTATCAAGCCTAATTGTGTATTTGAAAATTTAACAAATAAACTCTGGTATTCAACAACTTCAGTAATCACTTCTTTTTACATTTAAATATTGAGCGGGATGACTCAGGCGGTTTCGTCTGTGACCGAATTCGATTCCGGTTACTCTCCTACCTGACCCATGGGTTTTTCGGGGGTTTTCTCGGGTCGCTAGGCAAATGCTGGGTAGGTTGATCACATCCCCGAATTTCCTGTTCCACAAGTTCGTCTCCATTATTATTTCACACCATCTCTCATCTGTGGTCTCTTTCGGGGTAGAAGCGTCGGCAGAAGTCTCGGTGCTACATGGCAGGATTATGTGCTCATCGTAAACATCTCCTCCGGTAGACGGTCTCCGGGCCGGCCTAGTAGGCCTTTCAAGACCCTGCTCTCTGCAATGTCGTGTCTCTTTGGGACGGCCACCCTCTCTCCGCTCGCCTCATCCTTCCTCCCGAGGAAGCTCTACTTGGGGCATAGGTACAATAGAGCAAGTTTGGTCGACGCGCCGAATCCACTCTATAAGATTATGTATTATCCTGTCCTATCCTATCCTGAATTTAAATACATCTAGAGCTAAACAAACGACAGAATATTTGATTAGTGTAGCCTACTTGACGGGCGCTGTCACTTTTAGAATTGGAACGTTACCTCCGTATTATTTATCGTGAGAAATTGCTTCGTGTTAAGGCATAAGGCTGCATTCATGTCTTGGGTTCCATTCCTTCTGGGTGGTTCATTCTGATCATGCTCTTTTTCGTGGTTTCCCTACGTTTTAGAAAGGTTTCTCTATGGCGTCGGTTAGATCCATTATTATATTTCTTAAAATATTAAGCCATAATCTTTTATTTATTAATGTATTAAAAGTCTCTGGTGTAAAAATCTGATTGCATACCAAGGGTATTTTGAATGTTCACATGCGTTGGAAAAACCCATCATGAGAAAAACGTCTTTTATTGTTCGAGATATGATATTCTACCTTTGTAAGTGCCACTTAAATAGTTAGGTAACAAGCATAAAGCAGTGATATCAGCTGGAAATAATTTCAGTCTTTTAATCTGCAAGAACTAGAGCTTATTAGTGCGCAAAAATCCTAAAACCGATACTTTCAAGAATTTTTGACAAGCCTGCCACTATCACGAGCTTCCATAAAAATTAAGGCTACGTGAAGTCCACTTACATCTCAAAACCCTTTTTTGTTGTTCCATTGAATCTCCCTCCTTTAACTAATATCGGCGGTCTTTCTTTTGAGACATATGACCTTAAGGCAATATGTGTTTACTTGAATGTAGCATTGGATCTCTCTCTCTCTCTCTCCCCCCCCACACACACACACACAAACACACACAGACACAGATACTTCCATACTCTGAAAAGGAAAGGGAAACATCTTAGCCAAAGAAAAAGAAAAAGCTGGGAATCGAACCCGCGACTCCTCGCACAGCATAGCGACTGAACTACGGGGCCAGCTCAAACTTCTTGTAATGCCCAGTAGCAATCGTTTCGAATAATATCCACTCTTTAGCAAAATCTTCAGTATGTAAAAACATTTAAGAATTACAATTGAAATTGTATTTTCGATATTCTCAAAAAGAAACGTTTTGTGCAGTTTTCCTTTCTGGCCGTTACAATGCTTGAACTCAGGGTTAAATGTGTGCGATATGTTAATGATTGATCTTCTCATAAGCTTTTTTTTTGTTACTTAAGGCCATTTTAAAATTTTCTCCATAATGCAAATTCAAAGAATCCTTTTTATAACGGATAAAATGACCTAAGTTGCTAGCTTACCTTTTACCTTAAAGTTGAAATAATTTAACACAGGAGTAATGTTAGATAATTAAGAGCTTTACATAATTTATTATTTTTACCAGTAAATATTTCAGTGTTACGTAAAAGTTAATCATCGCTTGGAAAGAATTAAGGAATAATATCGAAGTTTAAAAGTTTACAAAAACTTCTCAGATTTTTATTTAGCGGGCATTTCACATAAGACTGGATTTTCAGTTTCTGAGAATTTTTTTTTTTTTTTTTTTTTTTTTTTTTTTGAAAGTTGGATACATAGGAACATGAACGTTACTTTAAAGTTAGAATGAATAGCTCTATGATAAGAATATAGTCTACATCGGCTGAAGTTTGTAGCTATTGCAATTTTTTTTAGTGCCGAGCATTTATAAAGGTGATAATTTAGTCTTTGTTTACGAATGCCATTTTGGGTTCAATTGCCAGCTCTGGGGTGGTAATTTTAACTCGGCTCTATCTGAAACGTAATCTCTAACTCTTGAAGTATCCCCTAGGTCCATGTGGTTCAAAGTTCACGGTTAAAGCTTTAAGACCTCTCTACCACCGCCATCCTCATCATCCTATCACAGGAGGTAACAGGTGTGCCTCCAGCTAAAAATGGGCCCAGTTATTATTTAGATTTCCTATCCGTAGACTAGTTTTATTTTTCTGGTATCTTGGGCACATAAGGTATATTGAAATAACTCGCACATTTCGGAAGGACTGAAAGACAATATAAAAAGAAAAATTGCTCCAATTTTAGATCATAGATTTTAGAGCATAGTCGTCGTCTCATCATCATCATCATCATCATCATCATCATCATCATCATCATCATCACCATCACCATAATCATCACCTTCGAATTACTTTCCATTTTGCTGGACTTAACACCTGCAAGTACACCTTGGGTCAGTAGCTTATCGAGGAACAAACAGGTAAACCTTCGACCATAGGATATCCAGGATGGATGATTGGCTTAATATCTGACGTGGTGGTCAAGAAGAAGGAAATGAAATGAAAATGTGGTGGTAAAATTACCCAACCCAGCATTCGTCTAGCGACCGAGAATAAATTTGTGAAAAAAGGAACCTTCGATCAGGATGTTCGCCCCAGCGGGTTTGAACCTGCGAACTTCCAAATGCAAGTCACTCACGTTGTCGTGCCAACAGCTCGTTCGGTTCGAACATCTGAGGAATTATTGTGGTTATAATTTGCAGAAGAAATTTGTGGGATTGAATTAAAGGTGCTATGAATATTCCACTCTACCGACAAATAATTATTGTAAGATGCTTACGTGCTAAGCCAGTTCTTGCTACCCCAGCTGCGCTTCAAACAAATTGCTGTCCTTGCCTTTTCTCATTTGCTTTTTTCATATAAAAAGTTATAGATATATTTTTCTAATTGTTTTCTAGTGATAATTAGTAGAAAATTTTCTCAATAGTATTTCACTATTTCTTTATTTTGTGTAGATACACCCCTTCCTCAGAGCGGAAAATAATATTTTTGAATCCTCCCAAACCGGTGAAGGCGAGAGTTGGGTTGATAGACCTAATTGGAAGCGTAGGATGCTCAACGGGAACCTGTGTGGGAGTTACGAAATCTAGATTAAGCCTACGCAGCAGGTGAGGTGGTATCCATGGAAACACCCAAAACGAGCAAAAACGGAAACGAGGAAAAATTGTGAAGCAAGGCAATAACTCCTATCAATTATATTACATCATGGTGTCCCCTCGCAGAAATCAGGTTTTATATCTGAATCCCTCGGAGCTAAAATAAGTATGGGTAACATAAGAATAAGTCTTATTTCAAATAAAAGTTTTAATTGTGAGTGTCAAATTAAGGGAGATAAAAATCACCATTTTTAACACGTAGAAAGTGGAAGTAATAAGTTTACACGTTTGTGTGTACTTCAAGGTAATTTCATTTATTATTTCTTGTTTTATTTCCTCAATTTTTAAATTTTATATTGTATGGTAAAATTATTTTACTTTAATTTGACGAAGAAATGTTCTGAAAGTATCTATAGTATAACTGGCTTTTTATGTGGCGAGAGGAAAATAATGCCAAAGGAACAGTAAAAAATGTATTGAACTTCTTCATTAACGTCTCGCTTTTTACCACTCAGCATATATTATATATTTGCTGTCGAAAATTTTGCGACAACACTTCAACGACGAAATCTTTGTTTTAAGAGGCAAATTGAAAAAAGATGAAAAAATTACAATTTAGACTGTTTTTCCTACTAGTCCTCTTCTTTAGAAACGTTTTCGGTTAACATTTTTGATATTGGGTAGAAATGAGTGACTTACATGGCAATTTGTAAAACTGAGCGGTGGATATGATATCTCATTTTAGATTTTATGTATTTATATATATTTTCCAAATTTTCCATGGTGCATAAATAAGTTTTAAAAAATAGGTTTTAAGTAGAACTGTGCAGTATTTTATGAGAAATGTGATAGGTTGCACTTACATGACTTTTTCTACTCTTGTACAAACTATTCTTACAAATGACAAGTCTTTTGTTTCCTTAATGTTAATCGAGATAAACATTTCCAGAACTTATAGCTAATTTTCCTTTAGGTGCAAGGGGAACCTGGGAATATAGTAGGCTATGAGCGATATTCAAATCTTTTAAACCTGATCGCTATGTAATGGCTTTAAAATTCATTTCTCTTTGTACGGCCAATAGATAAAATATAAACGACTTCCCATTTGAGAAAAGTATATGTATTGGAAAATTCAGACAAGTAACAAAGAATATGTACAAAAATGATATAATTGTGTGTTTCAATGAGATCTACATTTTTCTAGTAAGATTTTGTCTATATATTATACGAGTTAATAAAAAATCATCCAGAATATGGTAAAAATAAGGGATTTACATATATTACAATTGGTCTAGCTCTGAGCGGAGTTTAAGGTATCGTATTTTTAGAACTGTTTATGTATTTATTTCTATTTCTAATGTGTTAAGCCAATAAGCTCACCCATGTTTAGTGATTTTCAAAAGTGAAAACTCAGAACTAAAGTGGAGACTCACTGCTGAACAAAAATAATTTTAAAACGCAATTAGTTAAATGTATAATTTAAAGTATACTGCCAGCTCATTAAGGAACATCTGAAACGTTTAAGCATATGAAAATCTTATCGTAAGAAGTGTTATATTTTATAAAATAGCCTAAATCTGTGTCTTAAAATGTATAATCTAGGAATTACTTAATACGTATACATATTGTATCAATATTTGAAACAGCATTTTTTTATACGGACGTAAGGTGTGGAAAGTTCAGAAAACTCATTCTTCGAGATTTGAACATTCCCTGATCAGATTTAAGATTCTCATGCCGAAATTGTGAACGCTGTAAAGTACGATCCAATAGCAGTTTTGCCTGTGTGGTCATTTAATGCAAAAACGGGTCATGGTTCTTGATATTAAATGTCTTAGATTTTGAAAACACTGCCCAGTCAGCCGTGCTCAGTGGAAAATTTAAAACGTTTATAACTGCTTATGCAAGTTAATTTCTAATGAATAATCAGAGTATGGAATTAAGTTCCGAACAGCGCCATGCATTGAGCCAAATTTCAGAGACCGGGATTCAAAAGTTTTATCACAGTGTAACCACAGTAAGCTAATGTATTACAAATGTGTTATATTCCCATGACTGTCTCTACCCACTATCATATATTTTTAAGGAACCTCTAAACAGTATTCTAAAGAAAGACAATTGTTCTATTTACTTTATGTTAAACGAGTAATAGTGCAGATAGTTTCTTTACGTAGTTGTAGGTACATACTAGGAGGAACTGAAACAAGTCAGAAATTTTAAAAGCGTTTCGCTATATGCTGGCCTTGAAAATCACATTCTCTTTCCATGGGATTGCAAGTGGCAGCACTTTGAAAATGACAAAATATTGAAAAATTAAAATTAGCAATAGCGATATCTTGGAAAATACTGATACCAGTAAACTAAGAATAAATTGTGATTTTAAAGAATTCTACACTTATTGTTAAGTATACATGTTTTATATATCCCTTAAGGTTTACCAGATAAATAAAATCATACACATTTCCTTCCGTATGAAGAGAGACATGTCATTGCTATAAAATAAAATTCAATGTATACGTAAATTTTGTCATGTAAATCATCTTAAAGCTGAAAAACGTTTTAACCGTCTACTACCCGAATTACTTATGTCAGAAAAAGAAGAAAAAAATTAGGGACTTTGGCGCTAAAACATGAAAAATAAATGTAATATTTTTCAGTATCAGATTAAGACTTCTCGCCAGTGTTAGTTGTCACGCTGTCATGTTTGTATTACTAGTATCGTCCGAACTACAGAGTATCTGTGTGATTGACTTACTCTTTGTTCCCGATTCCGACACACCTTTGATACGCAACCCGGCTATCAGATTTGGACTGACAGAGTTCTGCACTAACTTCCTAACTTATTCTTTATTTAATGTATTACTATATGTTATAAAATCATTAACTGAATATTTGTGATATATTAATTTATTGTATCTATAGAATAAAATAATGTATTATACAAGTGGGCAAACTTCTATTATCCACTCTAGAACTTAAAACGCTCCCCTTCGGGTCGCGTTTTAAATTGTTCTACTCACGAATAAACTCCCTGTTTACCCACTAATACAATAAATTACTATTTCTTTTTTTTTTTCCTTAGCAAAATTCACACATCCTTGGTGAATGCTCCTTTTTTATGCCTTCTGTAAAATTGACTTTTTCAGCTCATTTTTAACCGAATATCCAAGGAAAGGAATCGGTTTGCCTGTCAGTACTTATTTTTAGGGAACCACCTATAAAAAAAATAGGATTTACAATTTTGCCATTTTATGAACGCACGAAATTGTAGCGATTCCAATAGTTTCGTGAAATATGCACTTTCACAGTGAGTGAATAGTTTATTAGTTTTCAGGATCTCAAAATTGTGTTTCTGTTATTAAATGTATATATTGTTGGAGGGATCCTTATTGCATAACATTTCGGCATTATGGTAATGTTTCTTAAGCCATGTGAGAACAACATGTGAAAGACAATTATATTGGTACGGATTTCTATTCACACCGAGTTCAGCTGAAATCCAAAGAGCCTACATTTCAGGTATCTGGAAAGAATCAGCTGTACAATTTATAGCTTCGTCTTATTTCCTTGCGAGGCAGGCGACCCAATTTAGAATGTGAAAACCAATTATACCAGGTGACCCAACTGCCCCGTCTTTCGCATAAGCAGATATCCCTTCGTACGTTAAAACAGTTACAGAAAGCAAGGGGGTAAATCCAATTAAATGGACGGCAGTGGCGTCAGTTAACTTTGTTCTGCTCCGAGTGATTCGAGGGTGCCGAGGCTTGAATTATCGTGCGAAAGCCTTGATAATGGAAAAGAACAGTGTAAATAACAAAAGCCATCTTAGAATTTTTCCCGCTTATATTAAAGAGTTTTTATTTTCCAGAGAATAAATTCACTTTTTAGACTGGCAAATTGTTGGGGAATTATTTGACTTGTCCGTGGTTAATAGCTATTTTTACTTTCTCTAGTGCGTACTTACACTAAGTAGGAAAAGTATTGTGTTCGACCAACAATTAGATTCGTGGATTTCAGTGGAAATGCAAGCTTTGTAGTCCCCTAAATAAAACAAGATTTTTGTTTGTTTTTGTTTTAGAAAAAGTTTCGCACGCGCCTATGTATGTGTCCTCGTGTCTTTCAACAGCATAACTCAAACACGAAACGTCTTTCAAATATTAAACTTGATATTTTAGTTCATCATTTTCCAAGGATATGTTATTAAGATTTTAAGAACCCCCTCCCCCCAGACTGTCCTTTACATGGACAATTTCTCGAATATTGTAATGTTCTGAAAAATAATAATGATTTTATTTAAAATATTATATGCTTAAGATATTTTCATTATAAATGAAATATATATGTTTAAGATTTGGGAATATCCGCAGAAGTCCCCTACATTCTGGATGACTTTGGCCTAACTCGGAAACTGTAAGAGGTAGATAAAATCTTACTAAGCAAAGATTGAGATCTCTTAAAATAAACATTTATGTGTGATACATCTTTTTGTAGTGAACAACTTCATATATATTTCTTATTATTTCCCTGCATTTTCCATACTTATACTTTTGCTTAAGGGCACTGGGAGGTCGATGGACTTCAAAAAATCGATTTTTTGTTTTCAGTGTTAAAATTATATAATTCTTCAGCTTTTAAATAATATATATAACATTAGGGCATCAACTGGTATTTAATATATCAATTTAAAGATGGCGGCTCAATGACACAACCACTTTCTGATCTTCTAACCTACTTGGAAGCATAAACACTCTCTTCCAGAAGAGGTTCTTTTGGCAATTAAACCAGTATTTAGGGAACTTTCTCAAGATGAATTATTGAGAGAGTGCTTGCATGGTCGAACCCAAAACCCATATGAAAGTTTTCATCATATAATATGGGAAAGAATTCCAAAAACTCTGCATGTTGTTCCAAAAACTTTAAAAATTGGTGTATATGATAGATTATTTGTTATAATGATGGGTGCATTGGTAGGTATAAAGTAATGACAAAAATGGGTATAAAGGTTGGTGAATATATGAGGGCAGCATGTCTAAAATAAGATGTGCGTCGTCTCTCAGAGGCAAAAAGAACAGCTCAGTTGCTTGAAAGTATAGTTAGAAGTAAGAAAAGGAAAAGAAAAGATGAGGAAAACCTAACTGAGCAGGAATATGGAGCAGGCATTTTCTGAGAGCATGTATAATTTAAAAAGAATAGCGCTTAATCTTTGATCATGATTTCTCAAAACCTTGATTTTTCATACTTAAGACGCATGTTTCACAAAAACTATAAAAGATATTTATACAAAAATTTTAGTGCTTATTTTTTAATGATTACTTAACACATTAATCTAACTTTTATATTAATATGATTTATGAAATGGAGGGAAAATAAATTTCAGTCCTTAAAAATATAACCTTTTTTTAACACAACTAAATAATTGGTAATGTGCATAGTATAAATTATGTACGTTTTTTATTTAGTTTAAATTATAAAACTGTGCTCTATGTTCTTTAGGAAAAAGATTTGTTCCTATAGCTTTAAATTCATACAAAGGACCCAGACCTGAAGAATAGGGTGTAATACATTTTTTCAGGATACACAGAGTGCCTTATGCCCCTTCTGTAAGGACTTGTATGAACTTAATGTAAATATTATACCGTAGATAAATACACACATCCTTATACTATAATCATACCAAATTTCAATCTCTTGTAAAGTTTAGTTTTTTTATATATTTATATTTCAATATTGTTGAAAATTAGCCCTCTCTGTGTAAAAATAACCTCCCAGTGCCCTTAAACGGGAAGCCGATTATCATTTTTAACGCTTGCTTATGCAAAGAGAAAGAACTTCATAGACGTTCTAAGCGACCAGTTCTTTAAACAGTTGACTATCACTTAAAGCTTACTGCATTTCCATATTAACTTGCACCCACAAGAAAATCAGCAGTAAGATTGGCATTAAGTGCACAGAGCAATAAGCATTTGTAAGTATAGTTTTATTAGAGTAGAGAAAGTCATGTAAGTGTACATCACATCACATCTTCTGTTTACGATGTTATTTAACATTACGAACTATGCGCATGCCACAAAGAAAACAAGAAAGGCGACGTCCGTTTGTTTCAGTGTCATTTCTTCGCTCTCTTCATTTCTATTGTTTTGTTATTGTTTGTTATTGCTATTTTATCATTGTTTCTATTAGTATTAGATTCGTTAGCATAGTTATTTTTAACTCAGTGTACTCTTTGTGGAGTAAATCTAAACATTAAGGGGACAGATTTGCACCGTAACCTCAAGATGAACAGAATATGAAGCAATCTGCTACGTCTTCTGTATAGCTTTTCTATACCTACAAAATTAACGAGGCTTTGCTTAACCTAGCTATTTTGTTTCATTCACTGCGATTTGAATGTACATATTTAATTTTATTTACGTCTTCCAACGTTAAGTTACATCGGACGATGAATGAAATGAGTGAAATGATGCTAAATGAGCCCAGGGTCCATAGAGCTTATAGTTACCCGACATTCGTCTTTCAGGATAAGGGTAAATCCTAGAAAAAATCTTATCCAGGTAACAGCCTGACCGAGATTCGAACTCGGAACCTCGCTACCATCTACGCTACCGAGGCGGGCTTGCGTTTTGAAGGTCCTTATTATATCCTGAGTTTATTGCATAACTTATGTTTAGCAAGTAGTAAGACCTTTTTAAGTTTATACAATTTAGACGCAATTTCAGCTCTTACTCAGTAACTTTGTATATACTGAGGTTAATGGCATTGTATTTAAAAAGACAGACACACAATTAAAAGAACTTACAAATTTTGTTTTGCCCGTAGTTTTGTTTCACCTGACTTCCGACCTAATAAAAGGCTCAGATCTGACTAAATCAGATATTCTGTTTGAGCAATGCAGTGTTACATACTACATAAAGACGGTTATTTCCATGATTATATAAGATCTCATTGTCTGTCATGCACCCTTTATCTTCAAAGGAGCAAATAAAAATAAAAACGCTAAAAGTTGCTAATCATAAGGTGAAAATTTGCAGAAAAGCCGTTAGTGGATTTTCCACATATTTGTTATGTTCTGAAAATGGCCAAATCTAGCTCCGACGTAGCTAAATCGGTAAACCCTCTCGAGAACAACCGTCCCAATATTTACTACCAAGCTTGACAGTTTTATTAGCATAACTCGCAGCTGGTGTGTCATAAAATCGTCACTCTTGACAAGGAGGCCTTTAAGGAACAAAAGACAGACGATGTAGGGCGTAGTATCCGTGGTCCAAGTTCCCGACATAGGTTTATATATCTACTGTATTGTTGAATATTCTTCCTAAAACGTTTACGTATGATTGATTGCCTATGTCGGCTTATTTTCAATAGTATATACGATGGACACATAAGGAAGGCTACAATATACAAGAACAAGCCTTAGTTTGTAGAGGACTGAATGCAGCTTATTTTTAAATCTTGAAATGGTGAAATAAGATGACATCAGAATACACGGCAAAACAGCACAATGAAACGAGTTTCATCTCATCCGAGTCGATAATGATAAGGCCGCCGTCCGGATTATGATAAGGTTGTTAGGTTCATGTAAAATGCACAATGTTGTCACATAACTCACCCATGTATAATACCTATCACTGCAGTTACTGAAAAAAAAAAAACATTAGATATGGCAACATGGGCGACTCATATACACTCTCATACTCATTTCCCAGTAAACAGATCCACTAACAGCAGATAAACAGTTCAAATCCCTCTCCCTCTTCACGCCCCGCTTGCCCTCTTGTGGTGGGCAGACAATATTTATATCCATGCAGATAGTAGGTAGAGAAAGTGTTACATTCTATCCAACAATTCGATATTGAGATTTAAACGGAAGCACACATTTTGAGGCACACTGAATTCAAAGAAAAGGCTCCGAAACGAAGAGTCGGTTAAATGCCAAACCTAGAATAAAGTTTCATCGTCTTGCAAAACACGCCACATGAACATTTCTGAGAAAATACCCATATTCTAAACTATTCTTTAGATAGCAAATTGTTTGAAAACTTTGATTTTTCCAAAAGTGCTTATATGATAAATGAATATCTTGAACTTTTTGGGAATAGTCTCTGAAGTCATCTTCATTCTGGATGTCTTTTGTCTAACTGGAAAACTATAAGAGCCAAAATCATACTACAGAAACAATTTAGATCGTGTCTAAGGACGCAAATCATTTCTTTTGGAGCTAATCATTTTCGAGATATTCATTGTCATTGGTTTCATTGTTAAAATCTTATACGTTTCTCAACTGGGAAGCAAGTATCCGGCTTTTTTTTTTTTTTGATTGTTCCATTCCTGCTCTCATGAAAAGAGAACGATAATTCGAAGTATAGGTATCTGACTTCCTTGAGCCGCTGCATTCCCTATTCCACTTGTATCTATAAGAAACGATGTAATAAAAGTATTTCTACAGATGTTTATCTTGAGTAATCTTAAGTAAATTGTATAACGTTTTAAACAATAGTCGAAGAATGGGTAGAGAAGTTATGTGGCTGTAACAATTGTTTTTTGTTCTTTAACTTCCTGCAATGCGACGATGAATCAATGAATTGTTAAAAATTATCATCTAATGTACTCGCGGTCCTTAGAGCTTCAAGTTAACCACACATGTTTTATTTGAATAAGGGAAACTCCTGAAACAACTTTTATCTGGGAACTCGCCGCGAGATTCGAACTCTAAGATGTGAGACGGGTGCGCGCCTTGGTAGGTAGATGGTAGTATGTCTGCCTCACGTTCAAGAGGTCCCGAGTTCGAATCTCGGTCAGGGTGAGTTACCTGGATAAGGGTTTTTCCGGCGTTTCCCCTTATCCTGATAGACCAATGTCGGGTAACTAAGCTCCATGAACCCCGCCGATAAAAAAATACAGAGACGGGTTAAGTAGGCCCTGCAGGTAGAAATTTAAATCGTTATATGACGTGCATCAGGAGATCGTACAGGTATAAAAGCCACATACAACTGAGAGGGTGTATAACAATAAAATCCATATTTATGAATTTCAGCAATTTCTAGCCGGCTTTTATAAATCAATATTCTTAAATTCAGTTGAATCTATAGATTCAAAATTATGTGTGCAATACAATTTAAACGTTTTGTTTTTAATTTAGAATGTAAAATTTGGGGATAACAGAGTTAATTAACTAAAAGGTGAAATGAAATTCGTTTTGTGAAACGTCAAATGTAATGACAAATGCACATATATTTCAGTTGCATAAAACAGCTTAGGAGACTAATAACATAAAACTGCGGATAGTAACAGTTA
Source organism: Mantis religiosa (assembly GCA_030765055.1). NCBI lineage: Eukaryota > Metazoa > Arthropoda > Insecta > Mantodea > Mantidae > Mantis > Mantis religiosa. Next base: position 136,172,326 of record CM060948.1, on the reverse strand, counting down.
TCTAACCTACCTCCTTTGTGAGGGTGTAGCGTGTCTGAAAAGATGAGTGCGGGTAACTCCCAGCTCTAAGAACCCTGGTCTCATTTTAACATCGATATGACCTACCGGACAAAGGATGTTAAACATTAAACAATGAACTAAACTATTAGGTAACATTTGAGGTCACAACTCAAGACTAGGGTTTACATTCTAAAGTTGTACTTCGCACAAAATGCTGCACCGTCTCATTTTGCTGCTCTGGTACAGAAACTATCTTGAAATTTTCCCACATGGTTGATTGGCCACCACAATCAGCCAATCTAATTCCTGTAGAACTGTATATGGTCTAATATGCGATTCGTCTTTGAGACTTGTCCATTCAGTGGACAAATGCAGAGTGTTCATCTCAAAAACTTTTAACGACATTGAAACTGACTGAGAACTCTGTTCTGAAGAGGTTTGAACAATATTGCAGCGCTGATGGAGAGCAGTGCACCATTAGAAAAGAAACAAACACTGTGCGTGTGTAAACATGTTATTATACTTAAAAGCTTTAAGAAAAATATAAGTTGTAGGAACTCGAAAAGAAATGCTTATTTTGATTCATCTGAAAGCCTTAAATTTGGATCTATTTAATGTTGCTTTAAATGTAAGAAAGTACTGCCGTCACCTACAGATAAAAGCAAGTATTTACACCTAATTCACTTTACACCAGTCTAATATAGGGGCGAAGCTACTGGCATTATGAGAAAAGTAATTTAGGATTTATAAATATTCGTTGTTTTTAGGGAACCCAGACCGTTAATAAACAAGTTCAGATGATTAGATTTACACGAGTATTTTAACATTTTGTCGTGTCATGAGTTTGTAGGACAAACGAATGTCCACATTGTTCCTCGTCACATCCAACTAAAGGTCTGTTCTTAAATGTTCAGTAAACAACAACAACAACCACCTCGCCAACTTTACGGTGAGGGTGAACTCAACAGAAAAATTACTTTAGTTTTTACCGTCTGAAGTTAACTTTAATTGGCAGTTAATTAATCTGTACAAAATTTGTAACAGATGGTACAAATATTTATTGTAACAGTTGTTTTCCTTATATTCAATTTTTTTTACTGATGAAGCCTATTTTCCTCCGTGTTGAATGCAGTTGAATACATATGTAGCAAGTTCTGTCTATTTCCTGCATTTACAGTTGTGCAAAAGTAATCCTGAATGAAGAGCACTTCTAAGGATATTCCCAGATAATGCAATATATATCGTACATTTCATTTGCCATGAAAATATCTTAATATGTATGACATTTCCACAGCAGTCATTTGGGCAATTTTTGATAAATACGATGTATTTATGTGAATGTGCTTGTAAATTGTTGTATCCATCATTACAAAAGGCTGAACTTAAATACCAAGTTAAGTTTTAGTTAATTTACGGAATTAATCATTTCTTCATAGTAGCCGCATATAGGCTAAGGTTTTTGATTGAGTCAACATGAAAAATTCAATGCCATGGCCGGGATTTGAACCACAGATCTGGTTTCCGTCCAGTCGCTCTAACCCATTGAGCTACCATGGGCAACGTGCCGTTCTGACATTAAATTCTCCATTTGACTCGTATATTTCCCTGGTAGACCACTAGGGGCTCTCGCATCCGAGATGCACCCTTTGTGGCGACTTACTATCGTACGTACTTGAGTCCCAGGCTTCATCATTTAACTCGGATGCGAGAAGCCCCTAGTGGTCTACCAGGGAAATATACGAAGCATGTGGAGAATTTAATGTCAGGACGGCACGTTGGCCATGGTAGCTCAATGGGTTAGAGCGACTGGACGGAAACCAGGAGATCCGTGGTTCAAATCCCAGCCATGGCATTGAATTTTTCATGTTGACTCTATCAAAAACCTTAGCCTATGTACGGCTAGTATGAAGAAATGATTAATTTTCATCAATTAACTAAAATAATAAGAGTTAAATGAAGCCTGTGACTCAAGTACTTAACATAGCAAGTCTCCACAAAGGGTGTATCTCGTATGCGAGAACCCCTAGTGGTCTACCAGGGAAATATACGAGTCAAATGGAGAATTTAATGTCAGGACGGCACGTTGGCTATGGTAGCTCAATGGGTTAGAGCGACTGGACGGAAACCAGGAGATCCGTGGTTCAAATCCCGGCCATGGCATTGCATTTTTCATGTTGACTCTATCTACCAAATTAAGTATTTAACTGACTTTTCATTGCAGGCATGCTGTCCTCTCTACTGTCTCTCCCATACACGCGCACGGATGCTCTTTTTTATATTCGGGGAATTCCAAAACGAATATTTCTGTGAAATCTACGTATCGAACCTTCGATGGAATACAATGCATTTTCTATTTATAAGTTAGTAGTAAAAGAGGATAAATGGAAGGAAAAGATAGGGTGGCGTTGCACTTGTTACAAGTCTAACATGTCTCTATTTTATGTTAATTTATAGCTGCATAGTAAAATAAAATAATATATATGTTGCTGAACTGCTAATAGTAGTGCTGAAAACATTTGCACAATATTTACGTAAGCTGTAGCGCACTTATCTAGTAGTTTATTTGGCGATCATATTACAGCTCTTAATAATATAAATTTGTTTGGTGCGACCCAAATAGCATGTTTTGCTTTTTTCATTTCTTGGTAGTATGTATCTAAAGAAGTGAGTACTTATGAAATTGCATCAGCAGTTCATTCTGCAAGAGATTTCGTGGACATGTATGGCAAGCATGAACATACTTATGTATTTATTATCATCCATCTGAAAGTTTCATAGTAAACGCTTACTACAATGATAAATGCTGAAACCTTATTAATTTCTTTTCCTGTCTTCTTTTAATCAAATTTATGTCTCTTTTAGATTTAGTTATTGACATTAGTATTTTATACTGACCAATTAGAAATTTCCTCTAATATCATCCAATCAGTTGTTTATCAAGGAATGATTTTATTGAGGAACAAAAGCCAGATTGTTCCTACACATGTATATTATAAATACACGGCGATTAATGGACCATGTATCTGTTTTAATCAATGTACATTTAAACAGTATTAATTTAGAAACAAATACGTTCTTGATGTGTGTCTTCATTGTGTACCGGTTTTAGCTTATTTTGAGGTTACCCATTTTCTCATTCCTACTTTGGTAGCTCTGGTTAGTATTCCATAACAGTTTGTTCATTCATTTGTTCTCAGAAATGACACAATAGTGATTTGATTTTAAACAACACAAGAAAGTGAGTATTTACTTATGACAAATTTTAATAATTAACAACTATATTCACGTATCCTTGTGATTAATATGCACCATATTAGGAGTAGTTTCGTAAATCTGCCGTTTGCATCATCAGCAAACGAAGATATCTGAGGAAGGAAACGATAACTTTGTGAAACTCGACTTGTGATATATATTAATAATATATTAATATGAAACTAGTGAAGTTTAGTCACTACTTATTATAAATTATTGTTTTATACAATGCAATGAACATTATTAGAATTACATATTGTTAAAATAGTCCAGCGATAGACAATATACTAAAGCCTTAAAACAGCTTCAAAGGAATTACAGAAACAAATGAAAATCTATTGTCCACTGTAATTGTATCCGCAGCTATATGCCATGCTTAAAATTTATGAAATAAAATCCATCATACTAGGCTCAAATTTGGGTTCCTAATTGAATGATTGTCTACCAATCAAAATGAAACAATCCATGAACGTTCCATACATCTGATGGTGAAAATTATAAAATCTAATTGCGAATATTTTTCGACAGTTACCTTATGAAAGAACTTAAGCATGCTTAAATCATTTTCCATAATCAGTAAACTTTATAGTGCAGTCTAGCAATCAAGTTTAGCCGCAACATATTCCTGCCTCAGCTATGATAAATGAAATAACAGAAAAAAGAAGAAAACTAAGACACACAAAACATCTACTTACATGTAATCAAAAACCTGAGTAATCAGTTACTGTTTTTGGACTTGTTTTCACATAGGAACTATTCTCAATACAAACTACATGGTTTTAGGAACAAGCTTTGCCGTTCGGATGTCACGAAAATGTGGCTGTTTTACTAGTTACAGTGTGTTGTCTTATCACTGCTTCGCGGAGTATCAAGTCGGTTTCGTGATTTGATTTGTGTGGTCTTATTTGTAATGAACAGAGCCGGAATTTCGATGATTTGTATACAGTATGCATTGCTCTTAAGTATTAAAATCCCGAAGACAAAACTCAGGTTATAAAAATGTTAATTATATTTGGTATTTTTCCTTACATTATCTGTTTTTGAAGCTTTGCGTCATTTTGTGGGCCTTTTATTGCGTTTCACTAACTTTTCTTTCTTTCTTTCTTTCTTTCTTTCTTTCTTTCTTTCTTTCTTTCTTTCTTTCTTTCTTTCTTTCTTTCTTTCTTTCTTTCTTTCTTTCTTTCTTTCTTTCTTTCTTTCTTTCTTTCTTTCTTTCTTTCTTTCTTTCTTTCTTTCTTTCTTTCTTTCTTTCTTTCTTTCTTTCTTTCTTTCTTTCTTTCTTTCTTTCTTTCTTTCTTTCTTTCTTTCTTTCTTTCTTTCTTTCTTTCTTTCTTCTTTCTTTCTTTCTTTCTTTCTTTCTTTCTTTCTTTCTTTCTTTCTTTCTTTCTTTCTTTCTTTCTTTCTTTCTTTCTTTCTTTCTTTCTTTCTTTCTTTCTTTCTTTCTTTCTTTCTTTCTTTCTTTCTTTCTTTCTTTCTTTCTTTCTTTCTTTCTTTCTTTCTTTCTTTCTTTCTTTCCTTTCTTTCTTTCTTTCTTTCTTTCTTTCTTTCTTTCTTTCTTTCTTTCTTTCTTTCTTTCTTTCTTTCTTTCTTTCTTTCTTTCTTTCTTTCTTTCTTTCTTTCTTTCTTTCTTTCTTTCTTTCTTTCTTTCTTTTCTTTCTTTCTTTCTTTCTTTCTTTCTCTCATTTCTTTCTCTCCTTTCTTTCTCTCCTTTCTTTCTCTCCTTTCTTTCTCTCCTTTCTTTCTCTCCTTTCTTTCTCTCCTTTCTTTCTCTCCTTTCTTTCTCTCCTTTCTTTCTCTCCTTTCTTTCTTTCTCTCCTTTCTTTCTTTCTTTCTTTCTCTCCTTTCTTTCTTTCTTTCTCTCCTTTCTTTCTTCCTTTCTTTCTCTCCTTTCTTTCTCTCCTTTCTTTCTCTCCTTTCTTTCTCTCCTTTCTTTCTCTCCTTTCTTTCTCTCCTTTCTTTCTCTCCTTTCTTTCTCTCCTTTCTTTCTCTCCTTTCTTTCTCTCCTTTCTTTCTCTCCTTTCTTTCTTTCTTTCTTTCTTTCTTTCTTTCTTTCTTTCTTTCTTTCTTTCTTTCTTTCTTTCTTTCTCTCCTTTCTTTCTTTCTTTCTCATCCTTTCTTTCTTTCTTTCTTTCTTTCTTTCTTTCTTTCTTTCTTTCTTTCTTTCTTTCTTTCTTTCTTTCTTTCTTTCTTTCTCTCCTTTCTTTCTTTCTTTCTTTCTTTCTTTCTTTCTTTCTTTCTTTCTTTCTTTCTTTCTTTCTTTCTTTCTTTCTTTCTCTCCTTTCTTTCTTTCTTTCTTTCTTTCTCTCCTTTCTTTATTTCTTTCTTTCTCTCCTTTCTTTATTTCTTTCTTTCTCTCCTTTCTTTATTTCTTTCTTTCTTTCTCTCCTTTCTTTCTTGTCTGGGAAGCCTTCTAACTGCAGTTAACAAAATTGCATCTGATTTTAAAAGTGCAGGGGGAAAAGTTGGAAGAGGAGTATCTAAGAAGCTGGAAAGTGTTTTTGATAAAAACTTTGGATATAAAGCTTTACTGTATTTTAAGTATGCTCCAGTTGTATCAGCAAATGTGGAAAGGAGTTTCTCACAGTACAGAAATGTGTTATCCGTCAACAGGCATGACTGCCTCAAATTCAACAGGTCCCGAGTTCGAATATCGATCAGGATGAATTATCTGGATAAAGTTGCTTCCGGGGTTTCCCCGCTGAAATGAGCCCAGGGTCCATAGAGGAACCCGACATTCGTCTATCAGGACAAGGGAACACCCCGTAAAATACCTGATCCGAAATTCGAACTCGCAACCTTTTGAACGTGAGGCAGACACGCTACCATTTACGCTACAGAGGCGGACGTGACTTTCTTTGATAAATTGCCGCACCGCAAAGTAGTACTGTCATCACCCATTTTAAAGACATCTGGATGTCAGATTATGGTACTTTTGCTGCATTTGTTGCGCACTTTACTTCCACTCTTTTTATCCTCCAAATAGCTTATTGCTACAAACGTTTAGAGGATTATATACAAAATATACTGAAAAAAAAGCAGCTATCAGAAACAAAGTTCGATTCGTAAAACATCGGAAGCATTCGATGACGCTGTGGTCAGAATACACGCTTTGGAAAGGTAGAGACAGACTGAAAAATTAAATGATTTGTATCCCGGCTCTGGCACTGAAGTTTTCAGTCTGACTCTACCTTTCCATACTTTGGCCTACTCGGCTAGTGTGAAAGAACAATTAATTTTTCTAATATACGCTTTGATACCACTCTGGCTTGATTTCAAAGCTATGCGATAGATAGGGAGATGCCTTGCGGCTTGGCCGTATGCATGGTAGCCGAACGGTAAAACGCATGTATCTAAGTGGACCAACAGGAGTTATATTCCTTGATGCGCATGTTTATTTTTATTATTGTTACTTTAACAGCAATGTCTTATGTTTTTTTTTTGCAGAAGATAAATAATAATATTTTAAACACATTCATTTATACAAATGCAAATAACATTCCTATCATTTTCAAAATAAATGCAATGTTATTAGAAAATTGCCTTGATATTGGTTGTGTAAACACTGGGACTCATTCATCTGTTATGAATGGTGCTGGCATATAATGCGAAGTGTCCTCTCGTGAAAATTTCACTACGCATTTTGGTTTCATCCATGTCCCGCAGAATGAGGGCAGTTTTAGAAACAGAGGCTTTACACACCCGATACTAAGTTAATTTCCACTTTCATTTGATTTTACATATAGGAATAAAACATTTATTTCGTTTAGTTTAAACGCAGAGTAGTGTTTCAGTTTTTATGTGTGAGCATACATCCCATAAAATCAAGCAAACCTTAAAAACTGGAAGTTATATTACAATGCGCGTAATACACATTTCGTATTTCTACAATAAAATAAAATGATACATGGGATTCGAACCTTTGTAGGTCTAGCTCCTACTTACGTTCAGTAGCTGAGACTCATTAGGAGCATTCTAAACTTCCAGATGATATTATTATTGAAGACGCAAACAGAACTTCTTTTTTCTTTTTCGTTTAAACATGGAAGGATGTGACTTGTACTTTCTGCCATTGTTTGCCGGATTAGCCAAAACTGGTACTCACACGACTTTCTCAATTCCTTTACAAATTATTCTTGCAAACGCTTATTTTTCTCTTTCATATAATTCAAAGCAAACATTTATTGAAATCATCTTCTTGCTAATGTTCTTGTAGATGGAACGGGAAAATGGGATACATTAAGTTTTAAGGGGTAGTCGAATCTTTAAAGTGCCGGTCGTTGTGTGACACGTTCTCTTTGCATGGCCAAGGGATTAAAAAATGAGAAAAGTGTATTGGAAAATCAAAACAACTAACAAGGTATAGCCTGAAATGGTTGACTCCACAGAAAAGTAGTGTTTGACATATATTGTGTGTTTTAACGAGCTCTACATGATTCGTATATTAAGATTTTTTGTGTCTGTTACAGTTTACCACTTATGCAAAGTCATCCAGAATGATGAGGACATTCGCATAAAATTCAAGGAATACGTTTCATTTATCATGAAAATGCCCGAAACATGTTATTTTAATCAAAATCGTTAGGGATATTTTTGAGAAAATCAACATAAGAAAATGTTCCGTGTAAAAAGTAGTTTGGATGGGAAGACTTTTTTGAAAATCGTCATATTGCATCTTTAGAACATGCTGAACTTAATGCCAAGTTTATTTATTTACTTTTCAATTTTGAGTTATGATGTTCAGACACACATACCTACACACATACCTTTGACTAAAAGTCCGTTTTTAGTGATCAGGAGACTTCAAAACGTATACTTACACCGAAATTTTGGTAGTAAAACTTTTGGTTGGAATGCAAACTATTCTTACTTACCATATAGTACAGAAAGTAAAAATGAATCCATGCACCAAAGAACACCAAAGAATGTGGAGCCATTCAAATGTTTAAAATGTTGGTTGGTACTTATGTGTGATTTCCGGCGTGCATTACATTAGAACTTTGCTAATGTGTGCTTGTAAAGCAAGAATTTGTCACTTAAAACTTCTAAAACGTCTTCAAGAACCAGCTATCAAATAAACTTTAGAAAACACTAGATAACTCACAGGCTTATTTTGATTTAGAACTCGCTTTGATTAACCACAGGAAAGAGTTCGGAATTTACAGCAAAAGCACACATACATAGGTACTAAAAGCAATATCAAAGCCAACAGTTTCTCTAGATATAAAAAAAATCTTGACATGGTGAACATTCTCTGATACCTGTGGTACAAGTCATTTATAAATATATTGTATATATGTATTTATAATGGAATACATTATAAATGATGCAGGACAAAATGATAACAAAAACAAAAATTGATTCATATATACCAGTTGAGTTGGCCGTCTTATTTTTTGGAAGGTAGGCCACCCACCAAACACCATGTGCGCCGTAGTGCAGTTTTGCGCTTACTAAAATGTATTGCTTGACGTTCTTAAAGAGAGGAATGCGCAAAATTCAGAGGAATAGCCGCCTAAGGGACAAAACTAACTGCTCGCTAAAGTACACTAAAGACATACGACTCCTTTACTGAGAATGAATTCCGGTTTTCAGCCGACTTTACAAACTTTTTACTGAGTGTACATGACAAAGTAATTCAGGAAACGCCTCAGTAAAAATGGACCTATCATATAAGTACCCTAACAACATCAGCTAAAAGGAAAATGGCGGATTCTTGTGCTTAGAGCAGGGGTTGGTTGCCAAAAATTAGGAAAAAAATTAGAGACGCGCCTCATTCATCATGGACCCATACAGTCATAACGGGCATATTATACAGCGGTTTATTTACATTTTTGCGTAGACTACGTCTCGTGCATCTCAATTAACATGCATAAGAGCTATTGCCATTTATGTAATAGTATTAAAACGCCCAGCAAATGACTAAAACCAGGGGCGGTTTTTCCTTGATGCGTTTGAATCGCCGAGTCAAGTGCTTGTTTTTGAATAACATGCATGTTTGTTTTATGTTCTAGCATTTAATTTTCCTTTATAAAAATTCTCCAAGTTATATTTTGTAATGGAACCGCTCTCTTGGCGCTCGTGTGTGATAATGCAGTTAGCTTACTTCCCGGCTAGTGATTCGTTATTAAAAGGCCAAGGTGACTTGCGGCGAGTGAGGAGAGGTTGGAGGGTAGAATGCATTGCTGGTTACCATGTCTACGGATTCAATTCATAGAAGCCGTATATTCCGCACCAACTCGTGTTGCCAACACAATACAGGACCTTCTTCTTACTTTTTCGTTTATTTGAAAATAAATTTGTTGGTAGAAGTGGTAACCCGCTTGAAGCGAGCCCCGCGTATCACCTGCTACTGTTTATTATCAGTTTGCATCCTGTGTAAAAACGTAATTTGTTATGTGATTAGCGATTATTGTCTGATATGTGAAGTGTTTAATTTTTCATATTTAAGGGATTTACAGTGAATCCAACACACTACTTGGTGTGTCTCCAAACACCATTTTCTTTATGGAAAAATGATGACAAACGCATCGGGGTAAATGTCAATAGATCAACACCAGTGCTATGTTTAGAAAACTTTGCGGCGGAGCATCTTCAAAAATATACCACGAAATTTAAGACTCGTTGGTATGAGGAACATGATTATGTCGATGGAAGGAGTTGAGAAAAAATACTAACAAAATTGCAGACACTCTTCGAGAAAGCTCACGTTTATATATTCCAAAATACAATAAAAACGTCAAGCTTAACAGGCTTTTCATGCAATATCCCATTAGGAAAGTACACAAGAAATGGCGTTTCGTGGACATAAACTGAGGACTCTTTAAATAAAGGTAATTTTAAGGAACTTTTGGATTCATATACAGAAAGAAGCCCCATCGAAATTCAAAACCACTATTCCAGTATAAAATCAGTTGTGATGCTGATTTTGCGAATTTAGGTAAGCCAATTTTTCGAGTCACCTAATCAGTTCGCCCAGAGCCGCGCCTGATTAAAACTGTCTCAAAGGGCTAAATCATGCACGAAAACTCACGAGTTGGCTATGGCATAGCATCAGGCATACTAGTCGTACTGCTGAACGCAGAACGTGCTTTCAGTCAAGTCCCGGAACATCTGAATAGAATTATGACCTCACCTGTGCCCTAACCCTAATAACACAAGTTCGAGTCTCAGCATTGTAATTATTTTTTATGGAAATTAATTGTTCTTTCACACTAGCCGTGTGTAGGACGCACTATGAAAGGGTAGAGCCAGACTGAAAAATTCAATGCCATAGCCGGGATTTGAACCACGGATCTTCTGGTTTCCGCCCAGCCGCTCTAACCATTTGAGCTACTATGGCCAACGTGCCAACATGACATTAAATTCTCCAACTGACTCGTGTTTCTCCCGGTAAACCACTAGGAGTTCCCGTAAACACATGAGACAACTACCTTATTAGCAGACTTACTATGCTGTAGTACTTTAAGGCCCGGGCTTTATAGTTCGGACTACTATTAGGTACAATTAATGGAAATTGATTGTTCTTTCACATTAGCCGTGTGTAGGACGCACTATGAAAGGGTAGAGCCAGACTGAAAAGAGTTAGAGCGGCTGTACGGAAACCAGAAGATCCGTGGTTCAAATCCCGGCTATGGCATTGAATTTTTCAGTCTGGCTCTACCCTTTCATAGTGCGTCCTACACACGGCTAGTGTGAAAGAACAATTAATTTCCATTAATTATACCTAATAGTGGTCCGAACTATGAAGCCCGGGCCTAAAGTACTTACAGCATAGTAAGTCGCCAATAAGGTAGTTGTCTCATGTGTTTACGAGAACTCCTAGTGGTTTACCGGGAGAAACACGAGTCAGTTGGAGAATTTAATGTCATGTTGGCACGTTGGCCATAGTAGCTGAAATGGTTAGAGCGACTGGACGGAAACGAAGATACGTGGTTCAAATCCCGGCTATTTCTTTATGTTCATCAAAACTTGGAAACCGAATTCACAATAATTGTTAAGTCCCTGAGGGGTGCATTACCCAAGAAGGTCGAGCACTTGCTTCGTTAGAGGAGTCATGTTCCAGGAATAGACAAAGGGTCATTCCTGCGCCACAGAACATACCAATTTGAAACGACATTTTTAATATCACAATAATTCTATGTCTGTAAATCGTGTTTAACTTCCACGTTAAACTCTGATACTGTAAATTCCTTTTTTTTTTTCTGTGTTCAGATGTGTACAAATGATCCTTTTTTCAATTGCACCTACTTGTAAGTGTGTTTAAACAACTACCTACTAAATAAATATAAAAAATACCATAAAATATAAATAAAACAATTACAAATAAAAATAATATTTTTAAGAATAATACTTGTAAATTGTATTACGCAGTAAAAAAAATACTGTACTTATGCAGGGGATTCAAACCACCTTCACAGCAGACGGATAACATCACAGTTTTGCACTGGTTCTAACAGAGCTATCCAGTAATGTGTGTGGTAAACATCCCGTTTAGCATATACCTAGTATTTGCTGGTTCCATTGAACATTTGAAGACATGCAAATGTCAGCTGTCTAATTACGAATATACTACAGGCGATGCGATAACATCTATATTACTTCTAATTTCATCGAGTGTTTAACATCCGTATTAAATATGCAGGTAGAACCTAGTAATGGGGTCAATATTTTCATGTTGGAGTATAAAATGCGGATTACATAAAACTCACCTGGTATTTGAAAATGTATATGTTAGTTGAAAATATGTATTACTGTGAAATAAAATTTAATATTCAGTTTTTTTCCTTTTTAGTAGACATTTATGTGTTTGCAGGAAAAGAAAAAGCTGCAAAATAATTTCTATACCTATAGGAGATTAAATTGTAGATGTATCAGCAAGGTCAATATTGGTGTGCTCAAATAACCACCACCACTGCCGCTACCGCCGTCACCACCATGCTCCTTCCATAACATATCTTGGGTGTAGTATTCCTGGCCTTATAAATTAGGGTAGCAGAAAGTTCCTTGCTCCCTTGCCACTTACGTCTTCAACTATGTATTTAACATTCACATGTATATGCAGAAAACTGAGCTAAAAAGAAGTACAGTTGCTATGACTAACTGAAAACATACATAAATCAGTAAATCAAATAAAACATAGATACATTGTTAAAATTTTAAAGTTTCAAATTAGTTGTAATTATATTATCACACCATATTATTCTTCTGTTTCAGATATACCTGTTGAAACGCAGGCAATTCTGTTTAAAAAGCAGGAATTAGACAGCTGTAAAACTCTTCTGTACTATGGCATAACAAATCAAAGTACTCTGCTTTTGGTTCCAAAAGTGGATGTACGGAATTGTACACTTCCAGGTTCAGATGGAAGTTACTATGACAATATGTTGAAAATGCTTCATGAAAGGTAAGAAAGTTATTATGAATGGTTTAATCTGTTATTATTTCAGTAAGATATGGGTTTGCTTTATTTTGAACAGTTAAATGCACATAAATCAAAACATTTGAAATGTTTCTCATAATTTTTTTATATCCCTTTTTATACCAGCGTTTTCTATGGAATTTACAGTTTTATGAGACAGTACTAATTGATACACGTAAAAAAAAAAAAAAAAAAAAAAAAACTTAATCTAATTGATTTTTTCTGGTGCAAAATATCCAAAATATTATTCACCGATGCTAGTCCAGATGTGGCAAGATCACATAAACAGTGATACAGAAAAATTATGAGAAGCATTTAAAATGTTTGTATTGCTTCTTTAGGTTTCAACAGTTAAATGTAAATAGAAACATTAAAAGAGCTTCTCAAAATGTTTCTATATCTCTGTTTAAACCAGCATCTTGCCACATTTCGACTAGCAGATAATATGTTACACTGGAAAATATTAATTACTCTGGTTTTTTTCATATTGATCAATTGGTGCTGTCAGAAAATTTCATATTCCATAGAAAGAATCACTACATGCAACAAAAAATATTAACTATCCCAAATATGTTTGATTTTGTGTAATTATTTCTTTGTCATTTATGTTGTCAGTTAAGTGTTATGGATTGTTAGATATTATGTATTTTGACTATGTTTTTTCAGCAATATTTTGTACTCTTAAGTATAGTCAATATTATGCAGCAAAGAAACCATTTTACCATAGTCATCTAAATTGGAAATATCTTTGTAGTTCTTACTGTGCTTTCCTTGACAATTGAATAGGTGTATCTATTTAATATCTAACATAATATGCACATTTAAGTCACATGATGTGGTCATGAATCTCTGACTTTAGAAGATACTGTTTCATCATTCACTGCTTCATATAACTTTTTAAGGAAGATAAGTTGTGCCTTTAGTGCCTGTGTCACTGGCAATAGGTTTTGGAGCAGCTACATTTATGGTGAAAGATGTAATCAGTAAGGGGTTTAAAAGTAACTAAGTCTAAAAAATATGCAAGTTAACCTCATTATCAGCCCTCCAGTTTTAAACTGGAGCATATTCTCATCTGGGCACTTGTACCATTGGGTCATCTGCATAAAATGGGGATCCTAATGACACCAAGACGTACAGAACAATCACTCTCCCACTGCTTTTATTAAAAACAATGGAGAAACTTTATTTACAGTGCTGCCTATGTTGGACTTTGTGACAGTGATGTACAATAAATGCAATTTTCACTGAGCTGATTCAATAAGTTATAGTATTTAGTAACTAAACTTCACATATCTTTGATATATAACTTTATCTTTTAAAAAGTGCAGTATAGTTACTAATTATTCTAATTTTAATTATATTTGCTTCACTGTTAATAGCTTCAGTTTTTCTTTTTCACTGAGCTGATTTTTTACACTATATTGCTTACTTGTTTACCATTAAGGAAAATGTGTTTCATGAGTTATAAACATGTGCAGTTCCCATTTGAGTACCTGTATCCCTTCATATAATGGTTGGCTTTGTCCCTGGAGGTGTTTGCTCCCCGGCTTTGTCCCCTATGCATAAGTATGTTGCCAGGCTGGAAATCAAAATTGAAAACACATTTTGTATGTTTGCCCAAACTGTAAGTTTCATTTTTCCCAAAATCTGTTGTATTCTCAGATTTCCATTTATGTTGTGTCGGTCTTTCCAAACATATCAGGTTACTGCTGATTTGTCTTGCTGTGTATGTTTTATATTCCTTGTGTTCTTTTATTTTTATTTTTAATGTTTCGTTTAGTCTCCCCAATGTAGATTTTCTCACAGTCATTACAGCTGATTAGGTATATTCCTGGTTTATTCTTCTGTGGAGTATAATTGTTTAGTTTAGATTTAAATATACTTTGATGGGGTGACTTTTTTTTGGAGCCAAAATGGTGTTTGGCTGATAGATTTTTCTGAAATTTGTAGAATGCTGTAGGGTGGTACGTAAATTTCTTGAATATCTTTTCATGCAAGATGAATATGCAGTTTCCTTTATCTCAATTTGCTGTTGGTGCCATTAATCTTTTTAATTGCTGCTTCTTAAAGAATCCATTTTCTATAGATATATCTTATGTATTTACTTAAGATGGGTCTGTAAGACTAACACTTAAATCACTTTTTTTAAATCTCTGTTAACATGTTTCATGAACATGTGTTCCCATCTTCAGAATGTGTCCGACTGACCCCTGTTGTTTCTGTTGTATGTATTCCCATCTTCAGAATGCGTCCGACTGACCCCTGTCGTTTCTGTTGTGGGGGTTGTCTTTAATGGCAGCATCATGTGGAAGTCAAATATATAAAATATCTATTATGTTTTGTAGCTCCTGGTCATATTCTACTTTGCTTGTCAGAAAGTTAACTTTTCTGTATGTAAGAGTTTTAAGAACTGCATATTGGTGGGGGACAGGATTGTAGCTATTACAATACATAATAAATAAATAAATACTGATGATGCAAGTAAATATTTGAGAATTTAGTCTCCTGAGTTCGTGGAGAATTTGCCCCTCTCTTAAAAAGATAAATGAAGTTTCTAACAAAATATTATATTTTATTGTAATATTTCTATTTCATCACTGTTATTAGCTTCAGTTTTTTATGTATTTTAAATATACAGTTTTTTAAAACATTGTTTTACTTTATGTAGCTGCTGGTGTGTGTGTGGGTATCATGGAGGTGCGGAATGTTAGAAGGTTGTGTTTCTTGATGATTTTAAGGTCAAGGATAGGTAGCATTCCATTAGATTAATTTTACACTGTCCAATTTATAGATTTTTGAGCTACAATAACTATGAGAAAATCTACATTTGGAAAACTAAAACAAAATTATGGATAAAAACACATCAGGAACATAAAGAGAATACTGAAAAATATTTTGAGAAACACAGAACTTACAGTTTGTGGAAACATATGCATCTGGCAAATTGGAAAACATGTTTTCAATTTAAAAATCGTGCATAGAGACATACTCGCAAAGAGGTTCATCCAACCACCCCCAGCAACAAGACCAACTACTACATGGAATGATATAGGCATTCGAACAGGTACTGAGTATGGGAGCATTATAAAAAATGTAACATGTTTTCCTTAATAATAAACAAGCAAGTGATGTAGTGCAAAAAATCAACTCAGTAATAGCTAAATAAAAGAATTTGATGACTATATTATCAATTATTGTTTAATGAAGTATCCTTTGCTTATCAAGTTGGTAATTCTACAGAAAGAATCCCTCATGTTGCATAGAAGTAATGTGCTATAAAGAAATTCCTTTTAGGAGACTGATACTGAGAATATCTTTTTTAGAATCTCACTAAGACACCATTTACAGTTATAAAAGAATATGGGGTTCCTAATACTGTTTGTAGATAGATCAGTCTCATGTTACAAACCAGAGCTGTTTCTTTTTGACCAGTCATGTAATCTGTCAAGTCCTAGTTGTAAATCAAATGTTACTTGACAGCATTAGCATATCATCCGCACAAAGGAACAAACGTATGTCTTCTGCTACATCTTGTATTACATCGTGTGTCAGCAAATTAAATAACTTCGGACTGAGAGGGTCCCCTTGGAGAACTCCATTGGTCTAGATGATAGGTCTGGAGTAGTCTACATTGTCGCTCATTGTCAATAGATTGAAGTTCATGATGATATTTATTAACTGTAGTTTGGGGCTCTCTTCTCTCAGAATGTGACATAGTTTCGTCATCAGAATGGTTCTATCGACTCCGTCGGAAGCTTTTGCATAGTTGATGAAGACTATAGAGATATATCCTCCTGTGGAATTGGTTGCTTCCCAAATGATGTCTAGGACCCTGCTGATTGCTTGGATTGTGTCAATTTGAGAGTACGAGGACAATAATTCTTACTTCTGCAACATTGGAACTGAAATTACAAATTAGTATATTTAAAGTTGTGAATTTGTATGTTCTAGGAAAACAAACTTATAAAAACAATCTTGCCTTATGCAGAATTACTGCAGCAGGTAACCAGCAGTATGCAAATTTTCTCAGGAGTCAGGGAACACCCATTGTTGGAAAGCACATTTTTGTGAGATACTCCTTTCTTCATCTGCTGCTACAACTGGAATTTACTTGAAATACAGTAAATCACTAACACTGAGATTCTCTTCAATACAGGAAGCATTACATATTTCATCAGTTAACACTTGAGAAATGGGACATGAAGTTTAGTATCCAAAGTTTTATCAAAAATACTTTTGCTATCTTCGATAGCTTACTCCCAACTTAACCCCCTACACTTTTCAAATCAGATGCAATTTTAACTAGAGTTTGAGAACTTTCCAGACTTACAACTTTCTCCTGTACATGTGATTCTTCATGTTAAGCAACTGAAATTTGTCTTTAAAAGGCTAACTATCCTTCAGTGTCACTGTTTGAAAATATTAGCCATATCAATTGCAATAGCATCATCAGGTGTCAGTGTTTTGATAACACATTACACCATCTGGAAATAATCACAGTAATAAATTGCTGAATCTATCCAGTTGCCCCATCAGAAGATGATAGGTTCTGGTGGGATGGAATACTGGGAACCATGGTCTTGAACAGTACCTACATTATAACCAGAAGCCACAACAAAACTTTTCTTGTCTTTGACACTAGGCAATTCACTTGGGAAAAATATGCTCTAAATTCCTCTGCCCCTCTATGTATAGTGTGTGCTAAGCAAGTAACGTGTACCATTTTAAGATAAAGAGCTTGTGCTGATTTACCTGCTTTCACAATATGTGGTGCTGCATCAGTCACAAAAAGTAAGACATAATTTCTGGTACTCTCAGGCCATAACATAAACTAACCTATATTTTAAAGAATCTAGAACAGTTTCTTATACCTCACTTATAAGCAGAAATGCATGATCTAGCCTGTTGATCTCCAGTATACCAATTATTATGTTAGCCAAATAATGATTTTCTACATCACCCGTTTCATCAATGGATATGAAAATCATGACGGGAAGTGCGATGCGGACCGTGGTTGGCAGCAACCTAAACGATATGCAAAAGGCCACATAAACCCTTGGAAAAGGAATGAAATTGAAATTAGAAACAAATTTGCAAATCTATCTCCAATCATCACCGAATATGCCCAAAAAAGTACTAATTGGGTAAAAAAGAGCTAAATCTCCAAAAACAGAAAATATGACAGATGCCCAGCAAAATAACCACTAATTCATGTTCAGGATTTTAATTTTTAATTAAGAGCAATCATCTACCTACAATACCTAAGAGTAATCTCATTTTTTGATGAGATCATCAAAATCTGGGCCCTAATTACACTGGTCAACAATGAAAATGTTAAATAAATAATTTCTGCTGATTCTTACTATTTGTGTGTGCCAAATCCAAAAATCAAGCTAGAAATGCTCCACCACCCACCAATTTTTTGTAATATTAAAAAAACTTATGACTATTAGCATAGGGCGGTAAATGTGCTGATTAAAAGAAAGTAGTTTTATCTTATTAGGTCAACAAATATGGCAACAAATGACATATTTGCTTTAGGTAATTGTTGTCTGTGGCTTCAGGAATGACAATGCTCAACAATGAGCCTCTCTAAAACTGTGCTTTTACCGTCCAGGTGAATGTGTACTCCAACAGCATACAAGGAAGGTTTGTTGCAGATACAATTCAAACTGTCCTGCATAGTTGCCAAAGGAGTAGAAGCTAATAGAAGCTAACCCTGTGTGTTTTCAGTTGTAAATTAACAAGTGTAGTGTTTCTAATAGTGTGTTTTCTTAAGCACTGAGAATTAGGAGGATAAATGCCTCGCAAATTTGTAAATGATAAAAACAATTTTTGTTACATTTGTGGTGAGCTCACTTTAAAAGCACAGAGGCGAAATTTGACTTCTCGAATTGAGCTTATGAGTGTTATTTCAACAATAAAATTAATGATAATAAGTTTTGGGCTCCAGAAATCTGTTCTGCCAAATGTACACTATTAACCAGCTGGTTAAAAGGGAACTGTTATATGCCTTTTGCAGCTCCTATGATATGGTTGGAACCTAAGTATCATATAACAGACTGCTACTTCTGCTTGAAAAATATATCTGGAGTAAGTTCCAAATCCAAACACTGTCAAATATCCATATTTGGAATCAGCAATTCGACCAGTGCCTCATGGACCAGGCCTTCCCATACCAACTCCACCAGACGGCAGTAATGTGACTGAAGATTTTGAAAGTGTTGATGACATTAGTAAATTACAACAAAGTGACCCAGATTTTGTGGAAGGAGTTACCGTAAATGAGCCGCACTTATTAACCAAGGAGAATCTAAATGATTTCGTTCATGATCTCAGGTTATCTAAAAGTAAAGCCGAGTTACGTGCTTCAACATTGAAAGACTGGTATCTCCTGCAGGATGGCACCAAAATAACTTCTTTTTGTCTATGCCAAAAGGAAATTTGAGTACTTATTTTCTAAACAGGAGGACCTAAGTGTTCTATAATGATGTCGAGTCTTTGATGGAGTCCCTGGGTGTTCAACATAAGCCTGAAGATTGGCGCTTGTTCATTGACTCTTCAAAAACAAGCTTGAAAGGAGTCTTGCTACATAAGGGAAACAAGTTTCCATCCATTCCTATAGCCCATGCAGCTGGTATGAAGGAGAGTTATGTGAACATGCAACTCTTGCTATGCAGTATCCGATATGATGGCTACTCATGGCAGATATGTGCAGATTTTAAAGCGATAGCTTTCTTACTTGGATTAAAACTTGGTTATACAAAATTTTGCTGTTTCTTGTGCATTTGGGATAGTAGAGACAAAAGCAATCATTATGTTAAAAAAAGATGGCCAAAGAGAGTCATTCAACCCAGGACAGACAAATGTTCACCAGCCACTTGTTAGTGCTGACTAAATCCTATTACCTCCATCACACATCAAACTAGGTTTGTTTAAGAACTTTGTGAAAGCAATAGATCGTGATGGGAGTGCATTTCTGTTCCTGAAAACTAAGTTACCAAAGATCAGTGCAGAAAAAGTAAGAGGGAATATTTGTTGGCCCTCAAATTACACAATTTATGAACGATTCGCAGCTTGAAAGCCTCTTAATATGCAAGAATGAACTACATGGTTCTTTTTCAAAAACATTGTCGTAAACTTTCTTGGAAACCACAGGTCTGAACATTACGCAGAACCTGTCAGTGAGCTGATTGAGAACTACAAGGTCATGGGATGTAATATGTCTCTTAAAATGCACATGTTGGACTCCCATCTTGACTTCTTTCCTGAGAACCTCGGTGCTGTCAGTGACGAACATGGTGAGCATTTCCATCAAGATATTGCTGAAATTGAAAGACGCTACCAGAGAAAATGGACTCCACATATGTTGGCAGACTACCCCTGGACACTCAAGAAAGATGTTCCTCAAGCAAAGTACAGTCGAAAGTCTAATTCACATATATTTTAGGTATGTGAAAGGCAGTCAAACTAAGGTGTTACACATATTAACTGTATAATTACAAAAATCTTGTTAATGCAGTTACTCAAAAACTATGGGTGATGGAAAAGTTCTGCAAAAAGATTTGTAATCAGCACACAAAATTCAGTAAGAATCACTCTTATACTTCTTTTAACATTAAAAAACTATAATTTTTTTGACCAGTTTTATGAGTAATATTCATGTCCTTGGGGTAGATTAAAGTTCTGTTCTTACTGAATAAGTTAAATTTATTATTACCAATTTCAGTTCATCCTACTGTTTTCAGATTATATTTATATACTGTTGACTTTGCTGAACCTCAAAAGAAATATTTGGATGGAATCATATTAAGAAATTGCAGGGGCCACATTCCATACTATTTTTGAATTTTAATAGAATTTAATTTTAGTTGGGGCTCTTTCAAAAATGACCTTAAGCTACAGCCTATTTAAGATATATTGCACCATCCTGTATTATTATCTTTAAGCCAAGCAGTTTGCTGTTCAAAGAACTATGAAAAACAACTGACTGAAGCAGAAGATAGCTTATCCATGTTCAGGAAACAGTTTCTGAAGGCCTGGACTCTGTTTTAATCTGAAGTTTTACAACCAGAGAGCAGATGAACAATTGATTTGTCAGCCTGAAGATTTTTTTTTTTTTTGTTGCAATTTATGTCCTCCAACGTTAAGTCATATCGGACGATGAATGAAATGGATGAAGTGATGCTCAAACGAGTCTGGGGTCCATGAAGCTTAGTTACCTGACATTCGCCTAACAGGATAATGGAAAACCCCGGAAAAACCTTATCCAGGTAACTTGCCCTGACTGAGATTCAAACTCGGGACCTCTTGAACGTGGGGCAGACACGCTACCATCTATGATACCGAGGTGGGTACCCTGAAGATATCTAGAGCAAGTTGGATCAACATTGTGATCCATCTTTATTACACAATGTTTTCTTAATAGGCCTACATCCAGGAAAAGTTAGTGCAGATAAGGGTAAAATTAGGATTTTTTACCTCTATCAAAAGTTCTTAATAAGGATCTTTAGACTTATATCTCAGATATGAGACGGAGGGCTTATCTTGGTTAAGGACATGAGTCATATTGAGAGGGGGGTCCACCAAGGGAGTACATTTTATGTGTAAATAAAATAAGCATATGTAGTGGAATGTAAATAGATAGAAAACTGGAGGAAATTAATATGGGACAAGAACTGGGATACTGAAGGGGCTTATGAGTAACCATAAAAGTGCTTACGTTGAAAGCATGGAAAAGAATAAGGGAGGTGGGGAAATTTGCCGAAAAATTCAAAGAGAAATGGATGAGAAGGGTAAAGAAGTTAAGAGGTAGAGAAATGGAGGACACAACAGAATATTAGGTCAAGGTCGCATAAGGGCTAGAATAGAGGTAAACGGCCAGGGAGCCAATACCACTATTAGCCTGTAAATATAAGCAGCTGACAAGTTTGTACTTAGAATAGAATTGCAAAACTTTGATTGGAATTATAAGAAAGTATTGTATGTTTTAGTACAAATAAACTAAACTAACTGATAAGAATCTTTGAACGTTTAGAGCCTGTAACTAAATGCCAGTAGCTTATGAATCTAGTTTCTTACAGCCTACTTGAGTGGTCGTATTGAAAGTTCCAGTACTGATTCAGGTCCAATAAATAGAATCTTAGCTCCTTTCTTGGCAGCCCTGCATATCTCTTTGTTGACCAGGATCTCTAGATGTCCTGACACCCACTTCAATATAACTGAGTTGTGTTCAGCCAGTATTCTGAGGTCCCTGCAGCATTCTCAAACCAGATAGGACTTAACACTGGAGCTTCAAGGGCTTTAAGTGCCACTTGAGTGCTTGAGAACATTTATGTTCCTCTTCATGTAGCTCTTCCTAATACTCTCCCTGACACTTGCTAAAATAGCAAATACTTTTTCTTGGAAAAACAGTGTATTTTTCCAAGCTAAATGAAATGATACTATTGCAATGCAGACCGGCTTCAGTTCCTGTGACAGCATTGGACTCATTAGGGCCTTATTTACTGCAGATTAATCTGCTGTTCTCTTTTACGTATTTCAGGGTAAGTAATAGTGAATTTGTTGACAAACATTCTCTCTGGGACCAGCATATTAGATCTCATCATGATTAAATTCTGCCTCTCTCGATCTCGGGGAAAGTTTTGAGATGATTGTGATATTCTAAGTTCAAAACATCTCTGGGCACCTTATCCTATGAAATGCAAGTATGGCCTCAGCCCAATTCCAAATTGCAAGAGCTGGTAATCCTTATGGCATTTCCACTGCTGCTGTAGGGTCTGTTGTAAATGCCCCAGTTATTGCAACATCCTTTGCATCTTGCTAAATAAGTTCCATAGTTCAACTCTAGGCCAATCAACAATAGCAGTGTGGATACTGAAGGCTAACCGTTGCTTTGTATATCCAATACATAATGCTTGGTTTTAGTCCCAAGGCTAATCTAAATCATTTCTACAGGTTCAAAAGATCTTGTACGCTGTGTTCGTAACATATATCAAATGATTTTTCAAGTTAAGATTCTTGTATAAATAAAGATATTTAAGTTGTGATGAGTAGGATTCTTTTCGCGATAAAGAGATGGAGCTTGCATGGCAACCAAATGTTTCTTTGTGTTAAATGGTAGTAAAACTTATTTACTCAGATTGACAGAGAGTGTGTTCCTATTGCACACAATTTTTATTTTGTTTATGGCTACTTGAACCACATCAGAAACAGTGTTAGGATATTCCTAGTTACAATCAATGCAATATCATATGCATAGGCAGTTGTAAAATAACCAGCCTTGTTGAGTTCCCACAATAGGTCATCCACTATCAGGTTCCATAGCAGGGGCAAAAGAACACCTCCCTGCGGACAGCTCTCAATGGAGACACCTTGAGCATCTCTCCAAATGGAGTCAAAGCTATTTCTGTATTTTGAAGGATAAGTATACTGTATTTACAAATATAAGATAGCATACTATGCTCCTGTAGGGTTTTATTGAAGGCATCCTTCATTGTTAAGATATGTTAAGAAATGCTCTAATAACAATTTCTGTGTTGAAATTAATTGATAAAGTGTCACTTCTGCTGACTTACCAGGTTGATAGGTAGGTATATTGATATCTGGACAAAGAATTATCCTTAAAATGCTAATGAAATACATCCATCAATTAGCCACTCTAAGGTGTTTAATAAGAAGGAAGAGATTCTAATAGGGTGTATACCTTTCTTGAAATGTTCTGCTTACAGGATATTTTGGAAGGTTGCTTTAGCTGCTCATATAGATTGGCCCTTGTTTTATATACCTCAAGCTCCATAGGAAGGGAAAAAAGAACACTTGAGAGTCAAGAAAGAAATAGAGCCAATTAATTTTATGATATATAGAGAATATTCATTGTTAATCAGAATTAATTATGTTAATGATCAAAGTTAGTACTGGCCATAATAGTTTCAAGGAAACAAAACATCATGTGTTTTTTTTTTTTAATTTAGTTAAGAGTAAGAAAGAAATGATATATGTAATTTTGAAATATTTTGCTTTTGGAAGGGAGAGTCAGAAGTGCAAAATATAGACTATCTCCAGATTTGGAACAGGCTGAAATCAAATTTGTTAAAAACTTGGTCTTTAATGGTGGTGTTTATGCCAGAGGTCTTCTAAACGTAATGTAAAACTTTAATTTTAATTTTGTTCAAATTTTGTTTTCTACCATATATCCTCACTTGGACACATTATTTAATGTGTTAGAGAAGAGAATGACAAACAGTGATTTTTGTAAAAAAAACAAATTCAGGTATTTGAGAAGCACTTGAAGGCTTAAGAAATAATTTTCAGAATTTCTGGAAAGACAGATGATTTGTTGCAGAAAGTTGTCCATCATGTAAATGATCACAAAGTGTTGTCCCTGGAGAAGATATGAAGATGAGATATAAATGACTCTGTAATGAAATCTTAGATGTTATTAGGTTAAAAACGGGCCAGAGGTTTTCTGAAAATTCTTGCTGGATTCTTCTCAGTTTTCTACTTTTACAAATTCATTCTCAGATGGAATTTTCAAATTATTCTGAAACATAATAGAGAATACCTTGATTTTCTATGTTTGAAAAGTGTGCTTTCTGTTGCATATAACAAAAAGTTTAAATATATGTACATATAGTGTGATGAAACTAAACCAATATATTATATCTTTGAAGTTGAGTTCAATTTTCCCAGAGACAGATAAATTAATTTGGTTAGTTAAAACTATTCCTGTCATAAAAACTAATTTTCATGCTTGAAGAGAAAAGTTACATTCATAACTGTCAAGGTCTAGAGAGGCTTTCTACAGTTTCATAATAAACATAGAGGTTGGTCTCCTTGAAAGACTACAATCAGCATCCTAATGTGAAGAGGAAGTAATTAAAAAAAATGAGTAGTGATAATTAGTAGGTTAGAATTATATAAACCAGGGGCGGTTCGTCATAACGGCACAAAGGAGCATGCACCCCTAAAAGAAATCTTACGGAAATAAATGAGCCAAGACAAGTAACGACAGTTTATTTTTAAAATATGAGAAAGCTTCATAAGGTAGTAAAAGTGATGTCTTCATACCTACAGTATACGGCTCGGTGCAGTAAGATTAGCGCCCACCTGCTGCATTTCCACGTAACAGAAGGCATGCAGCTCTGAATGTGGCGAGGGAGTGGGGGAAGGACTTTGCATGTGCTCATCTGGCGCGGTTCTGTTTGCGCCTAGAGCAGTCCGCAGAGTAGTTTTATATTGCTAAAATGCACGAGTTTCATATCTTAGTGCTCTTTGTGGAGAAGGAACAATTACGGAGTGTTACAGGTGGCTTTATAAAATCCAGTGACTAAAGAATAATGGATAACTTTGTAAAATCACGAATGGAAGTGCAATTTTCAAGGTTGACTCTTGAAGAAAAAGTACAATTGAAACCTTTCCAACGCCCAAATTTTTAATGGGAAAAGTAGAAACTAAGAAAAATGAAAACCGGATGTTTAAGAGGCACCTTAGTTTTAAGGTCAGTATGAGAAATTTGATTTGATGTGTGGCTGCGAAATTCTCAAGTCTTTTTTCTGTTATATGTGTGTTTTGTTTGTTCCTAAATGTCAATTGTTTGTGGATAGTTAAGGGAGTGAGTAATATATAACATTTAACAGAAAAAATAAACATGAACATGCAGTGCACCATATGTTTAGTGTGATACATATGTCACTTCTAGGAAAACAAAACATTGCATCATGTCTTGAATCCGTGTTTAAAGAAAATAGTAAGAAATATAACATTCAAGTGAGTAAAAATAGACATATTTTAAAAAGACTTATTTCATGTGTGAAGTTTTGTGCTGTGCTTGAACTAGCTTTACGAGCACATGACCAATCTGTTACTTCTCCCAATCCAGGGGTGTACAGGGGCCTCATGGACTATACAGCTGTACTGGATACAGTGATGAAAGAACATTTAGGAACAGCCTCTGTGTGTAGAGGAACTTCGAAAACAATGCAGAATGATCTATTAAACTGCATGTTGAAAGTCTGTTGGCAGAAAATAGAGCAATAGATGCGAGCTTCAGAATTTGCTCCCATTCAGTGTGGTGAGACAACTTACGTCTCAAATCACTTTCAGATGATTTTGTTATCCCGTTACGTATATGAGGAATTCGTAAATGAGAGACTTTGGGCTTTTGTGAGCCATAAAGAAAGAGATGCAGCTCTGACAAAAGTGCATAAGGAATGAAATCCTTGAATTTCCTCTTGGAAATACCAAAGTATAGCTCATTACTCAAACCTTTGATGGGGCCAGTGTTATGAGTGGAAGGACTGGTGGAGTACAGGTCAAAATAAGGGAAACATATCCACATGCGTACTTAGTCCATTGATATGCACACCAGTTGAATTTAATCATACAAAAGGCAAATAACCCAATTTCCCAGGTAGGAGTGTTCTTTTCAGATCTGTCGGGTATTCCAGCATTTTTTCAAATTTCTCTTTGCTATCTGATATTTTAGAAAAAGTAATGCAAGCAAGATTGCCCAGAGTTTCTTTAACAAAATGGAATTACATCAATTCGTACCATCAATGTTATGTAGGAAAACATAGAAAACCTGAAATATTGCTTCGAAATTATTGAGGCGAGTTGCACTAATATAATCACAATAAATGAAGTCAGTAGCTATAGAAGAGCGCTTGAAGATCCAAATTTTATTTTTTAGTTAATAGTTTTCCACAAAATCCTACTTCATGTAGACATTTTGTACCAGCAACTTCAAAGGAAGTGCAAAGTTAGTGTAACGTTATAGAATGACATCATTCTAAACAACAAATGGAAAAGGAAAGACTGAATATTGATGAAGTACACAAAAACATAAGTGAAGAATTTCCACAGTCACCAAAGAAAAGAAAAAGTATGGAATGTGAAAGGGTTGGAGATGCCCGAGGAGGTGTATGATGTCATCACAACTATTGCTTATAATGAACATCTAGGAGCTGCATCTTTGCTGTGTAACGACTTATTTAAGGATTTTTGTGAACTTTTCCCGGAAGAAATTTTCACACAAGTGATGCAATGCTATCCTTTTCTACCGCAAGGAAAACTGTGCACAGAGTTGCAGCTAATTTAAAGATGAAATGACTTTAACATTCAAGGAGCTTTGAAACTTTTTCATTTTATTACGAAAACCAACTTTTGTCAGTGTTCAGTGAAGTCACAGTGTTCATGTTGTCATAACAATGCTGAGAAGACTACGGAACCTGAACATTGCTTTTTCACTCTGAAAAGAATAAAAACGCTTTTAAGAAATACAATAACAAATGACAGACTCACTGCTTTAGCAATGCTGTCAATAAATAACCCCTATCAGTAACACGCAGGATTTTGATGAAAGAGTAATGCAAAATTTCATTAAATTAATAAACATATAAATTGGTCAAAAGTGCAATTCATGATAAACTGAACAAATGCCAAATACGAGACTTAATGTGTGTATATTCAGTGATATGCGTGTGAATCTGTGAAAAAAAAAATTACACTGGTGTGGTGGTAGCTTATATGGATTTGCGTGAGCTTGAATGATGTTCTGATAACATCCTTTTATATGTTGCATGCATATTGATATGCAGCTTTGGGCAAAGATTGTGTTGGGCTTCTTGTACTTATTACTGAGGTATATATCTCAACTTAAGAACGACTATTTCCGTGGGTTGTAGAGGTAGAATTTGAAAAAAATGGTTCTTAAAATGTAAAAGCGTAATAATTTATTGTTGTCAATACTTGGCAAGCAAAACCGTGTCCACGCCCCCCAAACATTTTGACCACAAGCTGCCACTGATATAAACATACATAGATATAAACAGTTTTATTTATTATCTTTTTAATTTGGCATACATCAGCTTTCGGTTAATTGGCTAGTCTGCATTGACCACAGTTCATACCTTTTTAATCAGTTACATCCCCATACCAGCAAGTTAGAAGGAACAACTGCTAACAGCAAATTTTTAAAAATATGCTTCATTAATTGTGAAGACTGTAAATGTGTGTGTCTATATGTGCATGCATATGCGTGTGGGTGCATGTGATTCAAAATTTATACATTGGAAAGACTATTAAGGAATTTGGAAATAAGTTTGAAAGAATACTTCAGGAATATTAAATTGAAACAAACAGAAAATCAGTCATAGCTCAACTTGGTTACGTAATCATAACATCAACACAGAAATAACACTTTTAAAGCCGGTTAAGAATAATGTAGTATTTTGAAGAAGATATACAAAATCAAGGATTCAAATAGTCAGGACTTTTGAAGTACTGGTATAGATGACATACCACTCACTATTAGGATTGATAGGTCAAATAATGCAGGAAGTGGAAAGCAGACAGCAGATGAGTCATTTGACCAATCAGCCAGCTGATGATGAGGATGATGTCTTCTTGAAACATATTCTGCCATAGTTTTGATAAGTAAGTGGAGCAAAAGGGATTTAAAGGTTAAACAAGTTTTTAACAAATTTGATTACTATACTACACTGGCTCAATGCTTCTATATTTTTAATTTTATATGTTGCCACTTGGAGATTGCCTTTCTTGATTTGAGTGCCTTCCATAAACTGAATTGTTAAATTCTGATTCTCCTTTCCAACCTTTGTCTTAACTAAGGCTAGTGTATAAGAGCTATATTACTAACTTCCTTTTTCTTCCTTTTTGTTTTTTGGATTTAGTTATGAGTTCATTCAAACACAGTTATTATCCATAGAAGATGAAGAGGTCATGAAAATAGTTCGTGCACTTCCAGAAGTTATAATTGAGTAAGACATAAGTTCACTATGATTTTCTTTAGCTATCGCTTTGCTTCTCATTTTCACAGATTCTTTTTTCATTCTTTAGTTTAGTTTTATATGATATTGTTTTTCAAAATTTACTGCATTATTTATCCAAACATAGAGTTTATTTCCTTATCTTTGACATTATGCTATTTGTTTCCTAATCACTATTTTTAAGGTTTTATTCACTTGCAAACAATATATGTTTTGCACAACCTATATTGTTTCATAAATACCAAAACAATGTGATTGATGTTCTACACATACATTAATTATATGATGACGAAAATATTAACATAACTTGAAATTCTGACTGATGTGAAGATGTATGTAGTATCATTATGCAAAAGAATCAAAGACCTCATTCCAATATAAATGATTGTTTAGTTCTCTTTGGAGACTTTACTGTCACAAATTCTTTGGAGCATACATAAGCTTATGGAAGGAAATTCATAGAAGTACACTTCACATAAGTCAGAGTTATTTCAATGCAATCGTAACTCTCCAAGGCCGATATTGGAATTATTCCTCTTGTATTAATACGCTGGATAATCGTATCCTTTTACGGATAGTTTTGAATGTCTTTGTATACAGTGATAGGAAGTAAATCCTCCATCTTATCTGCTAAATTGATGGTACCCTATTCGGTGATAGAAGCATAAGCTCCACTATGGTAAAATACATTATTGTATTTACCATATTGGGTAACTAGAACCTTTTATTAGAAAACATGCATTGTAAAGGTTCTTTATGTAGGCATACTAAATAGGTGATGTTATGGGTAACTTATTATATACATATAATCTGTGAAAAATAATCTATTAGCAAGTTTCTGTCCATTATACAAATATAATAATTTGTAACAAACTTCACTTATCTTAAGAAAATGATGTTAATTCTTCTTTCTAATTGAAATCGATTTAACAAACTCTTGTCCGCATCTTCAGTCAAAGAAAACCACAGGAGAAAACAAATTCTGTCCATATTTCTTATAAAAATGTGTGTGTAGTGTTTAACGCCCGCTTTTACTACATACGGCACCGCAGGCGGTGACACTGATGATGCATGAGATGAAGATGGAGCACTGGTGGAATGAGATGGCGGGGGAAACCGGAGGTCCCGGAGAAAACCCGCCCCAACGCCGTGTTGTCCACCACAAATCTCACTTTGCGGTCGCCTGGGATTGAACCCGGGCCGCCTTGGTGAGAGCCAAGTGGTCTAACCACTGAGCCACGGCGTGGCCATATTTCTTATAAATGAATACTTTTTGAGTTATATGAAATAAATTATAAAAATCTGATATGCTAAATTCACATGGCTTTCTCTGCCCAGTCTTCTGAAAACTTCTTACATAAGCCTATCTTCTACATAATTACAGTTGATAGAGATAAACCTTCATTTATATTAGCATGAATATGAAAAGCAAAGGAGAAAAATGAAAAAGAATGGCAATTTGTAGTTGAGAAAGTATAAAGTATGTGAAAATTCAAGCCAAAAAGGACATACATAAGTTGTATCCTTTGACAAGATCAGAGTTTCTTGTGTAGTGAGATTTTGTCTAGCTCTTGATGGTTCTGAATAAAGGAGATTTCACAAGCAGTTCCAAAAACTTAGGTATATACATTTTGTTTCTTATAAAATATCCTAAACATATGGTAATGTAATCAAAATCGTTAGCCATTTTTAGGAAATAAAAAATGATGAAACACTTTTCATATAAAGGATAGTTTGAGAAATTTTCTTTAAAATCTTCATGTTACATCCTTGGAAGGTCTTGAATCTAAATACCAAGTTTGGTTTAATTGTAATTAACACTGTGGAGTAATGTAATAATTAAAATTATATTATGAGTTGACTGAGACACTGTACTTCACATGCCACATATTTGTGGTATTTGTATGAAGTGCAGAGTGTCTCAGTCGAGTCATTGTATAATTTTAATTACCAAGTTTGTTATTTAACCAGCTCTTCATTTTAGAATTACAATACCTATACATGAAAATGCACAGGCAGATAAACATCCTTCCCCAAACCCATATATGCATGTAAATACAGTTTTTCTAAAATGCTTTTTTGGGGTTCATTAGTGGGTCTAAAAATAAGAGTTTCAGATGAAATCATAACATTTTTGGGTGGTATGAATACAGTACTTTTGTACTTAATGCAAGTATGTAGCAGAAGTAAAAATGGTTACCAGTGCCACCTTGTATGTTTGATTGTGGGCAGTATTAGTAAGCTGCTATGCTTACAAATGTATAGATAACCTTCCTCTCACTTATTCCCTGCAGTGTTGTTATGGTTTGCTTATTTATGGTTCTCAGTCTTCCACTAGGTTGGCTGTAGCCAAAGTTGCACATATGGCTCCAGTATCTTGTCTCGGTACCTCTGGGCATTCACAGTACCACTGTCAGAGGTGCAGATCTGTACATCCTTTGAATATTACACCTGCCCACACAGGTATGCCACCGCCATAAAATTTGCATGTTTCCATGATGTTGGTTGGATGAAACCATGTTGCATGTTCTCACCAGACTACTGTGCAACAAGAATCATTGTTCAAATAGAATCTGGACTCATCTGTAAACAATATGTTCCTCCATTCATTCAAGGTGCAATGTTGATGTTGCCATTCGATATCGTGGTAAAATACCTCAAAGTCAAACATATAAAAAAGCAAAAAAAAATTAACTTTAAATTGGGACCGTATGTGTATTCGAGTGGAGCAGTGGGGTACACACTGCAGGACTTTTGGTATAGAGGCCGACTGCCTTTAACCTCTAGTATACAGTTTACCTCAAAAATCGAATGCCTGAGGCAGCTGCAAGCTCGGAAGACAGTTGTCCTGCAGGCATTCCCCGATGTCATTGTGCTGTAATGGTCACATATTGGTCCTGTTGTGATATTGTAACCTGTGGGCGACCATGTACAGGAATCCGATGAACATCTGTTTCTTGGAACCATCGCCAAAGCCTGGAAATGACACTTAATGGCATATTCAGGATCCGAGAGACTGTGGTCTATGTCTGACCCGCCTCTAGACTTCCGATAATTCTACCCTTCAAATCAGGGTCCAGTTGACGTTTTGTGGCATATTGGTGCTGCCTTGTAAACAGTTTGCGATGTAACTACTCTCTGTTTACAATGGAAGTACAATAGTGATTGAGCCATGCACTGGGTCTAATACTCTGGTATTGGTTTGCTGCTTTGCCTTTGTTGACCTTTGAACCCGCTTATCTAATCAGAGACCACCAGTAAGAGGAGGCACACACTGTGATAACGTTTAATGATGCCTAGCTCACCATTTTCCCTTTCATTTCTCTTTTTTCTGAATTATGCTTAACTTTTGGACACTAGTGTAATATTATGTAGCTTCCCCAATAGGTGTTTCACTTCCCATAAGGAGTTCTGAGGGCTGTCCCACAGTAAATACCAGGATAGGTAGATCTATAAAGAAAGCTCTACCACCATATGCTTTGTCTATTGTGTGCTCACCAGATCCTTTAACCCTGAATTGAAATGATTGGAGAATTCATATAATCATATAATTAACCCCAACATTAATAACCAGTAAAACATAACAAAAGAGACCCAAGTACAGGCCAGAGTGGCCATTCCAATAGAAATGGAGCCCCATGTCTGCTGAAGTAAGCCTAGAAGGTTACTGTGGAACCATCTTGTTTGTTCAGATGCATGCATAAAAATTAGTGATGTTTAGAAATTTAGTGTTACTTTACTGAACCATGTCTAATTAGTGCATATAAAAGCTTTATGCCAATATGAAATTCGCACAATCATATTAATGTATAAATGTCTGAAAATCTGTTGTATAAGTTCTATTTGTTTAACTGTGTTATTTGTTTAAATATTCATCTAATCTACATATGTATCTATCTTCTATGCAGGAATTTCTTGAGCTCTCCTTTAAATGTCCTTATCCTTTATGCATTTTATATGTTCTGAAAATTTATTATAAAGGTAAGATGCACAATAGTAGGTTGTTACTGTAGTAAGTGGGCCTTAGGGAACACATCTGCTCTGGTTATTAGTGCCGAGGTTTGGTTGTCTATAGCTCAATCTAATAGATCTGTGAATGAAAGCTGTTGTTCACTGTAACCTGGTAATGATGTATCTGTTCAATCTTTGTGGAATTTGTAGATATGGTTCTTAAAGATATTATTGCCTTAAGTATATGAAGCAAGCATAATATTAAAATCATTTAATTCTTTGAATAATGTTTTATAAAAAGAAAGTTTGCTTTAGGCCCAGAATTATTCTAATTGCTCTTTTCTGTAATGTGGAAAGTGAATTGTAAATTTCCCTGCATTATATCCCAAATTAGTACAGATATGGTAAATAAAATTAAGTTAATAACAGACTGTTTGTGAAATGGTTCTTTCAGCCTCTTTTGGGATGTATAGCTCAAAGCTGATTTTAATGCTAATTTTTGTCAATCTTATACCTTGTAAAACTTTAGTCCAGTATTACACCCAAAAGCTTATACCACTTATCTTGTTTAATTCTTTCACTCTGAGAGTTGCCTTTATATTTGCTGTGTGACTATTTTGTTTCTTATGAATTGTAATATAATTAGCTTTCTTGGCATTACTAAATACATTGCTTGAGTTAACATAGCATATTATGACTTTGTGGGTTCATAGAATTAAAAGTCCAGTTTGCCGAAATTCTAAATGTTCTTTATTTCCGTAGAAATACACTGTTCAATTCTCACGTAACAACATTACATTACCAATACAACACAATCTACAGCACCAAGGTCGATGACAATAACATCAGCTCTCGTTACAACAACCTTCTTGTTACACAACTACAACTCGCTCTGTTTAGAACTCTACTCCTCCTGGCCAGTCGTCGCCTCTTTAAATACCTGCAGCGATAATTCTAGATTGTTCTAAACTAAACCAGAACCCGAACAATCTCTATCAATCCAGAAATTTCCATTATCTCAGTTTGTTTGCCTCGGCAGACCCTTATCTGCCTGTTATCTTTGTCCGCGGGCTCTTGGTTTTCACACTGCTCGCCTATCAGTTTCTTTTGTGTAAATAAGCCACGCGATTGTAGATACGGGTTCGCGACAATCTTATACCTTGTAAAACTTTAGTCCAGTATTACACCCAAAAGCTGATACCACTTATCTTGTTTAATTCTTTCACTCTGAGAGTTGCCTTTATATTTGCTGTGTGCCTATTTTGTTTCTTATGAATTGTAATATAATTAGCTTTCTTGGTATTACTAAATACATTGCTTGAGCATAACATAGCATATTATGCTGTTTACATAATGATTTATAGTACATAGGGGATTCCATACTTAGGTGTTAAGATACCGGAGTAACAGATTTTTGTATATTTACTTTCTGTACTACATATTGCAAGAAGGGAAAGTATTGCTTTCCTTTTATAGTATGTATTGAAACTTTTAGAAATATTATTCATCCTGGTACCTTAGCACGCCCAAAAATTCATTTAAAGCAGTTTTAGAAAAGGTTCCATGTATGTATGGGTGCGTGTGTTTGAACACATAGCTCAAAAGCAAAAGGACAGTTAAATACCAAACTAGGTATGTAAGTGTAGCATCTTCCAAGGATGTGACATAAAGATTTTCAGAAAAATCTCATCACCCCAGACTACCCTTTAGATCAGGGTTTGGAAGCGACACACTAAGTGTGAGTGTACCCTCCCTCTTGTCCCCACTACACTCAGAAGTTTCAGTAGTTAAATAGAGAGAGCCAACTAAACTGCTTGAACTTGGTTACAGTCATTTGACCAGTTTATCAGCCTAGGCTTGCATGTACAACAAGACAAAATTTTAATTAGGATTGAAAGAACAAGCTTTTTTTTTTTTTTAAATTATAGAATAAGTCATCATAGACACACTGTACTTAACATGTTTCAATTTTCTTTCGTCCCATTTCACCACCACTTAAGACATTATCAAGAATTGTCGACTGGTTAGGTCTTTGGTGTTCTAGCTGATGATGGTTGTCTGGAGAACACCAAAGTTCCAGCCAGTTGACAGCTTCTTCATAATGCTTTCAAGTGGAGGCAAAATGGGTTGAAAGAAAATTTAGGTATGTGAAGTACAGAGTGTCTCAGTGAACTCATTGTATAACTTTAATTATCTGCAATTATGCTTGCATTATTAGGAACAGATCTGTATAACTAATTCAGCCAAGTGAATTGTGTGGATATTTTTCTTTGAGGACTGTACCGTTTTACTAAAGAGTGTTTTATCTGAGTAGCATATGAAGGTGATGCAACAATTTGTTTAATTCTGTCCACAACAAGAATGACTGTGAAGAACAAGATGATGGTGAAGGGAAAGTGGTGAAAATGATGTGGAGGTGGAAGAAATTCTGAATGTTAATGAAGTGATAACTTCATTTAAACAATGTGATTCTGTGGATGGAGAGACAAAATGAATGAAACAGCATTCATCTCCTCGATCTTGCCACTATCACACATGTGTGGAGAGAAAAAACATAATCCATCACTGCGTGAAACAAATTTACTGATTTTTTATAGCAAAGAAAATTTAGGTTGGTGTAAATATGTACAGTGGAATATAAATCAAGATCGGTTATTACCTGGAATACATCTCCCAGCATAACTGGTGAGTAATTTAAAAAGTGCTGTAGTATATTTACTTTATAGACAAGAGTTTAATACTGAACTGTAATTAATTATTACATGCATATTTCCTTCCTTCAACTGTGTGGAATTGATTCTTGCCCTTCTAATGTTACATCTCCATATACCATGGTAAGGTTATAACACAGAGGTAAAGGATGTCCCCCAACAACTGCGTTATTTCGGGCTTCTACTTTATTCAAAAAGAAACCAGCAGGTATACAAATTGTGTAAATTAAGGGTTTATGTTTGAGTATACAAGCTATTTAAATGTCTGCAGCAGAATAAGGGAAATAATTAGCAGTACATAACAACTATTATCTAACAGAACAAACAAAAGTAATATGTTAATTCTATAGAACTTCCTTTGTCAGCTTAAAGTTTGGCTAGTCAATAATGTACATGTTTCTCACACAATGCCAATATGAGCCATATATCAATGTTGCCAAGTCCTTCACTGATAATCTAGTGGCATTAACCCTCTTCAGATTTTCTAGCCAAACTTTGAGTTCAAAGGTATGCAGTGGATTTCATTGCAAAAGACATTGCATCCAAAACCCGAATGACCGGCACTGTGATACACATCACATTTCTGTTTATCTGGCAAATAGAAGGAAACAGGAAGGGGTAATTGTACAGGTAACCATTTCACACTCCAGTGCTTATCTTGCTGGCTGTGCTTTATGCGGAAGATTAATGATTTGAAGCTTTCTGGCATTGGTTACCACAGTGGAAGGAAGCCCCAGCAGTCACCTGATTGGTTCTGGCCGTCTCCTCGGCACTTGTCTCCATTAATCAGAGCTGACCAATGAGAAGAGAGTAGGCTGTTCTCATTCCATTGCTGACTAGCTATAAATATTGGGCAGAGGAGTCCCACACTCCAAACCTGTTGGTCTCAAAATTAAACAAAATTCAGTTAAAATTCAGTTCAAATCAAAATAAATCTTTCAACGCCAGGGTGCTAGAGATAGCATTCTATCCTTCTAGAGGAGTCAATAAACTTCCTCATATTCAATCCACCATCCTCAAAGAAAAACAGCCATCCTAACCCATCCCGAAAAGAAAATCCTATCTGTGGTTAAACCCTATCCTGGGTGGGCACACAGCAACAATCTTCAGGTTAACACAAGCCTACCAGTACCTGCGAGCGAGCGAACCACACTCCAAACCTACGACGCTACGAGACGCCGTTTCATGCTTTACCGGGTACCCCGTATGGCATGCGGGCACCCGAGGTAACAAAGGAGTTAATCCATACAGCAGCATAAGCTGAATTTCAAAATCTCCAAACGAGCTGTTTGGCTACAAAATTTACCCCACTTTATAGTAAAATAAAACACCAGGGTGTAAACAAAAAAGAGGAGCAAAAAGCTACCTCAAAAAATTTCCTCAACAAAATAATCCCACATCATCCTGTAACCATCTAAATATCAACCTGCGGTCAGACCCAAAACCTGAGTGGGTACGCAGCAAAAACCTTCTGGCTGTTAACAGCCTGTCAGTATTCGACTTGGACTTGGACCACACTTCAATCCCAGGATTAGTGCGTAAAGGCATTTTGCTCCACTCGAAAAAAGAGACTAGTTTCAGAAAACGACTCATACAGTCGACTCCTCCGTCACCTAGTAAGCAGCTCCGCAGTAAGGCACCACGGGAAAAAAGAGAGCAACCACCGCGGGAAAACCGGATGCGACCCCGGCATCCAAGCCGCAGACGACGCAGCACATACCTGAGAACTCGCGGCCAGCAACTCCTGCATCGCCGGTATTTTCTACAGCTGGCGCGGAGCCTCTTACACCAGTCACGGCCAAATTCTGGATTTCCCCTATCCGGGAATCCTCTTCAGAGCCTGGGAGACTTCTGACCAGCAGAGTAGCAGAACAGACGCAGCTGCCACCTCCGCCAGGAGATAATCCAGGCATTGTTGCAGTAAGCAATAACAGACCTCCACAGTCATCTCTACCAGCATTGCCGTCTCTCCAAAGGAATACTCGAAGCATCACTTACAGCGCTGTCATCTGTGGCGTTCCGCGTGACCTGCACTGCAGATTTATTCTCGCCGCAGCACAACAAAAGTGGCCTTCAGCTCATAGGGCCACCAGGATTATTTCGCGGGGAAGGAACACACCTCTAGTCCGACTTCAGCTCGCTGACCATGCCGACTTCGACGCCGCCTTGCATACGAGGTTGCCCGTGTTAGGGCTGAACCTGCGCATCGAGGCTAGCCGGCTGGAAAAGCATACACCTTGCAGGCGGTGCTGCAACTACGGGCTTGAGGATTCGGCCTGCTCAGCTCCACCACGGTGTCATTATTGTGGTGCTCGTGCCCTCACAGCCGAATGCATTTACCACAATCTCCGACGCCGCCGCCGGTACTGCGCTAGGTGCAATGGCTTCGGCCATTTCACTGGACAGGCGCAGTGCCCGAAGTACCCCCGGTCTTTCGCCAGTACTGCCCGGGACGAAGCACGGCAACCTACAGCCCCGGCAGCGCAAACACCAGTCATCACCGCAGCTTCCAACACATCAGTGCAGGAAGCCCTACTCGCACCCCGAGCCGACGTTCGGAACGTCAATCAGAGGCTCGACACGCTTGAAGCAAAGATCACAGCCGCCACCTCCGGCCCCACACGTGAGGCCCCGCAGGACCTTCACTCTGAAGTCCTCAACCTTGGCCCATGCTTTGGCACGCTGGAGGATACTGTTGAAAATCAGACTCACACCATCCTGGAAACACTACACAACCCTTCTGAGAAGATAACCAATTCCGCACTTTCAACACTGGACACTGTTCAAACCATCATGGAGCAACTTGCAAAACAGCAGGAACTGAGCAACCAGCTAGCCTCAACAGCGTCATCCCATCAGACAATGCTACAATGTATTGAAACTGCAGAAACAACCACAAACACTGACCAGAAGAACACAGCCTATGCGCTGCACGCACTCACCAGAAGAACATTGACCTCATGATTGCAATAGCCAACGTAGCTCACGGCTGCGACCCGGACACACTTAAGGAATACTTCTCACAAATTGCCTACCGCATCGAACTGCTCCAAAACAGATTACTTCACTCACCTCAAAATGACTCGACACTTCCAGACCAGCAGAACTTCAACCCACCAACTCAACAGTGATCAAGACGCCGAGAGGCCCAAATACCACATAATACCCTCCCAAGCACCACTTGTGCACAGTACTATTAATTAAATAAAAATTATATCTTTAATCCCTATTCTATCCTCTTTAAACCCTCCTCAAACCCACGTCACTTCGCTGGCTATGGTCAGGGCCTTGTGTCATGGTCCATAGCCAGGAAAGCCAACTGGACCTGCACTTTTTCCCAAGCGCAGGAGTATCAACCATTACCAACGGAGGTGCTTTTGCGGGACTCCGCTACTTACCTGATCTTCTCCCCATCATCATCCTGACCTTCTCCCCTTCATCAACCTGACCTTCTCTTGTTGCTTCTTCTTTCTCTTCTTCTGTCCCTTTCCTCTTTGTTAAAAAAAAGACTAGTTTCATTTCTTCTGAGAATGGCAGTAAAGTTACACACTGAAAGCTTGGGCAGTTATCCAAATTTGACCCGGCTGTCAGCCGAAGAATCGTATCATTAGATGGAACAATTTTTAAAGCCATTTAAAAATGGCTAAAGATTTTAATTAAAACTTTATAGTTTTAATATACTTTAACAACAAATGAAATGTTTATCTTAAATTTTTGAGGAATGTCCTCAGAAGTCCTCATCAGATAAGATAATATAAAATGCTTTGTCACATATGCTTACAAATAGTGAGTAAAAATTCTGTATACAGGTGACTCATCAAGTGTACAAAATTGAAATTAACAATAATTACACAAAATAACAATAATAATAATACTAATAATGTAAATACAAAATTTTATAGTATTTACAAGTATTGTTATAATTATGACAATGCCCTTGGAATAATATTGTCAGTTTTTATTAGAATTTAAATAATTACAGAATGAAAAACATTTTATTGTAGTTCAATTTTATCATCCATATATTCAGTAATAGAGTAATACGCTTTGTCCATTTGTAGGTTTTTTATTGCTTTATTAAAGCATTTGAGGTTTTTCATTTCACAGATTCTTACAGGTAGTTTATAATAAAATACCTGTTATTCCTGCATATTGTGGGCTTTTTTCATACAGTGCTAATCTGTGCATTGGTGGTTTGAGTTTGTTTTTATTTCTCGTTCCGTGATTATGTTGCATTTGCGAATTATAAATTGAATCAAAATTTGAGTGGATGTATTTATTCATTTCATACAGGTATTGGGATAATTAAGTTAATATCTACAGGTTTTTGAACAGGTTTCTGCATGTACCTTTTGGTCTTGATTGAGTCATGCGAATGTTTTTTTTTTTTTTTTTTTTTTTAAGATCGTTTCCCATCCAGTAGAGTTTCCCTATGGTATTATTCCATATGTCATCAAAGAATGGAAGTAACTGAAGTACACTATTTTTCTTGTTTCGAGGTTTTTTATCAATTTGGATAACTTTTGCATAACTTGGAAACTGCAGGAAAAAGACAGTCTTACTGCACAAAAACTTTAGGTCTCATTAAAATGCATAATTTATTATTTTTTGTGATGATAACTATTTTGGAGAGATTCATTTTTAGATATATCACTTTTCCAAAATGGGAGGTCATTCATTTTCTTATGTCTTGGCCAAGCGAAGCAAATTAAATTTCAAAGCCATTTCAAAGAGACCAGCTTTCAAAACTTTGACTATTACTTAAAGCCTAATGTTACTTTTCATGCACCTATAAGAAGTTAGCAAAGATATGTTTTGCAAACTATTTTCTGGATCAACATGAAGAGATAGAGGAATAAGCATTAGTAAGAATAGCTTGTACAAGAGTTGAGAAAGTCATGTGATTGCATACATCAGATATTTTTGTATATCTATTTACTTGTGTAAGCTCAACATATTGTTTGTTAGATCAGATTTACTTAAATGATGGAAATACATCTCAATTGGGATCTACACTATTGAAGGCTTTGGTTAGATTGAGAAATGCACAATTGCATTTTAATTGACTACAGGTTGTTAATATGATTTTCGTTATGTCAGGGATTACATCCAGAGTTAAATAAGCTTTTGTAAAACTGAACTGAAAGCTATTAATTCAATAATTATTTCAATTCATTGAATAGCAGCGATACAAGTTTAATTGGTCTATAATTACTTATAATTACACTGTCCAGCAACGCTTTCCCAATTTTGATGAAAATGGGCTACTCATATGAAAGCAAATGCACTGATTTCGAAAATGATAACATTTTTTGCATAATATATACCATTTTAGTTAATTGATGGAAATTAACTTTTTCTTCACACTAGCCATGTATAGGCTAAGATCTTTGATAGATAGAGTCAACATGAGAAATGCATGGTTCAAATCCCGGCCATGGCATTGCATTTTTCATGTTGACTCTATCTATGTGCCATTTTTATGAGATTTGATACTTTTTATACATTGGACTCTATATATAATTGCAATATTTTCAAAATTATTTTGTGATTTGTGAGAAAACCTTATGTGATAGTAAAAAAATCGAAAGCACTATTCAATTTAGCATATCCAAGTTACGTTGATATTGATATTTATTTGTACAGTTTTCATTACATTTTCACTACAATGACTTTGATATCTAACAATCACTATTATACATCCTATACAAATACATGAAATTGCTAAACCTAAGATTTACTTATATAGAATAAAAAGAAGTATTTCAGAAAGTGGAGTGCCATTGTTACTAAAATTAGGCAAGTGAGTCAACCTTGTATATACCTTTCTCCACTTACAAGTTTTTTATGAAGACTAGTTTCTGGGGACTTCTCCCCTATCGTCAGCTCTGTGGTAGACTGATGATGCATCCGGTGTCTGCATCTGGCTTGGTGTTGTGCTGCCATCTAACGTCCTGGTAAGTTTGATGACGTCATCTACCGCGGGAATTTCAAAATTCATCAAGAGTTCCTGTTTTTTCGTAATAAATATGTTTTCCCAAATCTGTAGTTCCAGAGGTTTCTTTGCCTGTTTGATCAGTTCTATTTCTTGTTTTATGTTGTGATTCTCAGACCAAAAGTGATGTGATACGGCCGACTTGTCCATTTGTTTGAATTTAATATTTCTGAAGTGTTCTTTCATTCTTGTTCCTAGATTCCTTTTGGTCTTACCAATGTATATCTTGTCACAATCCTGGCAACTCATTTGGTAAATGCCTGATAATTGAGTTTTCGGTGTGCTATTTTTTAGAGGGTGGTTTAGTAAGTTGTGGATGTTGTGTTTGTTTTGAGGGGCTAATTTTATGTTGAAGCTCTTAAATATCTTTTCAAATTTTTGGAAGTATTTTGGATGAAATGTAAATTTGCCATATCTGGTGTTTGGGTTTTCTAGTTTTTTTAACGTAGTAATGTCCTTTAGGTATTAAGCTATGATTTCCGAAAGATCTAAACAATACGCAACGTTGCAACAGATTAATATAGAAGTGTACTACCTACACATGAAACTATCTCAAGAACTTGGACACATAATTTGGACACATTTCGAAACAAAATTACACGACATTTTCAAATTAAACATGAAAGATAAAACACAGACTCTTAAATCGAAAGTACGGAAATTACGCTTAAGGAGACCGACGAGAAACCTACACAACC
This sequence comes from Mantis religiosa, assembly GCA_030765055.1. Taxonomy (NCBI): domain Eukaryota; kingdom Metazoa; phylum Arthropoda; class Insecta; order Mantodea; family Mantidae; genus Mantis; species Mantis religiosa. Next base: position 136,130,513 of record CM060948.1, on the reverse strand, counting down.
AGTATCGCCGTGTCACAGAAACACCAGACAATGTAGTCAACATCTCTTCCCAAGCTTTCACCGAAACAGAGTTAAAATTTCTAAACAAAGGTTTTAAAACTTGTGTCGGCAACTCGGGCAATTTAGACGATTACATCGCTGACGTCACCATAACCTCAAACTTTTTGGAAAATGGTAGCGAAAAAACATTAGTTAAATCAAAATGCTTAGAAATTCTAAAGGGGATGACATTCGGACAGGAAAATAACTACAAAGAAACTATTCAAACATTGAACCAAAAACCAGTTTTTTATCTGAAAGCAGACAAAGGAAATACGGTAGTCATTATGGACCGAAATGATTACAACCAGCGAGTCGAACATCTACTACAAAATCCAGAATATACAACCCTAACCAAAAACCCTTTAAGGAAATACATAGAAACCACCAAAAAAGCAATTAAAGAAAATACAGTAGTGCCACATAAGATGAAAAATAGCATAATTGTAAACAACCCTAATTTGCCAAAATTATACTGCCTACCTAAGATTCACAAGACAGACAACAGCATGCGACCCATTATTAACAATATAGATGCCCCGACTTACAAACTGGCAAAATGGTTGTTGGAAGAATTTGACAAGTTTGAAAAGTTTGAATCTCTAAGCATAAACAATTCATTTGATTTAGTAAAGAAAATTGAAAACACAATTATAAAAACTGAAGAGGTGATGGTGTCCTTTGATATCAGATCTCTATTCACGAGCATACCAGTAGAAAAAATTCCAAAATTGATGAAAGGCTGGTTATCCAAAAGCAACGTTGCAGATGATAAAATAGAGGAATACATCAAATTAACCACCCTATGTATTGAACAAAACAGCTTCACGTTCTCCAGCAAGATCTTCCAACAAACAGCAGGCTTGGCCATGGGTAACCCCCTTTCACCATTACTAGCTAATCTGTTCATGAGTAATTTGGAAACACACATTACTAAAGCCTTTCTACATATTTTCAAATGTTGGCATAGATATGTCGACGATGTGTTTGCGATAGTCCCTAGAAGACTAACCGAGGATGCTATAAAGTTGCTAAACCTACAAGAAAAATCCATAGTTTTCACCATTGAAGTAGAGCAGGATGAATGGCTACCTTTTCTAGATTTGAAAATCATTAGAACACCAACAGGATTACAATTTGGAATATACCGAAAAGCAACACATGTTGACAATTACATTAAATGCAACCCATTCAACCCAGTACAACATCAATATGCAGTATTCCATAGTTTAGTTCACAGATTAATCAACATTCCGCTAACAAAAACAGAATATGAACAGGAGTACGCTCACATACACCAGGTTGCCGAACTGAACAACTATAACACAAATTTCATCAAAAAACTGATCTATAGACACAAAAGAAACAAATACTTAAAGGACATTACTACGTTAAAAAAACTAGAAAACCCAAACACCAGATATGGCAAATTTACATTTCATCCAAAATACTTCCAAAAATTTGAAAAGATATTTAAGAGCTTCAACATAAATTAGTCCCTCAGAACAAACACAACATCCGTAACTTACTAAACCACCCTCTAAAAAATAGCACACCGAAAACTCAATTATCAGGCATTTACCAAATGAGTTGCCAGGATTGTGACAAGATATACATTGGTAAGACCAAAAGGAATCTAGGAACAAGAATGAAAGAACACTTCAGAAATATTAAATTCAAACAAATGGACAAGTCGGCCGTATCACATCACTTTTGGTCTGAGAATCACAACATAAAACAAGAAATAGAACTGATCAAACAGGCAAAGAAACCTCTGGAACTACAGATTTGGGAAAACATATTTATTACGAAAAAACAGGAACCCTTGATGAATTTTGAAATTCCCGCGGTAGATGACGTCATCAAACTTACCAGGACGTTAGATGGCAGCACAACACCAAGCCAGATGCAGACACCGGATGCATCATCAGTCCACCACAGAGCTGACGATAGGTGAGAAGTCCCCAGAAACTAGTCTTCATAAAAAACTTGTAAGTGGAGAAAAGTATATACAAGGTTGACTCACTTGCCTAATTTTAGTAACTAAGATTTACTTGCTGACTCAGGTCCCCTGGCCATAAGCCTTTGGTTTTCCTGAGCAGCTTGTTGTCATTTCTTCCTGACCTTCACTTCTTTTACCCTAATCCACTTTTCTCTTAACCTATATAAGAATTCTCCTATACATCTATTTTTCTTTTCACTCATCCTCGTTAACATGTGTAATGCCACTGCGTCTTTGCTCACGCTGTCCCACTTCTTATTCCATATTTTTCTCCTGCAATTTGTTAACTCCTTACATTCTATCAGGTAATGAACAGTGCTCTCTTCATCTCCACAAAATTCACATATGCCTACCTCATTACTTCTCAACCCTTTTAGATATATTATTGCTACTCTCATCCATGCTATGCCTTCTCTTCCAGTTTTGTCACATTGATCTATATATTTTTCCCTACCCCATTCTGTCTTTAATTGCTTATAAAATTTCAAAGATTTCTTTTCTTCTATACTTTCCCAAATATCCTGCCTATCTATGCCTTGTACTCTAGTTCTTACTTCCTTCCAAAAATCACTATGATTTGACTCCTCTGATCTCCATAAATCTCCCATGCCTATTTTCGATACCATTCTTTCCAATTCTTACCACCAACTATTTGTGTTCTCACTGTGTTTCTGTTGCTTCATACACAGATTCAATAATTCACCTTTCTGCCCTTTAATACACTTATACCAGAATTTCAATATTCTCTCTATTATTATTCCTCTCCATTTTGTATTACCTAGCTCTAGTATGCCACTTCTCTTGGTGCCGATTTTGGCAGCCCTAGAAGTTCTTTGCAAAACACTCCATACATCTGGTCTAATTGTGTTCCTATCTCTGTTGTGCCCCATACCTCCACTGCATACATTGTTCTGGATTCAACGACTACTTCATACATTCTTTCTAACCATCTAACTGACATTTCCAGTTTATGTTTACATATTCTTACCCCTGTCATTGCTGCCCTATCCAATTTACTTAATATGGCCTCAGGTCACAAATTTGCTTTCTGCATTTATATTATAATGTACAACATAGACAACACCCTACCCTTTCTGGACCTCAAGATAACTAGAAATCATCATGGTGTAGATTTTGGAATATACAGGAAGCCCACACACATAGATAATTACACAAAGAAAAATGAATACAACCCAGTTTCACATCAACTAGCTGCCTTTAGAAGTCTAATTCACCGACTATACAACGTCCCACTGAGTAAGGATGAATTTTTGAAAGAACAACAACACATAAAAGACATAGCGGTATTAAATGGATTCAACCCAGTCATCATAAGGAATATGATGAAGAGGAAAGAAAAACTGAAGATAAGATCAAAAAATACCACTCTCACACCACTTAATAACACAAATTGGCAATATAGAAAATTCACCTACCATCCATGGGCTTTTAGAAAATTTGAACGAATCTTCAAAAGACTAAACTTAAAACTAGCACCCCAAAACAAATTCACTCTGAGGAACCTGCTAAATAAACCACTGAAAAATACAATCCCCAACAATTTGAAATCAGGAATTTATCAGATTAATTGTGAAACCTGTGAAGAAAGCTACATAGGAAAAACTAAGAGAAACATGTTAACCAGGCAAAAAGAACACCAGAGGAACATTAAGTTGAAACAAACAGAAAAATCTGCAGTTTCACACCATTTTTGGACAGAAAACCACAACATTGGCCACAACATTAAACTGTTAAAATCTTTAAGTACACCCATAGAATTGGATATTTGGGAAAAAATTTTCATAAACAAAAACCGTGATAAAGTTATAAATTTTGAAATCCCGGCATTAAATGAAGTATTAAAACTTAGTGCCCCTAACACCAGATGGCAGAGTGATCGGAACTCCGTAGTAGTGGAAGGAGAGGAAGGTTCATCTAGTCACCAAACAGCTGATGATGAGATCGAAATGATCTTGAAAACGTTTCAATTATACAACAACAAGTAAGTGAAGACTGAGTGTAAACATAGTGACTCATAAATTCAAATTTAAATATGAAGAATACTTCACTGTTAATAATGCTTCTGCTTCTAATATTTATGACGTTTGGTATCACAAACCAAAGAAGCAACTTGGCGACTGAAGAAAATGGAGACGAGGTAGGATGCATGTTTACGAACTTTAATTCGAAATTATGCTACAAAAAGAAAGATTTAAAAAAATACTTAAAACTGCAGACAAAAAGAAGATACGCAACGGCAGACATTAAATTCCTAAAACTTTGCCTCAGACACAATATCACGCCGACTTTTGTAAAGCAAACGGTCAAACACAATAGTAATCACAGAATACAAAAACTGGTGGAAAAATACGTGATAAAACTGGAAATTTCAAAACATTACAGTTACATAAATAAAATAGACCTGGAATTATACAACCTACATTTAGAACTAACCAAACAATTAGGAATTCACATTTGGCAAAATTTCGAAATGCAGGTTCACGAAAAATTAAACACATTAATGATTAAGAAAAACGAAAGACTTAAAAATAAATTCAAACTGTTAAAAGAACGGCAACTGGAACGCCCTCATCAGCCAAAACACCGGGACTTCAAAGAGCTAGTTAACGTAATAAACCTTTCGCAACAAAAGTTTACAACCGATGAAATTAGATTACTCCAGAAAAGTTTCAATACGTGTGTGAACTTCTCAAGTAATAAAGACGATTTTATCGCCGACATAGAAATAGCTACACATAACCTAAAAAACGAAAACTTAACCAAAGCCAAAATTGAATGTCTGGATATAATAAATCAGTTATCCCCAACATACAATAATACTAACAACAAAACAATAAGAAATTTAAATAAGAAGCCTGTGGTATACCTAAAAGCCGACAAAGGTAATTCTCTAGTAATTATGGAGACAGAAGACTATATTCAGAGAGTAAACCTTATGTTAGAAAGTCCAGAATATGAAAAAATTCCAAAAAATCCATTATCCAAAAGTATCACCCCTGTTAATAAAGCCTTATCAATTACAAAAACATTAAGTACATCTGAAAAATACAACTTAAAATCGTCCAACCCCACACTACCAAGGTTGTACTGTCTGCCAAAAATCCACAAACAAGACAACAGCATGAGGCCCATCATCAATGGCATCAATTCACCTACATACCACATAGCAAAATGGTTAGTAAGAAAATTAAAATCATATGACAAATTTCAAAGTTTGGGAATAAAAAACTCCTTGGAATTGATAAACCACCTACAGAAATACAACATCCCGGAAAATCACATACTTGTTTCTTTTGACGTTAAGGCACTTTTTACAAGCATTCCAGTAGAAGAAATACCTACATTCCTCAAAAAATGGCTAACCCAGACTACAACGGACCCCAGAGAAATAGATGATATTATCAATCTTACAGATTTATGCATAAGGAATAATTACTTCATGTTTAACCAAAAATTCTACAGACAATCAAAAGGTTTAGCAATGGGGAGCCCACTTTCGCCTATTTTAGCAGACCTATACATGAGCTATTTTGAAACACACATAGTAAAGGCCTTCCCACAGATTTATAAATTTTGGCAGAGATATGTTGATGATATTTTTGCTATCATTCCAGAAAAACTTAGAGAAGATTCTCTAAAATTACTAAACCTGCAAGATAATCACATCCAATTTACTATGGAAGTAGAAAGAGACAACACCTGGACCTCAAGATAACTAGAAATCATCATGGTGTAGATTTTGGAATATACAGGAAGCCCACACACATAGATAATTACATAAAGAAAAATGAATACAACCCAGTTTCACATCAACTAGCTGCCTTTAGAAGTCTAATTCACCGGCTATACAATGTCCCACTGAGTAAGGATGAATTTTTGAAAGAACAACAACACATAAAAGACATAGCGGTATTAAATGGATTCAACCCAGCCATCATAAGGAATATGATGAAGAGGAAAGAAAAACTGAAGATAAGATCAAAAAATACCACTCTCACACCACTTAATAACACAAATTGGCAATATAGAAAATTCACCTACCATCCATGGGCTTTTAGAAAATTTGAACGAATCTTCAAAAGACTAAACTTAAAACTAGCACCCCAAAACAAATTCACTCTGAGGAACCTGCTAAATAAACCACTGAAAAATACAATCCCCAACAATTTGAAATCAGGAATTTATCAGATTAATTGTGAAACCTGTGAAAAAAGCTACACAGGAAAAACTAAGAGAAACATGTTAACCAGGCAAAAAGAACACCAGAGGAACATTAAGTTGAAACAAACAGAAAAATCTGCAGTTTCACACCATTTTTGGACAGAAAACCACAACATTGGCCACAACATTAAACTGTTAAAATCTTTAAGTACACCCATAGAATTGGATATTTGGGAAAAAATTTTCATAAACAAAAACCGTGATAAAGTTATAAATTTTGAAATCCCGGCATTAAATGAAGTATTAAAACTTAGTGCCCCTAACACCAGATGGCAGAGTGATCGGAACTCCGTAGTAGTGGAAGAAGAGGAAGGTTCATCTAGTCACCAAACAGCTGATGATGAGATCGAATGATCTTGAAAACGTTTCAATTATACAACAACAAGTAAGTGAAGACTGAGTGTAAACATAGTGACTCATAAATTCAAATTTAAATATGAAGAATACTTCACTGTTAATAATGCTTCTGCTTCTAATATTTATAATGTACATGTTCTTACAGCAAAAACAGTATTTTCAAAATTGATTTTGTGTTTTATGAGATTACCTTGTATGAAAGAGAAAAATGGAAAACACCATTCAATTTAGCACATCAGAGTTAGTTAATATTACCTTTCAGATTGTAGACCAGCAAACAATTTTATTTTGGAGGACAGTGTTAGTAATGCTTCATTTAATGAAAACAAACTCAGGAATAGCTCATTAACTAAAAACATGAGGCTAAAGTGATTGTTATCTTGTACAGAACTTAAGTTTCTATGCATTTCTATAAAGATCATGCACTTATGCAATGTAAGACATATCCTGGATGAAAAGCAAATAATGAAATGCAGCATGTGGCTATAATTCATGGCTTCTGCCACAAGTCTTCTAATAAGACTTTCAACGACCCAAAAGACACCTGCATATGTATTGTTTTCCGAAAAATGTGTATAGTATCATATTGTAAAGTGCAAAAATAGACGAAAATCCATTGCTACTTATAGCAAAGTGAATTATGTAAATTTAAAATACTCTCTGCACAGTGTGTGCACATTTCTACTTTATTTTAAGATCATGCAAAATGATGTACATGGCTCACAACTAAAATTGCAAACCGCACTGTTAATAAGTATTTACTTCTTGTATACTAACTTAACGTTGGAGGATGAAAAATTAAAAAAAAAAAAAAATAAAAAAGTTCCTAGAAAGCTTGATTGAAGAAACTGGACCGCTACTAAAGTTTGTGAGCATTGCATTTTTTTCTTTTCTAGTCAAACAACTTTCATTCCTTTGGAAATTCTAGTTCGAACAGTATCTCTCCATTTGTTGCATGTTTCAGCTGTCATATTTGTTGACAGGTGTTGGAAATCTTTTCCCCAGGCTGTAGAGAAAAAGTCAAATTGCATTGTAAGTTTTAAAACAAGAAATCCTATTGTAACACTTCTACATTTTAGGACTGCTTTTTACTGCTATATCCAATTCTTACTTACTTTGAAATCCAGTTATGGAGGTTATAAGGCTTGAAATATTGTTCTACAGTAACATGTACAGAAATGCCTCTATCACGATAAATTCATTCCCCCAAAAAGTTTTAAACAGTCATGGATTTGGCTATTGTTTCCTAACTAAGGGCAATAACCAGTATGTTTATTTGATTTTGGGTAACTTCAATCACTTAAAAATCAAAACAATTTCCCTGCCATTGCTGTAATCAATTGTGCCACATGGCAAATTACAAATGCAACAATAAATTCCCCAAGTGACTCATTTTTCTGGGCAAATACAGTGCTGTTAAATTCATTTTGAGGTAACATAACTCAGTAGCAACTCACAATATAAGTACTTTAAGTCTTTCCTTTATATTCAAACAGCACCTTCATTCAGAAGAAATATATCATAGGTAAACCAAACAAGATAGGGAAAAACATACTATAAAAAGTGTGGGTCTCCTTAAAATGCATAATTTATTTTAAAAAAGTTGTTGTGGAGTCAGCCATTTCCAGCATGTCTATTAAATTTGGTTTGAGCTTTTTATACTGTCATTTTTTGTAAAATTCTGTCAATTTGTAGCTGTTTTTTGCAGTATCATGGAAACAGGATGGAATTTTATGGCCAACATATGATATCTCAACATATGGTGTGTGTAGTGAAACTATTTCTATAAAGATTTAGCTACTAAATATGGAGTAGAGAAAAATAAGCTATTATAAGAGTAGTTTGTAGTAGCCATATAAAAATAAGAGATAGTGGCTGAGAAAGTTATGTGAAGTAACACAAATGTTTAATATCAAATTATCTCAAGTGTGCCTTGCTTATGTGCATTGTCTTGAGAACTAATCCATTGGTTTTTCTGATTGAGACTTTTAGCTATGCAGTTCTGATATTTTGAGTGAAAATGAGAAAAGCTATGCAAATTATGAAGATTTGCAGAAGAAAATTGAAACAAAATGAAAGTAGGAGAAACCTTCTATCAGTTATTTTGAATAAAAATTAAATTCACCATGCGTAAGTACAGCATAATCTTAAGCCCATGCTATTAATTGTTTGAGTTTATAAGGAATCATATGCAGACAATTCCTTCACCATCTGTTAATCTATCTGAAACAGATTTATATAAGTAAAATAATTACAAATGGCCTCAGAGGGGCAATATAGATTTTCTTCGAAATTTACATTTTTAATATCCTGATTGACAGTTTACCTGTGCACTGTGTACATCCCATCCAGCAGTTCGTTTAGTATAGATTTCACATATTTTTTTTAAACATTTGGCTTTTTGAGGTGATCATACAAACTGTAATCTCTTTCTATCTCATAAGGAAAATCCAAAAGAATAGTAAGGTTATTTGATGTTAAGGTTTCATCTGATATGTAGTTCATGGCAACTACAGAGCTTCATTGCATGTATTACACAGCATACTACATGCCACATATTCTTACATACTCACACATTACGATGAATTCATAAGTAATACCATTCATCACATTGAGCTATATTGTTTACTTTCCTAAAAGTTTCAGTTTTCACTTTATTTCTTCCAGCTGATATACTCGACAATGTATGGTTTGCTTTTTAAATTCAAATGAATCAATTAATTTCATTTACCTCTTGCTGTTAATAAAATTTTGTGCAGTGATTATGGAATTCTTAAGTTGATTACTGCTTTATCCTTTATAATTGTAATTTTGTGTGGTCTCAGATATTTCTAATAATGGTTGAAAATCCCCTGATGTTCAAGCAGAAGGATGTAAAAATTAGCAGTGTCTAACTTCCTTACTCCAACATTCTTCAAGGTTTTGAAAATGACACATAGCCTATACGTAACTCTTGGAGGTAGAACAATCATAAGTTTGAACATCGAGTAATTCTTTTAGGTAACAACATATAACAATAGTAGGTGAAATTTTAAACCATTGTACTTTATCTTTGCATAATGCAGAAATCCTCGCATATATAATGCAATATAAATGAAATTGGTGAAAGCAAATTTATTGCAGTTGCATGCCACCAAAGAATCTGGGGAGATGGAAAAGGCAACATTGTCTATGATCATCAAGAAAAGTTACTTCTTCACTGTTAATCATAAAATATTGTTACACTGATTACTAATTTTAGCAGTTTTCTCCCTTTGTACATCTTTATACAACTAAGGAAATACAACAAAACTTTTTTACATAAAGATTATTAAGTTATTTTGGCATTAGTACTGTATGTGTATTAAGTTATTTATAATTATTTCCATTCTTTCTTTTTTTGTTGCGTCTTTTTTTCTTAGCTGCTTAATGTAATATTTTCAATTAATACTTGATACTAATTTAATAAGTGGAAGTCTGTACTAAAATTAAGACAGCTGGAATATCCTTATTTAAGATCAGTCTGTTTTGATTTATTTAATTCCATAATTTTAACACTATCTCTTTCTTCTGTTATGTTTTCTGCTACCTGCTTACACAGATTCAAGTATGTTGTACTCAAAATTCAGTGTTTGCATGTACTAGGCCTACAAATCTGTTGTTGTGTGCAAAATTCCACATTTTCTTGTGCAGTAGAAACTAACACTGTCATATCTTGTGTGACTTGTAGTGCTTGCATCTTGTACTGCTTATTAGAATTGAGCCATGGAGTTTTTCTGAATTCACCTCTATCACTCAGATGTATTTCAACTCTTTAAATTATGATGTGCTTAGCAAGAGATTTGTATCAATATGTAAATAAAATTATATGTTTTTACTAATATGGTGGGTTTTAGTCTCCTTACTGAGTGATAAAACTCAAGCGACCCACTTTCTTATGGTTGTGGATTCGATAGCTGTGGCCGATCTCTCTGACCCATGTTTTTTTTTTTCCGGGGGTTTCCTTGGGTTGCTCAGTGAATGCTGCAAATACTCATTGCATCCCCCAAATTTCCTCTTCCTCCATTTCACCTCCATTCTCGTTTCACTTAACTCTTCATTCGTTTGGTCCTTTCACGGTTGACCTGCATTGACAAGTGTCTCAGACTCTGCATGCTTTGTAAGCTTTGTCCCACAGGGATGTGGTCTCTGCTTTGAAGCCCTGCAAAGGGCGATTCCAGCTCTATGTTTCTCTTGTGTGAATACAAGTTCCCATAGAGGGTGAGCCACCTAAAACTAGTACATCAGTTGTCTCTTGACACAAATATAAAAATTAAAGAAGAACTTTTACAGGTAGGGCAGAGTCTGATTAAAGTAAATAATACAGAGAATTAAAAATGTAAGCAAGTATGATTTTCAACCTAAACCTATGTGTTTGTGGTTTAGTTGCATTAAAATTGGTCACCCTAGGAAATTGTAAAATTAAGTTATGATTGAATGATAGATAGATAGATAGATAGATAGATAGATAGATAGATAGATAGATAGATAGATAGATAGATAGATAGATAGATAGATAGATAGATTGATTGATTGATTCAGCACTAAAACAAATACATACTGAGCTACCCCTAAGCTGGGCCCTGACCCCTTTACTAATAGAGCAGCCCTTCAACACAGTTACATACTTGATACGCATTTGCCACCAATAATAACAGCTCCATTTACTATTCTATCATGCACTAGTTTTTGCTATTTGACACATTTTTGTCTATCTCTGTTAATTATTACCACTTGCTTTGAATTCTTATTACTATTGTTTTACTGGGATTTGCTTAACCTCATTTTTCAATAATTATCACTTAAACATCTTCCCTTTCCTTGTGTCTCTTTCATATTACAAATTATTTAACTGCACTAGCCATTTTACCAATCCTTCCAGTTAGCTTCCTGTGCTTCTCACAACCCCACTCTAATCTCTCTTCCCTTTCTGCAGATTGTACAGCCATATTGATTTTTTACTGCTTGCACAATTTTTAGCTTCCTCTAACCATTATTTACCTCTGTTTCAACTTCTTATTACTGTCACTTCATATCCCAATGTGGATAGGCTTGTATTGAATAGGAAAAAATCTCTTTTAAATTACCATTGAGGATTGATCTCTTCAGAGAAAAAAGTTCCAATCTTCCTCTTCTCCTTGCACCAGTGGTTACACACTGAGGCACTTTATTAAGTTTAGTTTTGTACTATGGCATAAATTTTGAGTGTTTTCCATCTGTGGCCCAAATGACCTTGTTGTCGACGGGCCCTAAAACACCACACACTCACTCACTTTTCCATCTGTTGTAGACGAGTTGTACAAAAATAATGCATCATCTGTTGAAATAGTTCAGGCTTTATTGAAAGATTCTCAGTTAAAAAAGATTTGGCATTCATATACATAAATCTGAACTTTTTTTGTGACACCATACAAAAACTAGATACTTCATCAAATCTGTTGAGAGAAACATTTAAGGAGGCACAGGCTGTTGAAATAAAAATTAATGTATTGCCAGGGGTAAAAGTACTAAAAGACAAGCTTTAAAGTTCGTTTGAGAAAAACAATGGTTTTCAGAAACTGTAGAGTGGCTAAAATCATGGAAGTTAAACAAGTAGGTGATTTAAAGCATGAGAGTGTTAGTGATGTCTTGAAATTTGTGATGGACAATTTGTAGAAAACTTCATTCATTGTTTACTGTAATTTTAAGGGAACATACTAGGAGCTGCTATCCATTTATGGGTGGGGAGTACCTCTAAAAATAATACATTAATATTTTATTTTATTTCTTTAAATTTAAGCAAAATATTTTAACATTCTTACCCAATATTTTGACATTTTAATGCAATATTTGACATTTTTAGCATATAAAAATATTTTCATTTTTTTTTACCGCACAAAATCTGCTCCATAGTCATTATGCACTCATTGAGATATAAAAATGCTATGCTGTAAATCAGAAGAATCAAATATCCCTGTAGAATTGAAAAAGTAAGTGAAATTATTATTGTTACATTTGCTTTTCCTCAGACTTTAATATGTGAACTCAACAAAAACATAAACATAATGCTAAGAGGCATTTGAAATAGTATATCAAGGATAACCTATTATTGCAATATTTGTGTATTTGTTCCGATGGGTGTAAAATTATGGAAATGTAGAGTCAGACTGAAAAATTCAATGCTATAGCTGGGATTTGAACCACGGATCTTCTGGTTTCCGTCCAGCCACTCTACCATTGAACTACTATGGCCAACGTGCCAATATGACATTAAATTCTCCAAGTGACTCGTATTTTCCTGGTAAACCACTTAGGTGTTCTCATAAACACATGAGACAACTACCTTAATGGCGACTTACAACATGTAAGTACTTTAAGGCCCGGGCTTACATGTTGTAAGTCGCCATTAAGGTAGTTGTCTCATGTGTTTGAGAACTCCTAAGTGGTTTACCGGGAAAATACGAGTCAGTTGGAGAATTTAATGTCATCGGCACGTTGACCATAGTAGCTCAATGGTAGAGCGGCTAGACGGAAACCAGAAGATCTGTGGTTCAAATCCTGGCTATGGCATTGAATTTTTCAGTCTGACTCTACGTTTGCAACAATTTAACCTACACACGGCCGGTGTAAAATTAATTAATTTTTTTTATATTTGTGTTGAATTTCATGTGATTTGATATGTTTATTTATTTGTTTATTTATTTATGTATTGACACTTAACTGGAATAATTTCTAAACTTGCATTACCATCATTCAACTTTCTTCATTTATTGCATACAGAAATATAACTTAAGCACATTTTGTTTTAATAACTATTTACAAGAAAGTTTTATAGAGATTGTAGTTTCATATTTTTTTATTAGCGTCCTCTAGTGTTATATCACATAGGTTGATGAATAAAATGGGTGAAATGATGCTCAAATGAGCTTAAATTCCAAAAAGCTTAGAGTTACCACTTGGAAAATTCCTTTGTGTCAAGGGACAAAACGGGCAGCTGCAATGGTAGCTTACATTTGAGTATAATAATTAACTGGCTATTCATACCAGACACATGCACATGCAAATTACTAATATTTTGCTCTTCTAGTCAACAAGATAAGTGAATGCATTGTTGTGTCATGAAGGTTAATCACACCTCAATGCTTTGCCATATAGTACCTGAGATGCATCTTTCAGCTTAGAGAAAACCCAGATTAGTTTAACCAGATAACCCATCCTGACCAAGATTTGAACTCAGGACCTCTTGAACGTGAGGCAGACATGCTACCACCACTTACCCTACGGAGGTGGACAGTTTTAGATTCAGTTCAAATCAAACACACCAAAAACTACTCTGTACATTGATAAATCATAAATCATGTAAAAGTATTTAAATTACAGCTATGTACCTTGAGTTCCTTTTAAATTAATACATATTAAACATTATTTTAAAAATTTGTTATTTTATTGAAACCAGGATTATATGGTTAAAATCTTTTCTTATTATCACTTGAACATATCAGGAGCTTATTGTAAAAACATATTCTGAAACGAACTGCTGCATAACAAAAATACAAATTTATGTTGAAAATCATATGTTTTTAGGTTTTTAAATAACATACAACTATTAAATTTTAGATGAGTCGTATTTCTTACACATCTGCTTCACTTTCGTACCTATTTTGAGGACATGTTTCGCAAATCTTCATTTGCATCTATGGCTCTTGTGCGACAGTCACACAAGAGCCGTAGATGCAAACGAAGATTTGCGAAACATGTCCTCAAAATAGGTACGAAAGTGAAGCAGATGTGTAAGAAATACGACTCATCTAAAATTTAATAATTTTTCGCTTCACTGTGGTGTTCCAATACAGTTAAATCTCAACATACAACTACTTTAATGCGGCCCTTCCCTGTTTTCATGTCTCTGAAGTTGTATTTAAATTTCTATTTTTGTTTCAGAGGTATTTGTAGTGATACTTTTAGGTGGCTCACACAGTAGAGTTAGATAAAGTACAAATTGGTCAGTTTTAAGTAAAGCTTTCTGATGGTTGCTGGTTTTTTATTTTTGCTAGCAAATATAAGAGGAGTGTATTCTGATAATCAGTTTTCCTTTGCAGATACTCAGCAGATGACAGAGTGAGGGACTACACGGTTGAAAAGATACTGGAGAAGTGGTACAAAGATAATGTAAGTGTATTAAAATATGTGTTAATAAGCAGATAATAAATTTAAAACTTAACTCTTAAAAACATGAATTACTGGTTTCAAAGATATGGATGTGTTGAAGACAAGTTTTAATTGATTCTTCTGCAGTAACTTTCAAATGGAAAGAACTTTGGGCTGTAGCGCACCACACTGTTTTATTAACTGCTTTTGTCATTTTGTTATCCACCTCTTATTTTTTTTTTGCAATTTATGTCCTCCAACTTAGTCATATCGGACGATGAATGGAATTGGTGAAATGATGCTCAAATGAGCCCAGGATCCATAGAGCTTAGAGTTATCCGACATTCGTCTTCTAGGATAAGGGAGAACCCTGGAAAAACCTTATCCAGGTAACTCACCCTGACCGAGATTCGAATTTGGGACCTCTTGAACATGAGACAGACATGCTACCACCACGCTACTGAGGCGGGCAAACACCTCTTTTAATATTTCCCCTTTTCTGCATGTGAGAATGAAGTGTTCCAGGGAAATTGTGTCAAGGATGCGCTCAAGTACTGAACTTATGGTAGGCATTTTTTGTAATAACAGTGGGATACTGTGAGATAAAATTTCCAGTGACACATTAACAATGAGAATTAATACATCTTCACTGATGGTTCTCTTTCAGAAATTAACAAAATTTATGATCTGTGATAGCTTATCAGTGGAGCTCAGATTTGTATGTACTCTGAAGTATGAATATATGCATGCATCTATGCACTAAAAATGTACTAATTATGCTTTATAAACTTTATAACTTAAAATAAAGTGCAGTATTTCAACCTTTGCACATTCATTAATGTTGATTAATTAATATAATTTTTGAATTTATTCTTAAATTCAGGCATTAAGGCTAACACTTATTAGTAACTCTTTCAGTCTATTTTAGCATTAGTCATTTTTATTGCAATAAACAAACATTTGTTTCTGTTTTCTGGAAGAAGCAATTTTCTTCTCTCACTTAAAATGTTTTTATACAAAGTATAAGATCTCTCTGCTGCACAAAAAGCCACAGGAGAATATCAAAAAGAGACTTTGTCACTTACAGAATAAGATTAAGTTCCTTTTCAGATTCACTTTGTAGCATCTTATTCACATTCTGAAGAAGCATTAATCCCAGATTCCATGCTTCAATTTGCTCAATTTTGTAATGAAGTTATTTTTCTATTTCTCCTGGTATGTCTCTGATGACAACTGTTGTTTTCTGTAGGATAGAAGATAAAGGCATTCCTTTTTCTCCCAAACATGTGATTGTCCCTCGCATTTTGCTAAAGTAGGTCTTAATAAACACTAATTTACTCTGGAGACTCTTCTCATTGCAAGCACTTCTGCTGTTTCATTTGTGTTCATTGCATTGAGCACCTTTTCCATTATAATAAACAGCTGCTTCAGCCCTTGTTCCCCATCTCCTGAGGATTGACTCTGGAGATAGACAAGTATCTTGTATCTTGTATCATATCATACAGTGTCCTCCTGCTCACAGTTCAGAAATTAAAATTAGCAGCATATTAGTACAAGTTTGAAAGTTAAATGAAAATGTCACTTTTTACTTGTTGGAGGTTATCGTTGCGGCATATGGCTTAGTTTGCAATATTAATACAAATCATATCGAGTTTTATAATGCAACAGGTGCATTGAACTTTAAAGTTTTACCGCATGATTGTTGAACAATATTGAGCGCTCATTGTTGACAGCTACATTCTCATTTTTGGCAACGTTTTATGGATTTAGGAACATGATAGCTAGCAGTCCTATGCAAATAGAGCGATAAAAGAGAAATTTTCCTCTATCCTCCTCCTCTTAAAGTATTGGGGTGAAATAGATGTATGAATATTGCTGAGAAAGTAAAATATATGCATAAATATGTACAAATTAGTTAAATATGCACTAATCTCTTAAATATGCATTTATATGCACAATAAAACTTCCGTAATAAACTCCTTAAAATGTGGAATAAATTTATTACTTAGTTGCAAATAGAGCGATAAAAGAGAAATTTTCCTCTATCCTCCTCCTCTTAAAGTATTGGGGTGAAATAGATGTATGAATATTGCTGAGAAAGTAAAATGTATGCATAAATATGTACAAATTAGTTAAATATGCACTAATCTCTTAAATATGCATTTATATGCACAATAAAACTTCCGTAATAAACTCCTTAAAATGTGGAATAAATTTATTACTTAGTTGCCATCGTCTATCAAGCAATAAAATATGCATATATGCAAAAATTGGAGCTCTGCTTATCGGTACATATAATTAAAGCAGTTTTATAAAGTTTTTGAGGATTGATTTGTTGTACTTATGAATATATGGCTAATATGCTTTTTTCATCTCTCCTGTTGTGACTTTTGTCTTTGGGGAAAATTAATAAGCACAGTGAATAGATCAAACCCACATACAGAGGAAGAGCTGAAATAAAATATTTCAGTGTAAAATTATCTTAACCTATTTGAGTCATCCTTTTACCTGTACTTTATGAGTTAGTAACAATGTTTAAATTAGAGAGAGCACAGTTGGTAAATGTGTGTTGACCAATAAAGCTACGTACATATTTGCATTGTTTTCTAATGGTTGGTTTTCAAGGAATTTTTATATACCTTTAGAGGACTAATGAACAGAAAAGCTAATGCAATTGGTATTGTGAAAGCAAATGAAAGGGATATGTCACATAATCTATATCCTAATAAAATAAAATATCAGTATCAATTATGGTCTGCAATACATGCACTATATGGGAACTGAAAGGATGTTATTTGTTATCAGTTGACTCAGCAGTCGACAACAGCTGATGATGTTAGGAACGTCCTAACAAAACGTGTTCTATGTAAACACTAGCAATAAATGGAGCATTGAGTACTAGTTCGACTCAAAATTGTATTATTATGTAACTTCCTTTAATTTAGATTCACTGAGTTTGGGAAAGATACTTCTTAAATATGCAAATGCGCTTATACTTTTGTCCGAAACCTTAACAAAATTTTTCATTAACCTAAGCTTTATGTTCAGTGGTGAAAGAAGAACTTTGTTTGGGTCTACTAGTACAGCTTGCTCTAGGTGTATAGTTTTCCCTTTTCCTCCACTCTTTCACTTTTAAATGCCTATCAGGAGGTCACTACGGATTTCCCAGCCATGGTTTTGGTAACTAATAACATCTAAAATTATTGACATTGAATTTTATCTCTTTCATCCCTGTGGTATGAAATAAGGGTAATGATGGCAGTAAATTGCCATTATGTAGCAATACTGCCTTTAAACTGTAATTAGAAGAGTCAATAAAAAGGCACCAATGTTTGACTCAATGATCTATATATAGCTCATTCATTAAATCTTTAACACTAATGCAGAAATATTTGCTGTCTTTCCTTGTGAAATATTGTGAAAACTGTTTATGTCAAAGTTGGTAAAATGTTATTTTAGTCTCTGTTGCCAGGAAATTCAACTCCTGCAGCCTGAAACCCAGCAATTCTGACACTTCTTTACCTAGCTTCTTATCGCAAATCAGATCACTTATGTTTTCTTGAGAAACAAAATGTCTTGCTTCACTTCCTTCACAGCAAAAGGTAGGGTCTTGGGATGCTGAGTGTTCACTGTCACTTACAGCATAATTTGAACTTGATCCATCATATTCTTCAACCCATGCTTTTGGAGGATTAGGCACAGGAAGATCTTCACTATGAGGAACTGGTCTTATTGCTGATGGAACACTAGGATATTTTACACTCAACATATTTTTTCTAGAAACACCTGTAAGCTTTGTCCTATAAAAATAAGTCATTTAAAGGGTTAGATAGTTCTCTCCACACCATAGGCACTGCAAATGGCGAAGTTTTGTATTTACTGTTTAGCCATTGATTAAGACCAGTTTTGCATGATATGGAGCAAACATTGGGGTCAATGGGCACAACCGAAGTATAATAAATATGCTGTTTTAGTAATATTTGTTATTTTTTGTTGCAATTTAGGAGCCAACTGTCCACACTAAGAAAAGTTGTTGGGATCATTAGTACATTTCCTACGCTTGCTCTTATCCATATCTGTAACCTTTCTAAACACTACAAATTAACCACATTACACTTTCACAGCTAAGTATGAACTGAAAGAAGAATCCAAATCCCAATACAAACCAACACAGATGAAAAACGGATCACCCAGTGGAGTACTCAAGATAAAC
Source organism: Mantis religiosa (assembly GCA_030765055.1). NCBI lineage: Eukaryota > Metazoa > Arthropoda > Insecta > Mantodea > Mantidae > Mantis > Mantis religiosa. Next base: position 136,111,515 of record CM060948.1, on the reverse strand, counting down.
ACTTTGGGCCCGCCTCGGTAGCGTGGTGGTATCATGTCTGCCTCACGTTCAAGAGGTCCCAAGTTCGAATCTCAGTTAGGGTGAGTTACCTGGATAAGATTTTTCAGGGGTTTTCCCTTATCCTGATAGACGAATGTCAGGTAACTCTTAAGCTACATAGACCCCGGCCTCATTTGAGCATCATTTCACCAATTTCATCCATCGTCCGATATGACTTAATGTTGGAGGACGTAAATTAAAAAAAAATGATGATGATAATTAAAACACATTGGTTTATTTACTCATTGAAATGAAAGATAGGTGGAGAGGAGCATGATTAATTAGCTTGGCTATGGAGCTGTCAGTCATAAATCATTAAATGCTTAAGATAGGAATCTTTTCCACTATAGAAAACAAAATAAGACATATTTAGCTCTTCATGATAAGTTGTGAAGTTCTGTATCAGTAATTTTATGTCAAGGTAATTTTAATTTCAGCTGGGCACACCCATTTAAATACAATTTTTATAGTAGACTCTTAAATTAAATTTACCGATAAAACTTACTAGATGGAAATTTGTTCTACTTATTTTGAATGGTATAAATTTTCTTTACAGATGTAAAAGTTTTATTTAACAATAAAATGGATATTATTTTAAATTAATATGAGTTGGTATCACATCCCATTTCTGTAAGTTTTTATAGAAGAATAAGAATAATATCTTAAAAACATTACATGATACAACATTTTAAAAACATTTTTGGAATCAGTGAGTCATTTTTCAAAAGAATTGGCCTATTTTGTTTCTGGTACAAAAACCATGTTCCCTAGAGAAGTTAGAATGTGTTATACTCTGAGTTCAGTAGTTACACAAAACCACCATGTGCATTTTGTAATGTTCTTTGCTACTATTATTTCTTGAGTTATAGTGAATGTTTGTATCTTTGTTTGTTTTATATATGTTATTTTTGTATGGCAATTCATTCCTACTATAAAAATGTAATATAAGTATTGTTAAGGGCTGTTTGCCATTATTTTATATATTTTGTACTGTCCCCTAGCATGAGCTACGGCTTTAGGAACCTTTTCAGATAACAATAAAAATAAATAAATAAAAATAAATAAATAATATCAATTTTAAGACTAGATATTTTTTGTTATGATTAAGATATAGAAATGTCAGTGTTTAAAAAAGAAGCAAGGAAATGAATTCAATTAATTATGATTATTGGCAATAAACAATTTGGCAAATGATGGATTTGGGAAATTAGTCCTATTATGATACAGATTAATATCAAAGCTAACTGAACCTTAATCACTAATTATTATAATTTATTGAATTATATTTACTTCGCTTTGAATAGCTTCAGTTACTTTTAAAGAACTGAATATTGAAATTTTAAGTGAAACATTCCAGAGAGGGAGAGAGAGAGAGTATAAATGTGCCATAAGAAATGGCCATCTAAAAATCAATTTGGTAGTAGATGTAATCGCTGATTATTGTCCTAGGAGAATAGACCTGTACAATTACCTGTACAGTAAAAGTGGAAAGCTATGATGTTTTGAAGTAAAGTATGCTAAAGTATTAGTGTGACTTGACGTATTCATATATTGTATTATAAATAATGACAGGACTGTTATGCTCTAATGTTCCCTTTAATATGTGTGTATTTATTTATTGAATAATAATATATTTATAAGTATGTAGGCATAAATAGTATGTATAGTGTGTCATAATGGAAATTTAGCCTGCCTCTTTAGCGTAGGCATAGCATATCTGCCTCACTTTAAGGAGGGTCCAAGTTTGAATCTCAGTCAGATTTAGTTATCTGTGTAAGATTATTTCCAGCATTTTCCCTTATCCTGAAAGATGTCAGATAACTATAAGCTCCATGGATCCTGGGCTCAATTAGGGCATCATGTCACCCCTTTCATTTATTCATTGTAAAATATGACATGCATTGGATGATGTGAAATATTTTTATAGTATGACCTCAGTTATCCAAGGTAAGGAAGATTGATGGTGCCTCAGATAAATAAAAACTTGGATAACAAGGGCTCTGTAACATATTGAGAACGAAATGTATGGTCAACTGTTGAAATAATAAAAAAAATATGGTGAAATATATGAAGAAATGTATTATGAAGTAAAAAATTGCATAAAAATAAAAATACAAACGGCAGATGGAAGCTTTTAAGCAAGATCTATTAGAGTGACCTAAAATAAGGTGGGAAGATGGCATAGGAGATATATTTAAAGAATGCATATTACAAACTTTGACCAAGATGATATCAGGTGAAGCATAGGTAATAAATAGTTTAAAGTATTCTTCTAATGTAGTTGTATATCCTACTATAGGAATCACAGTAAGCTTCTCCTATATCATAAAACATGTCTGAAAACGTAATAATTATTGTCAATATATAAGAACTGAAATAATAACTTGATTGGAAGTCAACAAGCAACTTCTGATTGTTGACCGACTACAAACAGTTTTATCAAGCTCCTGCTGAATTTTGGAATGGCTTCAGATTTTAAGTAAAAATGTCTTTATATACTATATGCTGCTCTGCTTTGAAACTGACAGTGAAAGAGTATTTGAAAAACAAACAGCATGTAGTGATAGGCTTAAGGACTAGGTTGCAGGCCAAAAAAGGGATTATAACTACTGTTTAATGAGTAACAACATATAAACTGCTCTGGAGCACACTTTTAATAATTTCTTTTTTCATGGAGACATTACGAGTTTCATGCAGCTTCTAAAATGTGCTACTTAAGATTACCTGGGTTTCTTCTCAAGGCAGATTTAGGAAAAATGCTGTGTGGAGCAATGGAGAAGGTAAGAGAAGAGCTTAATATCAAAATCAATGTTTGACATTTTCAGAAGCTTATACCAAAAGTTGTAAACAATTTAAGTAACATAGCGATGGCAGACTGAATTAATTTAAAATGAAAATGACCATGATTCATACCTGGAATTTCTCCCTAAGGAAGGATTTGCAAAAGTGCTGTATGAAAAGAAAAAGTATATATAAATGAAGCATGTGAAAATTAAGGCATAGCATTTTTGGAAGCCATACTATAAAATAAAAAAAATTAAGTAACATAGAAATGGAAGAATTTATTAATCTAAAGTAAAAAATCCAGGACTCCTACCTGGGATTTGTCTCAAAGGCAAATTCAACAAAAAAGCACTGAAAAAAGGAATAAAGTACAACAATATCAAGTTATGGCATTTTTGAAGCCCATATTACAGGTTGAAAACTTGTTTTAAATAATACAGTAATGTTACAGTTCATTAATCAAATACTTGATCATTATAAAGCATATGTGAAAACGACATCTTTCTAGTGACCTAACAGCAGTATCATTACATCAAGATACTATAATGTTTATCAAATAGATTTTTTACTGAGAAATGGAAGAAAGAATGGCTGACATTAAAAAGTAACCTCCATTATGTGAATGCATCTCTCCAGAAAGAAACCAAGTGAGCCTTTCCTGGCTTAGAGTTAGTAATTACAAACTAACCTATTTCTATCTACTTATGATCCACTGTCTCTCTGTACTATCTGCAAAATACCACTAGTGTAAAACACATTGTGCTGATCACTAATTTCTGAACCAAATGGAGACAGCAAGCTGTAATTACCATTCTAGCCAATGCTCTCTGTAATATCAACTGGACACAAACACTTCCATTAAATATGCGGCACAACTTATATGATCATATAAAATGAATCCTATAACCAGTATATAGCCTATTTTATGTATGTATGTATTTATTAACTGCAATTGGGTACTACCCGGTGGCAGAGTTAAGAATACAGATCAAATTACATATACTAGATTTACAACAATAATACAGTAAACAATACAAACATGATATTATTTTACTTTAGTCACTTAAAACTTATCTAATTACTTCTCTATTTACATATTATATACCATTATAATTCAAAAGTTAAACTATAAACCATTTAGATTTTTTCTAAATTTCTTCAACGACAGGGGACAGCCCTGAAAGACTTCTACAGGCAATTCATTCCATTCTTCAATGGTTCTATTAACAAAAGAAAATTTTCCTACGTCGGTTCTGTATCTTCTACCCTTAATTTTATACCTATGATCGTTTCGTCCATAATAATCCAGATTATCTAACCTTGCATTAACGTCCACCCATGCCTTTACACCAGCTTTAGCTTTGAATAACGCTACCAACCTATGTTTTTTACGCCTAATTCTTAATTCCTCCCATTTAGTCTCATCTCCTTTTATAGGCCCAAAATACTTGCCTCTTTTTATGAATTTTATTGCCCTCTTCTGTATTTTTTCTAATGGATCGATTTGGTTAGCTCTATACGGGTCCCAGCACGCTACTCCATATTCCATAACCGGCCGCACTAAGGCCTTGTAGGCAATTTCCCTGGATCTAGCGCTCCCCTCTTTCAATATTCTCATTACGAAATGTAATGCCTTCCACGCATTCCTAGTTGTGGAATTTACTTGTTCGTCCCATCCAGCATTACTTGCCAGGTACACTCCCAAGTATTTGCAGCTGTCCACCTACTGCAGCTACTCATTAACTTATAATTTAAAATCGGTGAAAGGAATAACTGAAGGAACTTGATGAGGATATCGAGAAAAATCTTCAGGTGATGAAACATTTGTAAGAACTTGCATAGATGGTCAGCTGGTCAAGGAACGGATACAGTGATTCCAGCAATAATATTATAATAATAATATTATTGAAATAAAACTGAAGACTTACTTAAATCACAATGAAATAACTAATCTTAAAGTGTTGCAATTGACTAAAATTTACTTCTTGGTTTGCTAGAAGAAGAGAATGTTTGGACAAGTATGGGCCTACCTTTCAAAGTAATACAAACAAGAAAAAAATTGAAATTGAACTTTTATTTATGGATGCTGCTTAACTACTGTGGTTCTTAGTGTCCCATTCTATATTGGGCATGAAAGACTGCATAAGTTTGCTCTGATGCCTCTCTATTAGACTTGAGGTGCTTTTATGTGCTGCAAATCTACGACATGGGACCACTGGGTTTACTTCCATTATGAAGCAAACCATACTGAAGATTTCTATGGCCAAAAATGCCACTGCTCAGGAAAAGCATTTTTTAATAAATCTTATATATATTTTTTTTTCAATTATATTTTTGAAGAAAATACATCAGTATGAAGTTATGGCAAATATTTCAAGTTTTTGCTTTATACTTGAATGAACTGTAAACAAAGAATGTAAATTACATAAGGACTGAAGAACCACTACTTCTTTTCAAAAGTTAAAAGCAAAAAGAATGAAATATTGTTTGTAATCCATTTTATTTTAAGTAAATTCATGAACATTATTACATAGGTATGTGTAATTAATGTAATTTCCAGAAATGATATTTATGGGTAAGATTACCAGACTCAGAATAATAAAAGCTGCAACACAACAGTCTTATATGGTTCTTCTCTCAACACAGTTCAGCTCAAGATCAAATGTGTCTAAAGATATGGAAATGAAAAGTAATGGCAGAGAGTAATGAACTGAAATGCTGTTGCTGCTGTATCTTTGCAGGAGTTACTCCTGCAGTTCTCAATTGCCTTACAATGGAGGCAGGATGCTTTTCTTGGAAGTGTTATGGGTAAAAATAACATGCATTCTGCAATTTGGAAATTAGAGCATGGTTTTCTGCCTTAGATTGATAACATACATAGCATCAGATGCTAAATGTAATTTTTTATTGAAATCAACATATTAAGAGAAACTAACTATTGTGTATCTGTTTTAAACTTATGTTAATTAGTGAGTGTAGGCTTCCTTTAAATTAACTTATACAGGCTGGTTTGTATAGAATCACATATTTCCTTGTTTATTTGGTTGGAAACATATCCAGTGTTCCAACTTTAACATCAAATGGAGTAGGTTATTCGAGAGTTCTGGTTGCATCACAAGACACACAGAATGCAGATTATTTGTTTTTCACTTTTATGTTTGGCTGTTGTGTTTGATATTTTTATAGCAGCTGTGAAAATCCAGTACATCAAACTAACAGCTTTTCCTTGTGAAGCAATACTGGATTTTGGTTTTGATTACAGTTGCTTTCAAAGAGTATTTTAGTTACACAATCACCCCAAAAGAAATTCAGTACTTGCACTGCAAACGATTTTGAAACAGTTGGTTGTCTGGTGAATGTAAAAGTCAAATGTTATAACTTACATTGCCCACAAGTGTTGTGCACATCCAAGCATGTTGGGAGCAGTTGTCCTAAAAGTCATTACAAAGAGAAGTGCAGGAAATGCTCATCTAAAAACATATCGGGTTAAAGTTATCTATGAGTTTCAGGAACCAAAACAGTATACTTGTCAACTTCTGGTTTGCCTGTAAGATATAAGGGAGCAAGGATTCTATGACTTTACAGAAAAGGTGGCATTTTTACTGCTTTCTGGGCAGAATCAAATAGTGTTGTGACTTAAGTTACAGACTTAATTTACCGTGTTTATCGATATATAGTGTTAAAATTGGCCAGAGTTTATTTGTATATCTATCCTTCAATATGATCATGTTCTCTTTCGTTGGACTTCAGCAAAATGCTTGGTGTGCAGATTTAAAATGTTGCACCACCGGTGACTTCTAATGAATGATGAGCAGTAAGCAAATGCAAACGTTGAGTAATGGATGATCTAAGTTTTAAACTCAACTCCCTCACATAAACTGTTGACATTTTTTCGGTTATATGGCTAGAGAAGTTTCTCTTTTAGTTCATATTAAGAAACACTAGAAGTATGTGATATCTCAGGATGTGGTATTAATAGCTTTAATACATATTTATTTTGGTATCAGGAAAATTTCATCATGTGTGACAAGATGAAGCAATAACACCTAGCCAGCTTATAAAAGGGAATTACCATATTTTACTTTATGCATTATTTTTGTAGTTTTTAAAAAATGCACTTTATATAAGGTCACCTGAACATCAGGTTCATTACACCATAGGAGCTGTAGCTTTCCTGGTGACATGAATATTCGAGGATCTCTCAGCCTTCAAGCCAGTTGTAGATATAGTGAGGTACCAATGTTTTAGGAGCATACATTGTTCCCAAAACGTTGCTACCTCGCCACATCTACATCTGCCTTGAAGCCCGAGAGCACCTCAAATACAAAGGATACATTATTAAATTACAGATGAGTCGTATTTATTACACATCAGCTTCACTTACGTACCTATATTGAGGACAAGTTTTGCGAATCATTGTTTGCATCATCTGCTCTAATGCGACTGAAGCTTGATCCAGTGGTGTGGGAACTTCTGGAGTTGCTGCTGCCATCTGTTGATTTTGTGATGAATTTAAATGTGAGGTTGTCTTCTGGCCTGATTTCGAAGTTCGGTAGTTAGTTTTTATGTTTTTCTATGTATATTCTCTCCCATATGACGATTTCACTATGTTTTTGTACATATTTTAGTAATTTGGTGCTATCTTCAATTTCACGATTTTCAGACCAGAAATGAGCTGCTATTGCTCAAGATTTTTGTATCTTAGGTGCCTAAAATATTCTTTCTTTCTAGTGCCTATAGTTCTTTTTGTCCTCCCCATGTAAATTTTTTCACAGTCTTTACACTTAATCTTGTAAATCCCTGACTTTTCTTCTGGTTTTATCTCATCAAGTATTGCAACTGTTAAGTTGGTTTTTAATGTTGTAATTGTTTTTTGATGCTAATGTTATATTGTATTTCTTGAATATTTTTTGGAACTTTTTTGTGGCCCAGGGTGGTAAGCAAATTTAGCAAATCTAATTTCTTGTTTCATTGATGAAAGAGCGCTCTTCACGGCTGCTCGCCAAGAACTGACTGCCTCGTCCACTGCACCCCTTATATAGACAGATCGCTGTATCTGGAAGTTTCGCGGCTCAGTGAATCATCATGGTTGTTCCAGAAGTCAGTGGGAGGGGAAAGGGTCGGTCCAGGGGCTTGTGATAGTTTTCCCCCACCCCCTCAGCGAGCGCCAACGAGCTACAAGGGTAGGCGTAGCCTGAATGCTTTCTGTCTCACCACCCTACCTGCTAGGTGGTCGTGCCTTCCGATGATTGGGTGACACTGCTCCCGCCTCAAAGCTGGTCGTCCCGAACATCACCATATCACCATCGTAGCGGGCAAGGCGATCCAGATGTACCACCATCTTTCCTCGGGGCACCTTCTGGATGCGGTAGACTACGTCGCTAATGCCCTTCACCACCCGGTACGGTTCTTGTCATGGCTGCTGAAGCTTCGGCCAGCGTCCCTTGGTCCGAGTAGGACGGTACAACCAGACCAGGTCACCTTGCTGGAACCCTTGGCTGTCTGGCTTGCCTGTCGTATCGGGTCTTCATGCGGTCGCTCGCCTTCTGGATGTTCTGGCGAGCCATCTCGTGCATGTCGTGGAGGGGGTCCACCAGGTTCTCCACATACTCGGTCGCTAGCTGTTTCGCTTCCGGAGGGCTACCAAAAGCCAGGTCACAAGGGAGGCGTAACTCTGCCGAACATTAAGCTGCCTGGCGTCATCCCCGTGGTGTCGTGTGTTGACGAGCGGTAGGCCAGCAGGAACAGTGGCACCTTGACGTCCCAGTCTCGCTGATGGCTGGCCACGGCCTTCCTCAGGTGTTCCTCTAAGGTCTTGATGTACCTTTCGACCATGCCATCCGACTGGTGATGTAGAGGCGTCGTGCGGGTCTTGTTAACCCCAAGTCTTTTTAGTGCCTCCTTCATCAGGTTGCACTCAAAATTGGAGCCCTGGTCACTGTGCAGCTCTAACGGCACCACAAGTCGGCAGAACACTTGCTCCACGAGGCAATCTGTGATTGTCTTTGTCTCTTGGTTCGGGATGGCATACACCTCCGGCCACTTGGTGAAGTACTCGATGACCACCATTAGGTACTTGTTGCCTCGGTCGGACACTGGGAATGGTCCAGCTATGTCGACAGCGATCCATTCGAATGGCGCTCCGACGTACTGCTGCATGCGACCCCGGCTCCTAGTCTGGGGGCGGCGACTCGTCGCGCACACATGACATTGACGGCACCATCTGTCAGCGTCTGCTCGAATCCGCAGCCAGTAGTAGCGCTGCCGTAGTTTGTCGATTGTTCGGTTCGTTCCCAGATGTCCCCCTGAAGTACCGGCGTGCACTTCCTCTAAGACTCCGGGGAAGTACCAACGGATATCTCTGCGTCTTCCCATCGGGTGATTCCCATACCCGGACAGCACGCCCTCCCGGATCTTCAGCGAGTCTCATTGGGCCCAGTACGACTTGTAGGTGACGCTCCTGGGTGCGATGTCCTCCCAGGTTGGTCTTGTCCCTGCCTCCACTTCCCTCAAGAGTGGCCCCAAGTTGGCGTCCGCCAGCTGCTCCCTCCTCCGGCCCGCGCTATCCCAACCGTGACTACTAAGACTGCTGTGACACGCTCCTTCTCTTCCACTCTTGTGCATTGGCTGTACTCCTCTGGGCAGGGTCTTCTGGACATGGCATCTGCGTTACCGTGGCTCTTTCCCCTACAATGTTCAGAGGTGAAGTCGTACTCTTGCAGCCTCTGAACCCAACGTGCTGTCTGACCTTCCAGGTTCTTAAAGCTCAATAGCTAGGTTAGGGCGGAATTGTGAGTCCTCAGGTGGAATGGTTGACTGTACAGGTACTTGTGGATGTGCTCCAAGGTCTTTACTACCGCCAGTAACTTCTCGTCGGGTGACGCAGTAGTTCTCTGCCTTGGATAGCGTCTTGCTGTAGTAGGCTATCACCCGCTCATGGGCGTCCTGGATCTGCGATAGGACGCCTCCAATACAATGGTCTCTGGCGTCGGTGTCCTTAATGAAGGCGCCAACTGGTTGTGGAAAACCCAAAATTGGAGCACTGCACAGGGTCTTCTTCAGGTGCTGGAAAGCGTCTTCAGCGTCCTCCGACCACACATAAGGCCGGTGTTCCTCTGTCAGACGGGTGAGGGGTTTGGCAATGTTGGATAACCCCTTTATGAAGCGTCGGTAATAACTGCACAGCTCCAGGAAACTGCGCAACTCTTTCTTATCCTTTGGGCGAGGCCAATCTTCTCCGGGTCTGTGGCCACTGGTTGCTGAGACTATGTGGCCCAAGTAGTTCACTTCCTTGCGGAAGAGCTGGCATTTCTTCGCATTCAGCTTCAGGTTGGTTGCCTGCAGTCGCTGTAGCACCTTGCTCAGGTTTTCCAGATGGTCTTCGAAAGTCTTACCGACGATGATGATGTCCAGGTAAAGGAGGCAGGCGTCATAAGTCAGTCCTCTCATCACTGACTCCATAAGACGCTGGAAGGTAGCTGGTGCGTTGCAGAGGCCAAAGGGCATAACTGTGAACTGCCTGGGGCCTTGGCCTGTCGAGAATGCGGTCTTCTCCTTGTCTCTCGGGTCTAAAGCTACCTGCCAGTAGCCCGATTTCAGGTACAATGTCGAGAATCACTGGGCACCAGCTAGCGTGTCCAGGGTGTCGTCAATCCGGGGTAAGGGGAAACAGTCCTTCCGGGTGACAGCGTTCAACTTCCTCTAGTCTACGCAGAAGCGTAGCTCGCCGTTCTTCTTTGTCACCAAGACTACAGAGGGACACCCAAAGGCTGTCAGCAGGGGTGGCTTCTGAATGGGGTAGCATGTTTGTGCTACAACCAAAATGCTGGGTCTCCCTTTAATGCAAGGGCATGTTCCATTTGGCGTTCAGTTCTACCTTGTCTAGTGCAGTGGCCCTCAGCGCGCTGTATTGTTTGCAGGTGCCAAGTAGTTCACTCTCAGTTGCAAACCACTGGTATACAATGGGGAGGTATAGGGCAGGATGAAGCTAGGGCGTGCCGAGGCAAGTAGGGGGGAAGGGCGGGGCTTATGGTTTCATAAGGTTGGTTAACCTAGCAGCCAGAGAATAGTGAATGCCAAGCCTTCTCCTTCTCCTTCCCGCCACCTATTATTCACATATTAAATGTTCGCATCGGTCAAATATTACCACAGATTACTACCTATATTACCTACCAGAGCATAGCCACATGTTTTGTGCCGTGTTTTGTTAGCTGTGTCGTGCTTTGAGTAGTGAATAAGAGTGATTTATTTAAATACAAGTATATTGTGTTATACAAGGAGAAATAATGAATTCCATAAAGGGTCTATTAGCACATCCTTTTTAAAAATGAGCTTAGAAGAAAAAACCGAAAATAAGCGACTTGGAAGTCCCACGCCAAATATAAAAATCACATAGGTAGTCAAAACAAAAACAAGATATTTGAACAGAAACTTTAACAACGATGTATATGAGAAATATAGTTTGATGTGTGGTTGTAATATTAAAAATAGCCTGTTTTGCTTTTTTTGGGTGCTCTTTGGCGGTGAAGATCCGTGGACAAAACATGGCGTGAATGCTTTGCAGCATCTTCATGATCGCGCTAAAAACACGTAACTTAAAAACTGCACATGAAAAACACAGTTTTGCTATGCTTGGGAATGTAAATATAGCAAAGCAGATGAAATGTGTAGTGTTTAACGCCCGCTTTTACTACATACGGTACCGCAGGCGATGGCACTGATGATACATGAGATGAAGATGGAGCACAGGTGGAATGAGATGGCGGGGGAAACTGGAGATCCCGGAGAAAACCCGCCCCAGCGCCGTGTTGTCCACCACAAATCTCCTTTGCAAAGCAGATGGACAGTGCATATCGGAGAACAATTGAAAAACACAGCCAGAAAGTGGCTCAAAATAGGTATGTTTTAAACATTATTGTTAACTGCATTAGGTTTTGTGGAACCTTTGAGTTAGCTCTACGAGGACACAATGATTCAGCTACGTCAAGCAATCCTGGTATGTGTCGAGGACTGATAAACTTCAGTGCAGAGCTAGACTGTGTTCTGAAAAACCTATCTGCAGAATGCTACAGTGTTTAAGGGGACCTTCAAGACAACCCAAAACGAAATCTTGCAATGTACACTTGAAGTCTGCCATGAAGAGATATCAAGTCCATTTTTAGCTGCATAACAGAAGTGTTATGCTCTAGAGAGTTTCCGAAATACGCATGTTGTGTTATACGCTGTGAATTACCGTTAACTTGTGTATACAACAGTCTATAGTGGTAGGCTTAAACAACCGTTTGTTACTTTAAAAAAAAAATTAAATTGCATGGATCAATTTGTGAACCACCGATTTTCAGAGCCACCAACCGCCCCTGGCTGTCAGACTCTTCAATCACTCCCCTGGATCTCATGTCCTCGAGCATGTCTCGTACCGCACCTTGTTTCGCCAGCGGAACGCGTCTAGGTGGTTGCCGAATAAGCCGGGCGTCCCCAGTGTCGATGCGGTGAAGCACTTTGTCCGTGCGGCCGTAGTCACTGTTACCTTGGTTGAAGACGCGCTGCTATCGTCTCAGTAGTTGTCGAACTTTCTCCAACTGTTCTGCGGTCAGGTGGTCGACCGCCCTCTCCAGTAATCCTTCTGGGCATGGCCCCAGATGTTGCGTCGGCATCGGCTCCTGTGTCTTGTCGATTGCTGTTAAGCTTACCACGAGCTCGCACGTTCCCAACTCCGTCCCGGGCTGGACGTCGTGATCGGTATCCGTTGGATTTAGGAGTCTCCCTGGTACCTCCTCTCGGCACGACAACAATGCCCTGGCTACACATAGTCCGTGTACAGTCGTCTTCTGGTCCAGCATCATGTTCCTGGTTCTTTGGCCTTCCAGTCGTGCCGTCACCACCACCTCGCTCCTCGCGGGGACAACCACATCTTCGTTCAAGATGATCCTGCAGATTCCAAGGCGCTCTTCGGGTTGACGGAGTATAACGTCTTCTCCATTGAGCCGCAGGACCTTCCTGCCGACGTCGACCGTCGCCTCGTGTCTCCTGAGGGCATCCAGTCCCAGAATCACCTCCTCAGCCACCTTCGCGACGAACACCCACAGACGCACGGCACTCCGTCCCAAGGTCAGCTTCAGCAGAACCTCCTTCTCCACAGGCAAGGTATCGCCCGATGTCGTCATCAACTGGTATGATCGGCTCGGCTTCCTGGATGGCAAACCCTTGGCTATGTCGGGTTTGATGACGGTCACGACCACCCTGGTGTCCACCAGCATGCGGCACGGCTTCCCTCTCACCCAACCATCCGCGATGAGGCTGTCATCCATCCGCTGGCTAACGGCGCGCAGTGTCACTCGAGGGGATGGTGATGATGGCGCCGACGTGCCCCTTGCGACGACGGCCGTTACTCGTTTCCCGGCTGCTCTCCCTGGTGTGGGCAGTCTCTCTCCAGGTGTCCAGGCTGTCCACATCCCCAACACAGGCCACTAGGTCTTCGCCGGAGTCTTCTGTCTGGTCTTCTGTCTCCGGTGTAGCGGACACTCCTCGTTCTCGACGTCGGGGTAGCCGTCACCTTGGCCGCCTCCATCCTCAATGCTGCCGTCAGCGCCTCGTGGATGGTCGTGTGGTCACCGAGCATTAGGCGCTGACGTATCTCGGTGTCTCGTACCCTGTCGACAAAGGCGTAGGCGGCTTCCCGGGATACGAACTCAGGTGGAAGGTCAACCAGGGCTTTGCTAGCCAGCTGCTCAATCGCCAGGGCAAACTCCTGTAGCGTCTCCCCTGGCTGTTGCGACCTGGTCTTCAACTGACTGTGGTAGGCTGCGGCTAGGCGTTTGTTCCCGAAATGGTTCTACAGGGTCTCCCAGATATCCTTGGGAGCCGCCGCTGTCTGGACCGCGTTTAGGACTTCTGCGGCTCGTCCCTGGAGGCTGGCTATTGGCTGTGCGGCCTCTTCCTCCGGTGACCACTTGTTAGGCCTGGCCACCGTGTCGAACTGGCGGCGGAAGACCTCGAACGTTGACGCGCCGTCGTATTTCGGAGGTTGACGCGCGCCAATGTTGTGTCGCGTCCCGGCGCGTCGGCCTTCAAATCCTTCAACCTCCTGCCGACGACGTCCTCCACCATGGCGTTCAGGGACTGGACGCTGCTGTCGGCCGTTCCTTCCAGTTCATTAACGCGGCTCGCCAGGTCTTCGACGCGCTCGCCTAACTCTGTGACGTCCTCTTTTACGCCGGCCAACTGTTGTTCAAATTTTTCGGTGAGGGCCTCGTTGGCAGCCTTCATTTCCGTTAATTCGGCCTTCATTTCCGTGGCCAATTCGGTCATCTTCGCGGTCATTGTCGTGGCCAAGTTGTTGTTTGCAGCTTCCGTCTTCGCAGCAAGGTTGTCATTCGCCGTCTTTATTTCTTTCAGTTCTGCTGCCAGGTTGTGGTTTGCCGTCTCCGTCTTCGTTGTTAATTCGTTCATCTTCTCCAAAATCTTTTCCAATTGCTCAAACTCAAAATGTTCTTTATTTCCACCGAATTACAGTTGGTACACCTGCCGATTACATAGAAGTAGGTAGCACACACAATTACAATCCACCAGTTCGTCTGTCACAGGTCCACTCCACACTCACTATTACGCAACACTCACATTACGTAACACTAGCTACTCGGCAACTTGTCGTACAACTCTCTCTAGAGGTGAGCAAGAACTCCTCTGATGCACGTATGCAATCTTCCAGTCCATTCACTAGCACTGTGCTCTTCACGGCTGCTCGCCAAGAACTGACTGACTCGTCCACTGCACCCCTTATATAAGCAGATTGCTGTATATGGAAGTTTCGCGGCTCAGTGAATCATCATGGTTGTTCCAGAAGTCAGGGGGAGAGGAAAGGGTCGGTCCAGTGGCTTGTGGTAGTTTTCCCCCACCCCCTGAGCGAGCGCCAACGAGCTACAAGGGTAGGCATAGCCTGAATGCTTTGTTTCCCCACCCTACCTGCTAGTTGGTCGTGCCTTCCAATGATTGGGTGACAATATATACTATGTGTTATTTCTACATAAATCAACCTGTATAAAGTTAATTCACTTTAATTTTTATGAGGGAATTATCTTGTTTCAGAAGAGCAAAATTGTTTAAAACCACCATAGCTTTTGGTTGTGTTTAAGTTCAATTAGTATCAAAAGTGAACTTGCAGTATGAATTCATGCTCGTTAGGAAAATACATTTTTATGGTTGTTTATTCAAGAAGTAACTAAAGGTCCTATATTATTTGACCTAATCACAGTAATAAGTAAAATTGTCTCCAAGCAGGCATACATGGAATAATCAACACCTAAATGTGTCTTTCAGCCTCAGAGAAGTAAATGTAAACTTTTTAAGCTTCATACCAAAACCTGAAGAAATAGTATAGAAAAAATCAAACTCAAAATCACTTATTGAAATCTAATACATTGATTCAAAGGTACAAAATAACATGTCTTGCGGGGGAGTCCTTAATTATGAAATATGTGATACCAGTGTGATAATTAGATATAAAATATCAAGAATTGAAAGAAGACTGTCATTCTCCAAATGACTTAATTCCGTTCAGCAGCATGTAAGCCTCAAGTGTGCTTTGTCGTAAATTCAAATCCAGCTGTATACTAAATGAGCTGTGTTATCCTGTCAAAAACGTGTATGTTCCATGTTTGCATGGTTTTAAGCTAGTTCTAGATATTTCAACCTCATTAATTACCTAACCGATTTTGTAGCTTTGACCCTTTGAGTGCTTGAAGTCTCTCTCACACACAGATGAGTGGACTTAGTTCTCTTTCTGCACAT
Source organism: Mantis religiosa (assembly GCA_030765055.1). Classification (NCBI taxonomy): domain Eukaryota; kingdom Metazoa; phylum Arthropoda; class Insecta; order Mantodea; family Mantidae; genus Mantis; species Mantis religiosa. The sequence goes on along the minus strand of CM060948.1, from coordinate 136,095,906 downwards.
TTGTGGTTATGTTTATTTCATATAGCAGATATTTTGTACAGCCACTAAAGTAGACCAAGTGGATACCATTCACCAATTTAATGTTACTCCATTAAAAGTGGAATAGCATTGTTACATAAGCATACTCAAATGCACTGTGTGGTATGATAGGCCTATATATTCTATTATGGATATTCATTTTTCAGAATATGGAAGCTGCTGCAATACCAGAGAGAAATACTGAACTGACTTTTCCAATTCATTACGTTGAGGCTTCTAGCTTAAAGGCTAATCATCGGCCGATGGTATTTCCAGGAAAATCTGATGCTGACTTCAAAAGTGGTGAATTAAAATGTGAGATGCCCATAAGAAAAATCAGTAATGATGAAGAAAAGGATGTAGGTAGTGCACCAGAACCTGCTAAAAGTACTGGAGCAATAAAAAGGACCCTTATTCCAGTCAGGGTACCTGGAAAGCCTGTTTATTATATCGAAGCTCCACATCCAGAAGTGGAATCAGCAGTACTGAAAGATAAATTTGATACTGACTCTAAAAGTGGTGAGGCAAAACATCAGATGCTCTCAAGAACATTCAGTAATACAGAAGGAAAGGATCTAACCTGTTCCAGAGCAACAGAATCTACTAAAAATACTGGAGCAATAAAAAAAGTACTTGTTCCAATCAGGTCAGGAACAGAGAGAAAATCTACTGAACCTAAGACAAGATATGGGCGTTTTACATCAGATGTCATCAGCGTAATAGGAAATGAGGCATTTAATGATCTGGTTAAGATATTAAATTTCAGCGATCTTGCCAAAGGTAGGAGAGTAAGTCGTACCCTTTTTCTGCAGGAATTATCACAGCTGTACAAAGCGTGTCAAATATCTGCTCATGGCTCAGGAGAGCTAACATATGTGACACCTCAGAAAACTTCTAACTCCATGGTGGAAACAGGCAGTAAAGTCCAGAAAAATGTTGATTCAAAGAAAGAAGGTCAATGCAGTGTTCCACAGTCAATGTTTGGTAATGATGGTGTAAAATATGATAAAGCTGGTAATCCTTGTAAAATACAAAAATTTCATAAACCTGAACAGATTAATTCTTGTTCAGAACCTTTATCAAACAATGAAACAACTGAGAAGTGCACTGCAGGTGTTGATATTGATAATTCTAAAATTGCGGTATGCAATAATGCAGAGAATTATATAAAGGAAGAAAGAGGATCCTGCCTTCTGAATTCAGAAAATGCAGAGGATGAAAAAGTAATAGAAATAGTAGAAGCCCAACAGAAGATGTCTTTGACCCCAAATGCTGAACATGTGCTTGAAGGTGCCTGTGGTACAAAGAATCCTGAAGAGTCACAGTTGAAAGATAATGAAGAAACCACAAACCGCAAAAAAACAAGAAAAGTTCTAAGGGATCCAGTCCTAAAATTACCCCCCAATTTCCCCAATGGAACTGGAAACTTACCAGTAAACAAAAAACAGTAAATGAAAGTGGTACCGCTATGGGGCATTTCAGTCATTGGATCTTATATTAAGAAGTGCTCCATAGTTGAAGATTAAAGACACTACTTATAAGAGTAGTGTATGTATCATAATGAATGGGAAGAGCCAGAGTGAAAAATTCAATGCCATAGCCGGGATTTGAACCACGGATCTTCTGGTTTCCGTCCAGCCGCTCTAACCATTTGAGCTACTATGGCCAACGTGCCAACATGACATTAAATTCTCCAATTGATTCGTGTTTCTCCCGGTAAACCACTAGGAGTTCTCATAAACACATGAGACAACTACCTTAATGGCGACTTACTATGCTGTAAGTACTTTAAGGCCCGGGCTTTATAGTTCGGACCACTATTAGGTACAATTAATGGAAATTAATTGTTCTTTCCCACTAGCCGTGTGTAGGACGCACTATGAACCAGAGTGAAAAATTCAATTCCATAGTCGGGATATGAACCACGGATCTTCTGGTTTCCGTCCAGCCGCACTAACCATTTGAGCTACTATGGCCAACGTGCCAACATGACATTAAATTCTCCAACTGATTCGTGTTTCTCCCGGTAAACCACTAGGAGTTCTCATAAACACATGAGACAACTACCTTAATGGCAACTTACTATGCTGTAAGTACTTTAAGGCCCGGGCTTTATAGTTCGGACCACTATTAGGAAATTAATTGTACCTAATAGTGGTCCGAACTATGAAGCTCGGGCCTTAAAGTACTTACAGCATAGTAAGTTGCCATTAATTGTTTATGAGAACTCCTAATGGTTTACCGGGAGAAACACGAATCAGTTGGAGAATTTAATGTCATGTTGGCACGTTGGCCATAGTACCTCAAATGGTTAGAGCGGCTGGACGGAAACCAGAAGATCCGTGGTTCAAATCCCGGCTATGGCATTGAATTTTTCACTCTGGTTCATAGTGCGTCCTACACACGGCTAGTGTGAAAAACAATTAATTTCCATTAATTGAAACACGAATCAGTTGGAGAATTTAATGTCATGTTGGCACGTTGGCCATAGTAGCTCAAATGGTTAGAGCGGCTGGACGGAAACCAGAAGATCCGTGGTTCAAATCCCGACTATGGCATTGAATTTTTCACTCTGGTTCATAGGGCGTCCTACACACGGCTAGTGTGAAAGAACAATTAATTTCCATTAATTGTACCTAATAGTGGTCCGAACTATAAAGCCCGGGCCTTAAAGTACTTACAGCATAGTAAATCGCCATTAAGGTAGTTGTCTCATGTGTTTATGAGAACTCCTAATGGTTTACCGGGAGAAACACGAATTAGTTGGAGAATATAATGTCATGTTGGCACGTTGGCCATAGTAGCTCAAATGGTTAGAGCGACTGGACGGAAACCAGAAGATCCGTGGTTCAAATCCCGGCTATGGCATTGAATTTTTCACTCTGGTTCATTGTGCGTCCTACACACGGCTAGTGTGAAAGAACAATTTCCATTAATTATACCTAATAGTGGTCCGAACTATGAAGCCCGGGCCTAAAGTACTTACAGCATAGTAAATCGCCATTAAGGTAGTTGTCTCATGTGTTTATGAGAACTCCTAATGGTTTACCGGGAGAAACACGAATTAGTTGGAGAATTTAATGTCATGTTGGCACGTTGGCCATAGTAGCTCAAATGGTTAGAGCGACTGGACGGAAACCAGAAGATCCGTGGTTCAAATCCCGGCTATGGCATTGAATTTTTCACTCTGGTTCATTGTGCGTCCTACACACGGCTAGTGTGAAAGAACAATTAATTTCCATTAATTATACCTAATAGTGGTCCGAACTATGAAGCCCGGGCCTAAAGTACTTACAGCATAGTAAGTCGCCAATAAGGTAGTTGTCTCATGTGTTTATGAGAACTCCTAATGGTTTACCGGGAGAAACACGAATCAGTTGGAGAATTTAATGCCATGTTGGCACGTTGGCCATAGTAGCTCAAATGGTTAGAACGGCTGGACGGAAACCAGAAGATCCGTGGTTCAAATCCCGGCTATGGCATTGAATTTTTCACTCTGGCTCTACCCTTTCATAGTGCGTCCTACACACGGCTAGTTTTGAAAGAACAATTTCCATTATGTATCATAATAAAGATATCGTATATCTGAGTCGGACATACAGTATTACGCACTGAAATTACTGTTTTTTTTGTGGAGATTATATAATTATTAGGTGTTACTTGTATCGATGTTTCATTAAATGTACGAGGTATGTTTTTTAAGTCAGTACCGTTTTGCGATTCCGCCGCCTCAGCGCTATGGTCGGCGTTCCGCGTATCCGTGCTGGTTATCTACATCTCTTGTCTACGCACTGACGCCATTACAGTCTGATTCTTCATTGTATACGTTGGTTACTGAGTGTTTAAGATGCCTCCGACAATCGTGAGTCCCGCTGATTGTGAAGTACGGGCTGTTATACCATTTTTTAGTGCTAAAGGCGTAAAACCGATTGATATTCATTGTGAGATCTGTGAAGTTCACGGACAAAACATTATGAGTGATGGAATGGTAAGGAAATGGGTGAGAGCATTTAAAGATGGCCGCACAAATGTGCATGATGAAGAACGGAGTCGGCGTCCTTCGGTCGTTACTGAAGATTTGGTGCAGAAATTGGACGAAAAGGTCAGAGGAAACAGACGCTTTACAATTTGATCATTGTGCGAATATTTTCCTCAATATTCTCGTAGTGTTTTGTATCGCATTGTGACCGAAAACTTGAAGTACCGGAAATTGTGTTCACGTTGGGTTCCGAAAATATTGACGGATTTGCACAAAACCCAACGTTTAGGCAGCGCATTGACATTCCTTGAGCGGTACCACAATGAAGGTGAAGATATTTTAGACCAAATTGTTACTGGTGACGAAACATGGGTGGCCCATGTCACAGCAGAATCGAAACAACAATCCATGGAATGGCTACATTCATCATCACCCACAAAATTGAAGTTTAAGCAAACAATTTCTGCCCGGAAAATCATGTGCACAGTTTTTTGGGACAGAAAAGGAGTATTGCTAGTGGAGTTTCTGCCTCGTAATGAGACAATCAATGCAGCGTCTTATTGTGAGACATTGAACAATCTGCGCTGTGCAATCCAGAACAAAAGACGTGGCAAGTTGAGTAAGGGTATCGTTTTGCTGCATGACAATGCCCGTCCACATGTAGCTAATCGGACCAAAGATCGCATCAAATCTTTTCAATGGGAAACACTAGATCATCCTCCATACAGCCCTGATCTGGTGCCCAGTGACTACCATTTGTTCCTGCACTTGAAGAAACATCTGGGCAGTCAGTGTCTTCAAGACGATAACAAAGTCAAAATAGTTGTGATACAGTGGTTAACACGTCAGGTAGCAGAATTTTATGAGGAGGGTATTCAAAAACTGGTGCCACGTTATGACAAGTGCCTCAATATTCACGGAAATTATGTAGAAAAGTAGATTAAGTTACAGGCTTTCAAGTAAAAATAAAATTATTGCGATATCTATGCACGTCTTTTTTTAATTTCAAAACGGTACTGACTTAAAGAACGTGCCTCGTAGTATTTAATAGTTTTGCATGCCAACATGACTACTTTGTGCATTATCATTATATCCCTAATTTCCCTCAGGCAAATGAAGCAGTAACTGGAAACTTAGCATTGAAAGAAATCCACAAGTAGATGCAAATGTTACAGCATTGTGGACATTTCAGCAATTGGAGTTTACTATTATAAAAACATACGCCACTATCTGAAGAGCACAGAAACCATATAAGAATAATGTATATATAAACGTATGATGCAAGGGATAGTGATGTGCATTCCATAACCTCTCCTATCCAAATCCCAACCTCAACCTGCCCGTGGTGCAACCTGCTTTTACCAATGAGGCTCTGGGGACCGAACATTAGCGGTAAAACTACATCAGAAATAGAGGAAATGCTATTTCATCTCTTACGCTGGCCTGTCACGGCGTACAAATGTTCCACAATTGGTGCTTGTGAGAAAAGCCGATGGACTTTAAAGCTCCTCCTGGCCAGGTCCGATGGACCCATTAACCAAAGGCAGGTGTGGCCCTCCAGACATACTGGGGGTTAAAGTGAGTGGATGATGTAACCACCATTACAAGCAAAAAAATTGGTGTCCACTTAAAAAGCGGTTACATTTATGCTACTTAAAACATGACAAGTCCTTCAGATAAATTTTCCGGAGGTAAAATAGTCCCCCATTCGGATCTCCGGGTGGGGACATCTGCAGGACGTCAATTACAGAACACCCTCAAAATTCTCCAATGGAATGCAGGAGGACTTTCACCGAGTAAGAAAATGGAACTTCAAAAAGTCATAGAAGAAAAAGAAATAGACATATTCATCATCCAAGAAGCCAATGTAACAAATGATTCACTAAAATATTTTGAAATTTCTGGATTTAATATATATGTTCTCCCCAAATCATGCCAAATAGCTAGTGGAATACTTACAGGTGTCAGAACAAACATCTTATCAAAGTTTAAAATTATAAAAGAAATGCAGCAAGAAGATAAAATAGAAATTATCCAAATTGAAATCTGGAAAGGAAATTCACGTTACACCATATATGTTATATACAATCCACCAAATGACAATCCTTGTCTCAATATAATAAATATACACCAAAAAACAATTTTGATTGGTGATTTCAATGGTCATTCACCAAAATGGGGATACAAAGACTACAATAACTGTGGCAAAACTATTGAAGATTTATTAAATTCTAATACTTTAGATATTATCTACAAGAATGGGGATTGCCCCACATACCTACACTATAATGGCCAGTGCACTAATCCAGACCTATTATTAGTACCTTCAGATTTAAAGGATAAGACAACACGTGAAATCATTGAAGACATAGGATCTGATCATAGAGCAGTTATTGCATCCATAATACTTCATGGCAAACAAAATACTAGCAGGCCAAAGTTGAAATACTCTTGGAATTTTAGAAAAGCAAATTGGACAAAATTTACTGAGGAATTCCTTTCTTGGAACTGTTGAAAACAGTGTTATGATAAGTTAAATTTAAAGGGAGTCGATTAATGACACTAAACAACACTTAATTTTAAATTTTTCTGGAACATGTTTCAGAGACTTTGCCTCTATCCTCAGCCGGCCATCGACTGGTTCTCATTGGTGTAGTTGACGATATTTTGTCACCGGTCTCCTCTGGTGGCGGTTCAAGGAACTTGCTGAACAAATCTTTCTGGGGGATGTCGAAATTGAATACTTTGTTCCTATTTTTTGAAATGAAGATTTGTTCCCATGCGGATAGATCTTGTTTTCCTGATGTATGTTTTAGAAGTTTTGGTTCTGGATTTATGTTGTGGTTTTTTTCCCAAAAATGTGTGGCAACTGCTGATTTTTCTAATTGTTTATATTTTATGTTTCTAAAGTGTTCCTTTGCTCTTGTTTCTAAATTTCTTTTGGTTTTTCCAATATAAATTTGACTAGTCACTGCATTCAATTTGATATATACCAGATTTTTTGTTAGATGGAATGGCATCTTTGATGTTTGAGCAAATTAGGTTTTCTAAGGAGAAATCGTTGACTGGTGCTAGTTGAATGTTTTGTTTTTTTAAGACTTTTTTGAATTTATCATAGGCCCATGGATGGTAAGTGAATTTTTTGAAAATCATATTAGTTTCTGTAGCTGAGAGGGTTGTGGTTTCCTTTAGTAGCTTCTTCTTTTTTGCTAAGTTCACTTTTTTGTCTACTAATGATTTGGGAAAGTTATTTTTTTGTGCTATTTCAATTATTTTGATGTATTCTGTTTTGTATTCTTCTGCTGTGAGAGGGATGTTTACCAATCTGTGTGCTAAGCTATTGAAGATTGCCTGTTTGTGGGATCTTGGGTTGTAGCCATTAGCTTTTTTGTAGTTGTCTGTCTGTGTTGGTTTTCTGTAAATGCCAAAGTTTAGTCTGTTTTTATTCCTCATTATTTTTAGATCCAAAAATGGTAAATACTCGTCTTTTTCTATTTCTACAGTGAACTTGGTGCTGTTTTCTTGGATATTTAAAAGTTTTAGTGCATCACTGATGTGTTTTTTTGTTACTATTGCAAAGATGTCATCTACATATCGCTACCAGAGTTTGAACATCCAAGGGAAACCTTTGTTGATCCTTATTTCTAATGCACTCATGTACAGATTGGCCAGGAAGGGTGATAGGGGGTTGCCCATTGCTAACTCTGAAGTTTGGTGGAAATATTTTGCTTGAAACTGGAAGAAAGTTTGTTCTAAGCATAATTTGGTTAGTTCGATGTAGTCTGAAACTTCAGGTGGTGCCATTCCAAGTGATTTGAGTCATTTTTCTATCAACGGAGGGAGTTGATTAGCTGATATGCTGGGAAACAGTGATTTAACATCAAACGAGACTAGTGTGTCCTCTTCTTTTAGTTCAGTATCCTTAATTTGTTCTAAGTTCATAGGTGGTTTTGATGCTTAGGCTGTCGAATTTTGGAAATGAATTAAATTTTACTAATTCAAATGAATTGACTAATAAACAAATTCAACTCATTTCCAAAATTCGACAGCCTAAGCATCAAAAACACCTTTGAACTTATACAACAAATTAAGGATACTGAACTAAAAGAAGAGGACACACTAGTCTCGTTTGATGTTAAATCACTGTTTCCCAGCATACCAGCTAATCAACTCCCACCGTTGATAGAAAAATGGCTCAAATCACTTGGAATGGCAGCACCTGAAATTTCAGACTACATCGAACTAACCAAATTATGCTTAGAACAAACTTTCTTCCAGTTTCAAAAAAAAAAAATATTTCCACCAAACTTCAGGGTTAGCAATGGGCAACCCCCTATCACCCTTCCTGGCCGATCTGTACATGAGTGCATTAGAAATAAGGATCAACAAAGGTTTCCCTTGGATGTTCAAACTCTGGCAACGATATGTAGATGACATCTTTGCAATAGTACCAAAAAAACACATCAGTGATGCACTAAAACTTTTAAATATCCAAGAAAACAGCACCAAGTTCACTGTAGAAATAGAAAAAGACGAGTATTTACCATTTTTGGATCTAAAAATAATGAGAAATAAAAACAGACTAAACTTTGGCATTTACAGAAAACCAACACAGACAGACAACTACAAAAAAGCTAATGGCTACAACCCAAGATCCCACAAACAGGCAATCTTCAATAGTTTAGCATACAGATTGGTAAACATCCCTCTCACAGCAGAAGAATACAAAACAGAATACATCAAAATAATTGAAATAGCACAAAAAAATAACTTTCTCAAATCATTAGTAGACAAAAAAGTGAACTTAGCAAAAAAGAAGAAGCTACTAAAGGAAACCACAACCCTCTCAGCTACAGAAACTAATCTGATTTTCAAAAAATTCACTTACCATCCATGGGCCTATGATAAATTCAAAAAAGTCTTAAAAAAACAAAACATTCAACTAGCACCAGTCAACGATTTCTCCTTAGAAAACCTAATTTGCTCAAACGTCAAAGATGCCATTCCATCTAAAAAAAATCTGATATATATAAAATTGAATGCAGTGACTGTAGTCAAATTTATATTGGAAAAACCAAAGGAAATTTAGAAACAAGAGGAAAGGAACACTTTAGAAACATAAAATATAAACAATTAGAAAAATCAGCAGTTGCCACACATTTTTGGGAAAAAAACCACAACATAAATCCAGAACCAAAACTTCTAAAACATACATCAGGAAAACAAGATCTATCCGCATGGGAACAAATCTTCATTTCAAAAAATAGGAACAAAGTATTCAATTTCGACATCCCCCAGAAAGATTTGTTCAGCAAGTTCCTTGAACCGCCACCAGAGGAGACCGGTGACAAAATATTGTCAACTACACCAATGAGAACCAGTCGATGGCCGGCTGAGGATAGAGGCAAAGTCTCTGAAACATGTTCTGGAAAAATTTAAAATTAAGTGTTGTTTAGTGTCATTAATCGAGTCCCTTTAAATTTAATTTACTGAGGAAACTGAACAAAATCCTTCCTCCGCTCAACATGAAGCATCTGTAGATAAACTCAATAAAACAATAACAAATATAATTCTTGAAGCAGCAAAAAAATGGATCCCAAGAGGAAAAACTAAAAATTACAAACCCTTTTGGAATACAAAACTATCAAAGTTAAAAGAAGAAAGGGGCATAGCAAGGAAAAAAGCAGAATTGTCCAATAACCCAACAGATACACAGGGATGGCGAAGAAAGACAGCAAAATGTAAAAAAGAAATTCATATTGCCAAAAAAAAAAAGCTTTCAGTGAATTTATTGAAAAAGCTGATGATAGAAAAGGTGCAAAAATGTATACAGATATATAAGTAAAATTGTCAGAAAGAAACAAGGAAAGAACCACTGAAACTAAATGGGAAAACACTTTCTTCAAATTAGTCTATTTCTGAAGCCTTTAATAAGTATTACAGCTCTTAGCATAAACTTTCCTCTGAATCAAAAAGAAAACAAAGGCAGATTAAAAAAGATCTCAAAAAATTTAAAAAGTGCCCAGAACAAACAAACGGTATATTCAACAAAGAATTCACCATAAGGGAACTAAATCATGCCATCCATGAGTTGAAAGATGAAAAGTCTCCTGGACCAGATAAAATATATGCTGAATTTCTGAAACACCTAGGATCAATGGGAAGAAAGATACTACTGAAATTATTTAATATATCATAGACCTCTACTGTACCTACAGAGTGGAAAAGGGCAATAATTATTCCTATTTAAACAAAAAGACAAAACACCTGACAAAATAAATAATTACAGACCAATTTCCTTAACAAGTGTCATTGCAAAAACAGCAGAATGTATGATTTCAGCAAGGCTAAATTGGTTCTTAGAAAGTATTATCATATTAACAACTGCTCAAACAGGATTCAGACAACACTTATCTACTAAAGAAAATACAATTCAACTATCCCAAGATGTCAAAGAATCTTTCAACAAAAATCAAGATATGCTGTCAGTTTTCATTGATTTTGAAAAAGCATACAATTCAGTATGGAGGCATAAACTTCTTGAGAAACTTTCAAAACTAGGCATTCAAGATAACATGTTAAATTGGATCACTCAGTTTCTCTCTCAATGTTTCTGTGCTACAAAATACAATGACAGTACATCCAAATTTTGACAAATCAAAATGGGCCTACCATAAGGTGCAGTACTGAGTACAACCTTGTTCAACATCTCCTTCGATGATCTTCCCGTGACTGTATCAAACACAGAAATAAAGACAGCACTTTTTGCAGATGACATGATCATGTGGATATCTTCCCCACAAATAGAGAAATCCAAAACTTCAATGGAAAAGGCTCTGATACTATTGGAAAAGTGGACTTACAACAATTTGATGAAAATAAATACTGGTAAAACAACATTCCAAATATTTAGCTTAAAAAAGAAAATCTCTAAAATAAATCTGCAGTTAAAGAAAACAAACCTGAAACAAACATAGAAACAAAATATTTAGGAACAATTTTTGATTGAAAATTATCTTGGAGACATCATATTGAAGCAGTAGTAAACATATCATCAAAAACTTTTTCAATTTTGAAAAGAATAGCTGGAGTCAAGTGGGGGCAGTAATCGGGAGACACTGAACACCACATACAAAACATTCATCAAGCCAATACTTCTTTATAATGCAGAGGTAATAATTACAGCAAATAGTTATAACATAAATCACCTAAAACTATGCCAAAATCAGGCCCTGCGACTAATAACTGGTGCAGCAAAATTAACTCCAATCACGGCAATGCAAGCCTTAACTCGGAACTACCCAATACATCTAACTTTAGAGGAGCAGACACTAATACAACATGAAAAAATGTTGCGGTTAAAAACAACAAAATGGGAGAAAAGATTACTACAATCCATCAAGATGAAAACACAAACAAGTTTCCTACACAAAGTTACGGAATAAAAAACAGATCTGAATCTTCCTAATTCTAAAGAAACATTTTAATCAAAGAAAACCCACTGACTTTTGAACCAATTAATATTCAATTAGATTTAGAACAAATAGTTACAAAATCTGAAACTTCCACACCTGTACTAAAAGCACTAGCAGTAGAAACTGTGAACAATAGATACCCACCTGAAGAATGGTTACATATCTACACAGATGGATCTAACTTGGACAACTCAGGAGCAGGAATTAAGTGTGCACTGTTCTCATTCTATCAACCAGCAGGATACCACACAGTAAATTTTGATGCAGAAGTAAGGGCTATTCATATTTCACTCCAACACCTTCTATACAAAATAGATAAATTAAAAAATGGTGTCATACTTTCTGATTCTAAAGCAGCATTATGTGCAATAAGTTCATATAAAATAAGGTCAACCCAAATTAAAGAATGTCACAAAATGATCCAACAACTTCAAAAAATACAGAAAAGAATTATATTACAGTGAATACCTGCACATTGTGGAATTGCTGGAAATGAATCAGTTTTTCTTACCAGAAAAGGTGCAAATTTAATTCAGAACAAAAGTAAAAACTTACCCTTTACATCCATAAAAAGATTAATCAAAAGTAAATATAAAAACAAACAAAACCAATCAATATCTAACAAAGCCAAAGATAAAAATGGAACATTTTAATTAAAAATCCAGATATTATTCCAGAAATCCTGTGTAAAGCTGCAGTAGCAAATTTTAGATTACTTATGGAGCATGATTATTTGGCCAAACACTTACACAGAATAGAAATTTATACACGTCCAAATTGTGCTCTGTGCAACAAAGGAGAGGGAATGACTGAAGAACATCTTTTAACCTGTGAAGCCCTACCTGCTGGAGCACTACACAGAAATATTGGAGAGCAAGAGAGCTAATGGCTTCTTTGCCAAAGCCTAGCATTTGAAAACAAAAACAAAACAACAACATATGATTATAAACATCTGAGTTGGACATTCAATGTTACATTCCTTCAGTACTGTTTTTTGTGGACATTACATAATTCTTGGGTGTTATTTGTATTGATGTTTCATGTAAATATACGTTTTCAGTTGCCAACATGACTACTGCTTGCATTATCATTATACCCCTAATTTTCCTCAGGCAAATGAAGCAGTGACTGGGAACTTAGCTTTTAAGAAAATCCACAAGTAGTTGCAAGTGGTAAAGCATTGAGAACATTTCATCAATTGGATTTTACTATTATAAAAACATGCATCACATACTGAAGAGCACAGAAACTGTGTATAAGAGTAATGTATGTATTGTCATACGATTATAAACATCTGAATTGGACATTCAATATTAATCTTTCAATACTGTTTTTTGTGGACATTACATAATTCTTAGGTGTTATTTGTATTGATGTTTGATGTAAATATGTTTCCAGTTCCCAACATGACTACTGTTTGCATTATCTTTATATCCTAATTTTCCCTTATCGCAAGGGAAAATCGACCATACTTGCCATAGACTCACTTGTACAATTAATCCACCAAGCATTCGAAGGAGGTGATTTTGCACATGCAATACTATGTGATCTCAATAAGGCCTTTGACTGTGTGAAACATGATGTTTTGTTAAAGAAATTAGAAATTTATGGCATAAGAAACTCAAATGTAAGTCTTTAAATCTTATCTGGAAAATTGACAGCAAATTGTATTGGTAGGAGGGAAAGAATCTCAGGTATTGGAAGTAAACACAGGTGTTCCCCAAGGATCAGTTTTGGGCCCTTTGCTCTTTTTAATTATGATTAATGATGTCTCAAAATGTTCATCATCTCACATGGTAGTATATGCCAATGGTACATCTTTTCTAAGCACTCCCAAAGATTAAAAACACTTTTACAACTAGCAAAAACAACAATAGAAAAATCAAAACTCTGGTTTAAAAGCAATGGGTTTTATATGAATGAAAGCAAAACACAGAGTATTTTATTTACCTTAAAAAATGTTGAACAAGATGAAAGTCTAAACAAAACAGTTAAACTCTTAGGTGTAGTTATAGATAAGAAACTAACCTGGAATTCACATATAGACCAAGTGTATAAAAAATTGTCATCAGTGTTATTTTTGTTAGCAAATTTAAAAAGAGTAGTTTCATAAAAATGTGTATTAATGGCTTATTACTTGTTTTTTCAAAGTGTTTTTAGATATGGGTTAGTTCTATGCGGTAGCAATTCTAGAATAGTTGAAATTTTAAGAATTCCGAAAAGATTGTTAGAATACTGACAAATTCAAACAAAACTGAACACTGTAAAGCATTATTTGTTAAATTGGGAATTCCAACGGTGGTAAATTTATATATCTATGACATATTGGTTAAGATGAAAGAGGATCTACATGATTATAAAACTAGAAATGGAATACATAAACATGAGACAAGAAATAATAATGTAATTGATATGCCATACCATAGATTGCAAAAAACATTTAACAACCAACCACAAAGTAATTCTTATAAAAGTTTTCAATGTGCTTCCACAAGAAATAAGGAGTTTGAATATTCTAGTGCTTAAAAATAGATTGTACCAATGACTGATAAGAAATTCGTTTTATTGTTTGCACGAGTTTTATGACTACACAAGAGGGAATTGTAAATTGTATTCTTAAGTATTGTGTGTGTGCATGTGCCTGTGCATGTGCATGCACGTGCGTGTGAGTAATGTGCTTATGTATATAATTTGTTTATATTTATATTCTGGATGACGAAGTCTATTGTAATTGTTTGTAATTACCAAATGACAAGTAAATAAACATTAAACATTCCCTCAGGCAAATGAAGCAGTAACCAGAAACTAAGCTTTTAAGAAAATCCACAAGTAGTTGCAAGTGGTGAAGCATTGAGCACATTTCATCAATTGGATTTTACTATTTTAAAAACATGTGTCACAATCTGAAGAGCACAGAAACTATGTATAAGAATAATGTATGTATTATCATATGATTATAAACATCTGAATTGGACATTCAATATTACACTCTTTCAATACTGTTTTTTGTGGACATTACATAATTCTTAGGTGTTATTTGTATTGATGTTACATGTAAATATATGTTTTCAGCTGCCAACATGACTAATGTTTGCATTATCTTTATATCCCTAATTTCCCTCAGGCAAATGAAGCAGTAACTGGAAACTTAGCTTTTAAGAAAATCTACAAGTTGTTGCAAATGGTACAGCATTTGCACATTTCAGCCATTGGATTTGTATTATTATAAAAACATGCACCATAAGCATAAGATCACAGACACTACCTATAAGAGTAATGAATATATCATTATCCAGAAATACAAGATTGAAATATACCAGTAGGATATACAGTATTACACATTTCAATACTGATTTTCTAGTGGTTTTATAGCTGGTAATTGTAATCGGGGGCATGCATGGTATGATGCTTATGGAAGCACTATAGGCAACAAGTTTCCAACCCAAGTGCACGAGTTGCAGATATACAAGAGCTGCTTCCCTAAACATCACAACATGCTTCACTACTGTTTGTATCCCTTAAGTGTTAACGTTTAATGTTTTTATTTTCAATCATTTTCTTCTGTTTCATTTAAAGGATACATGCAATTTATACTGATGTGCCATCATTATTGTTTAGTATGCTAATATTATAAAATGTTTAACATTATTGTAATGATTATGAGTATTTCAATATACTTAATTTGTAACAATTAAAATTATATTATAAATTGACTGAGACACTTCTTAACATACCATAAGCTTTCTTTCAACACATTTTCTTTCCACTTGAAGGTATTATCAAGAAATTGTCGATACTTACAATCAATCTACTATATATTTCAGATAAAGGATAAATGAAATTTCTACTGATGCATCCACATTATTGTTTAATATGCTAATATTATAAAATGTTTGTTATTATTGTAATGATTATCCCAATAAGATATACAGCAGGACTCTGTTTTGATACTGGTGTTCTAGTGTGTTATTGAATTGCATAGTTGGTATTTGTATTTCTTTAAATCTAAAAGGCAAAATGTATAGTCGACAATTTCTTGATAATGCCTTCAAGTTGAGGTGAAATACGTTGAAAGAAACTGTATGGTATGTGAAGTACAGAGTGTCTCAGACAACTTATAGTACAATTTTACTTATTACATTCCTTCAGTATTAATTTCAATTTATCTTTTCAAAATATAGTTAATTTGAGTTTATTAACTTTGGGTGTTTCTAATTTCTATTTTAAAGGATAAAAAATCTCTGTGAATTGCATTCTTAAAGTTTCTGTGTTTTTTCAAATTTCCATTTAAATAAAAATAAATTGTTTGAAATTAGTGTTTATGCATAGTTGATTTAGATTCTAAAGGGTGTTTGACACATACTAGTGAAGGTTGTTTTCAGTTTAATCTAAACAAAGCCAAAAGAATGGGTTTAACATTTTATTTACTTGCAAATGAGATATGCCTGTCTGAAAGATGCGGGCAATGGTTTTAGCTATAGTATCAGTTATATAGTTAACCTGTCCTTTCCTGTTCCATCCTCTCCCATCTGAGCCTTTCATTTCGGTCCCATCCAAATCTTTATCAACCATTTTTTGATTACTTTGTTTTACTTTTTTTTTTTTATTTCAGAATTAATGGTGTTCATTTCTGAAACAAACCTTTTACATTTTTGAGTGAACTGTAAAAATTATTTGTATTATGTTATTTGTACTTCTACTGAGTAAATAGTTATAAAAATTTCAAGCTCTTGTTATCTAGCAATAAATAGTATTATTGTAATACTTTATTTTTCATAACATGTATTTGGTTGTGTAAGTTAAATTTACAATACATTTTCAGTTGTCAGCAAAAAGGATGATGCAAATCATTAATGCTTACTGTTCTAGTTTTACTGGCTTACCGTACCAGTAGGAAGTGACGTAACACCCCACAGCATAATACTTAGGGTACCAATAGGAGATGGCATAATACCCAACATAATATTAGTAATTTTGATTTATTATTGCTTTTTAGGGGTTTTCCAGTACTGCAAAAAGTAATTAGCTAAACTACGAAAGCAAGTTTCTTATCAGATTTTGAATGCATGGCTCATATTCCCAATATGCATTCTTGACCTGATAAGTATCACTTACAGTTAGTTCTTAATGTATGATATACTATTTGGTTCTCTTAAAGATGCCATACACCTAGTGTGTATGATATGATGAAGTGGTAAATAAATAGGCGGTACAATTTTTCAGATATACAAGTGAGATTCTCCATGCACCTCCATCACCAAATTTCTCAGAATTGTTCTAAGTATTATAATACCTCTAAAGTAATTTCCTTCCTTCCTCCCTCCCTCCCTTCCTTCCTTCCTTCCTTCCTCCCTCCCTTCCTTCCTCCCTCCCTCCCTCCCTCCCTCCTTCCTTCCTTCCTTCCTTCCTTCCTTCCTTCCTTCCTTCCTTCCTTCCTTCCTTCCTTCCTTCCTTCCTTCCTTCCTTCCTTCCTTCCCTCCTTCCCTCCTTCCCTCCTTCCCTCCTTCCCTCCTTCCCTCCTTCCCTCCTTCCCTCCTTCCCTCCTTCCCTCCTTCCCTCCTTCCCTCCTTCCCTCCTTCCTTCCTTCCTTCAGGAAGAAAAATATAATAAATATACTGTAATATTTTGTATTGCTAATGTGTTTCCTACCTTTTAAGGCTGTGACAATATTGGTGAATACAAATGAAATACAAGTTTATCAAGCCTTTAATTTCAGCTGCAAATTTAATATAACACTAAGGAGATCTGACAAGGGAACTATCCCTATGCTCACACCTGTAGGCACTTGAGAGTTTGATGGCATCATCTCTGCTGTGTATGGGGCCCGTGTGCCACAAAACAGGTGCAGAGTATAGCTGGAAAAACCTTATAATGAGCCCAGAAAACATAGGAATATATAGGTATAATAACACAGTGTTGTATGGGAGGGATTGTTTACCCCTGATGGACGGTTGTCTACACATTGCATACAGTATGCCCAAGATAAGTTGAGTGCTGGATTTACAGTGTGGTGCAGGCAGAGGGGAAGAAGAGAGAGCTAAGGCTCTTTTGTTTCTGCAGATTGATCAACCTTGAAAAACACAGTTCAGCAAAATAGCATGTAAGATAAGTGAAGATATCACAAGTAACATTGCATCCTATGAAAACATTCCCTTGTTTTGCCCACACCAGCTCAATTGCATTCAGATCACAGTTATACAGAGGTAGACGAATAATGTGTCCCCTTTCGAGAGCCATAACGTCCACAAATGTTCATACAAATGTAAATCATTTTCAAGTAAATGCTGATGTACATTGCCACCACACTCGTAACAAGGATGAACTGGCAATTCGAGTGCATCAAACGAGGAAGGAAGCTTTAACTACAAAAGGGATAGTGCTATATAATAAACTTCCAAATTCATTTAATCAAGCTGCATCATTAAAACACTAAGAATAAGGTTAAGAAATTTTTGCATGCATACTGTTTTTATATGGTTAATGAAGTTTTAGAACTATAACCATGTAAATGAGCACTGGGAGCTAGTACATTCACAAATCTGTAATATTCATGCTATGACATCTCTTGTAAATTATTCTATGCAAATATGACATGAAAATATAGAAAAGCTTCTTACTGTGTATATTGTATGTAATCAATTTGACTTTATGTATATACTATATTTATACATTTTGACATATCTCATAACATGTATACGTTGCCAAGGATGAACTAAAATTCTAATTCTAACATACAATATTTGTAAACTGGTTAGCTAATTAACCTCGAAATTGATCAAAACGAAATATGGCAGACATGATAAAGCTTAGCGTATTAGCCACTAGATGTCAGTGTATAGCGCATTTCAAATTTCAAAGTTGACTCTATCTATTAAAAACATTAGCCTATATACGGCTAGTGTGAAGAAATGATTAATTTCCATCAATTAACTAAAATAATAAGAGTTAAATGATGAGGTCTGGCACTCAAGTACTTACAGTAGTAAGTCGCCACAAAAACGGTGTATCTCAAATGTGAGAGACCCTAGTGGTTTACCGGCAAAATACATGAGCCAATTGAAGAATTTAATGTCAGGACAGCAAATTGGCGATGGTAGCTCAATGGGTTAGAGCGACTGGACGGAAACCAGGAGATCCGTGGTTCAAATCCCGGCCATGGCATTGAACTTTTCATGTTGACTATCTATCAAAAACCTTAGCCTGTATACGGCTAGTGTGAAGAAATGATTAATTTCCATCAATTAACTAAAAAAAAAGTTGTCACGCATGTTTACGGAGTTAAACGAAACTTACCGAATGAGGACTTGGAACCCGATCGCTCTTCTTATCGCGTGCATATAGTACGTAAGGAGTGCCCTCCCATACCTGCACAGAGCTGACAAGAGATGTCCAGCAGCTACTTGGAAGTAGTTGTATGATGCACATTGCAGGCTTCACTTTTGGGCATTGCAGTTCTATTCTGCAGCAGATCTTTGGTGCATATGGTTTATATACAGCAGGCATTATACCATCAAATTTTCAGCTGTGTAGCGGTGTGAGCACAATGATAGTTCCTTTGAGAGTGACTAAGTGTCCCTCTGTGTAATTTCATAACTTGAATAGATTTAATAAATTTCATAATTTCATAACATACACAAGAACCGCAGTACATGGATTCCATCACAAGATCTGTAGATGAAGACACCACCTGGCATCAGAAATATGTACCTGCACTCTTTGTGGTCAATTTTATGAACAATATCACATACTTTCATGCCAACAAGGACTCAAACACTGACGGTCTATGCAAAAGACAATCATACTTGATGATCACTATAGCACTGTATTAATTCATATGTACACATTGTGTTCAATAAATATTGTATAATTTATTACTTGAATAACAGGTAGCATTTCATTTTATTTATTTTTTGTTTTGTTAATGGATGAATTTGATTATAGAATTTTTTATAATGTGCAGTTTGTTTTAATTTTGCAACATAATAACCCCTCATAATCAGTTTAATTTTGGAAGAAAAACTGTTTTAGGTAAATTGTTGAAAATAATCATTTCTTCCACACTAGCTGTGTGTAGGCTAAGGTTTGGTTAAGTAGAGCTAGACTGAAAAATTCAATGCCATAGCCGGGATTTGAACCACAAATCTGCTGCACCCAATTTAGAGCATCCGCACAGAGCGGGTGATCTGTGGTTCAAATCCCGGCTATGGCATTGAATTTTTCAGCCTGGCTGTACTTATCCAAAAACTGTTTTGAAAATTTTTTCATTTTTTATTGGAAGTTTAAATTCCACGGAACTGCCATGTAAGATATGGTTTTTTGAAAATATTTTAAACATACAGAAAAGATTAATTTTCTCATATGTTGGTAGATGTAAATATTGAAGCTCTGACAGAAAATTTTAATTCTCAGAAATAATTAAAGAGAGGGTTTCAAACACCTTTGCATTAAGATTCAATGTAGCTATTGCTGTTAAAATTTGTAAAAGTACTAAAAATTTGGTAATAGGTTTAACATATTTGTTGAAGTTAAATGATCTAATTCACATTTGTTTTTCTGGACGTACATATGTATAAAGAAACCTTTACTGTGAAATTGGCCGTGCATAAAATAAAGTGAACTTCCAAGATTCTATCAGTGTATTCATTTTTTCCTACTAACTTTGCATTCCTTACCTTTATTAAGCTATATTAAATTCCTTTATAAATATATTTAGGGCAGCCTTTCAGTAGATGTAGGAATTAGGATATATATTTTTCTTCAACTAGAACTCAAAATGGTCCTGCATCTGCCAGTAGCATACTGATATTTTACTCCATCAATGAATTTTATACCAACACTTTAAGAAAATTCAGGCTAGCATGTTCCTTTCCATAAGTTATATTAAACACAAAGTAACAGTACATTAAATCTTGCTTGTTTTATGCTCAAATCACAATTCACACAATGTGGGTCAGGCGGTTCTTGCATCTGCAGACATGCTACACTAATAAAATGTGCATACATCATATCTCATGTGATTCAAGCTGCAGTTTGAATCTGAACACCATTTTGTAAAGAAACAACAGAAGATAGTTCAAACGTTATGTAAGTCCACAAAGTTGAATGCATTTGACAAATTTACGAATCATAAAGAGATAAACTGATGATATATACCTGATATTCAGTGGCATGGCGTGGATGATTCTTAAGTGTTGCCTGTTGTTTCAGACTTAATCTGGGGAGTGGCAGTCATGAATTCCGAGTCTCCAAGTTAATATTACATAAGTTGTATGCAATTCTATAGCATAAAACAAATACAAATATATTGATATATTTTGATTTATATATATTAATATATCTGCTATTGATTCACATCTTTATTCTCAACAACTGGAATGCATTCATGAAATTTTGAGACGGAGATACCCAGCATTAGTTAATTGAAATATATATAAAAACCAAAATTTAGTTAAAGTTAGCTAACTGAAATTGAGGAGTGTTTTTTCAAAACTCGATAAGATGCACAAAATATGTTTATGAGAAAAATGGTTTTTTCTATTTATTGACAATACTAATTGGTTAACACAGCAACTATATTAATCGTTCAATTCTCCTTCCTGAAACTGTGTCATAACGAAGTACTGCTTCATTCACAACAACAATATAACGTTTTGCTTTATTTATATAACAAACATATTGCATACAAAGAAATTTGAAAAAATATAAATAAGTAATCTTTAACCTTTATTGGTATTTTCTTGTAAATATTCATAAAATTCTTTTGCGGTTTATGGAATTTCAAAAGATTTAGCTCACTGTATCAGGAGGCATATAACCGCGCCCATGTATTGGGTCGATTTTTGCGGGAAGATTTTTTTACCCTTCTCCAAGAAAGCAATAAGCATGACCATCATCACACTATTCTTGTTCTGACTAGAGCAAGATTCTGAAAATAAAGTAATGGTAGAAGGTGTGTTGCTGGACATCCTTTCTTCCAGTTCCAACAAGAAGTGGTGCAAAGCTGACGCAGCCTGGTTGTAGCCTTTAGCATATTCAGTTTCCAACCATGTATACAAGAAAATGTCTTTGTTCTGGGTTTTAGATGGAATCATTATGCATAGATTGTACAGCCATACCTGCCTTGCATAGAATTGCTAACAGAAAGTTTAGGCAGTGATTGTTTCTGGTGCATATCAAAGCAAATAGTGATTGTCTCAGTATTTTCCTCTTTCAATATCAGATAAAACTTTTTGAACATAACTTGTGTAGTCTATACATGGTTCTTAGTTCGTTTTTCTTTTCCACGACTGCCTTTGTCTTAATCTTCATCAATCCCATTTTGCATTTGGAGCATGTGTCAGTGTGTTGTGTACGGAATGAAAAATTGAAGAAGTTGTAAAATATGTATTTATATCTTGACAATAAGCAGACCGGTAGATTTCTTAATCTTCTTTCTGTGCAAAAGTTATTCCACATTTTTCAGATATTAAGTTATGGAGGTAAATATCCTCTCCTTGATTTTGCTCTTCCATAATGGCTTTCTCTGCATCTGTACTTCTTAACATCTTGCTTTATAGCAGCACAAATGCTTTTCTGTAATTTTCCTGTTCTGTCACTTCTTCTGGTTTCCTTTGGTGCATTCCCAGATAAATGAAACTTTCTAGCCAGGAGAGATAATCCATCTTGTGACACACCTGTGAAGCTTGCAGTGCCTACTAACAATACTTGACAAACATTAGTTCTCACACTGTATTTAATGCTAACAGTCTGCTTCGTTAGATAGAGTCAACATGAAAAATTCAATGTCATGGCCGGGATTTGAACCACAGATCTCCTGGTTTCCGACCAGTCGCTCCTAACCTTTGAGCTACCATGGCCAACGTGCCGTCCTGACATTAAATTCTCCAGTTGACTCGTATATTTTCCCGGTAGACCACTAGGGGCTTTCGCATCCGAGATACACTGTTTGTGGCGACTTACTATCATAAGTGATTAAGTCCCAGGCTTCATCATTTAACTCTTATTATTTTAGTTAATTGATGGAAATTAATCATTTCTCCACACTAGCCGTATATAGGCTAAGGTTTTTGATAGCTCAAAGGTTAAGAGCAACTGGACGGAAACCAGATCCATGGTTCAAATCCTAGCCATGGCATTGAATTTTTCATGTTGACTCTATCCATCAAAACCTTAGCCTATATAAGGCTAGTGTGGAGAAATGATTAATTTCCATCAATTAACTAAAATAATAATAGTTAAATGATGAAGTCTGGGACTTAAGTACTTACGATAGTAAGTCGCCACAAATGGTGTATCTCGGATGTGAGAGCCCCTAGTGGTCTACCGGGAAAATATACGAGTCAACTGGAGAATTTAATGTGAGGACGGCACGTTGGCCATGGTAGCTCAAAGGTTAGGAGCGACTGGACGGAAACCAGGAGATCTGTGGTTCAAATCCCGGCCATGGCATTGAATTTTTCATGTTGACTCTATCTATCAAAAACCTTAGCCTACATATGGCTAGTGTGGAGAAATGATTAATTTCCATCAATTAACTAAAAAGTCTGCTTCGTGTTTGGAGCTTCTTTCTTAATCACTCTGCAATTAGGAGATGTAATACGCATATTTTTCATAAGGAATTTATCTTGATTTATTTTCTTTAGCATGGAAAGAAGTCAAATCAGCTACATCACAAGCTTATGCCTTTTACTTTTAGAATTTCGGGAGTGCACTCAAGACCATGTGAACATGAAAATGCTGGAGTATGAGCTTTCCTAGATTTGTATTTTGATTTCCGTTCCTCGTTTTTCAATTTCTACTTCTTGCGCATTCTACGACTGGTACAGTTTCACAATCTGAGCTCCTGTCCATTGTGCATAGTACAATGCAGTGTTTCAGCTATGAATAAAAATGCCATTTAAGTGTAACAAGGCTTTCAGAAATGAATGTGAAATACAGGCGCATAACCTGAGTTCGCAGTTATTGCCAACGGTGCAGCAGTGTACAAAGCTTGAAGAAATGATTGAGAATTCCAAGAATCACAATGGTGAAATGGCAGTCAGTGCCAACATGCATTTCATAGAATTAAGGTTGCTACACACTGGATCATAAAATCATAAAATTACATTTATTGACTTTTACTTTAACTGAGCCAAATGCATCTATCGAGTTTTGAAAAAACTACTGATATTCCCTATCGTCTACACAGAGCATGAATCGAATTTTGCAAAATCTGATTTCACTGAACGATGCAGAAGATAAAATTATGCCGGTACTATATATAACTCAATTATGTAACGTTTTGCATCTATCAAGTTTTGAAAAAAACGCTCCTCAATTTATATATAAAACCATCACAGAGTTTTCAAATGTTGTTTGCTGTTGGTTTTTAAGCTCTTTACCATTAATAACAGTGACAAAGATGAAAGTCTATTTTGAGTTTGAGTGTTTCTTAGAAAACTGTGTATTCTGCAGAGCACTGAAAAAGATTGTTCTGCTGATGCACTAATAGAGGAATAGTCAAAATTAATTCATGAAGTGACAAAGCTTCTTTAAGTACCATGACATGCAACTCCTAGTGAACTTTGTTGACTGCTTTATTTCGAAATTCAGGGGAAGAGTACAAATAACAGAGTTTGTTTCTTAATCACACTATGTTGAAGTACTGTCCACAATAAGTAAGAAAAGTCTTAAAAGCACTTTCTGGGAAGGTCTTGTGTTATTCCACCCATGAAGCACTGTACAACAATGATGGAAAGTTGGTTTATATAAGAGAATATGTTGGTTATTTGGCCAAGTATTGTATCCATGATCACATAAAATATTCGTCAATAGGGTGATTTTGTGTCATTTTCTCCTTTATCCAACCTTGGTCTCTTTGAAGGTATTGATGTTTTGTAGCAATCTTGATCAGATTCTATTCTTTACCAAATTAATTAGTCAAAATTTTCACGCAACTCTTCATACTATTTTTGAAGTCACTGATTTTTTGTTTGCAGAAAGCAATATCAAACATGGCCAACAAAATAGTTACAATAATTTGTCACAACACAACCAAGGAAACTTATTATACCAAGAGATACTAAAATGCCTTTCAAAACCCTGTGTGATTTAGTTTTTAAAGGTTTATGATCCAGAGCTGTCATTCCTGTTGAAATTATGTGACTTTTTCACCAAAAGAATGTGAACTCAAGGACTGACTTCAAAGGTTTTCGATCACAGTCAGTTTTACCCACAAATTCTGATGCCATTCTTATTGTACTTTTAAATTAAATCATTCCCTACATTACTTTTATACGTGAAGAATTAACACTTAAACTCAAGATTTATGTTCTCACATCACTGGCAACAATTGTGCTATAAACAACTAAGCACAGTAATTGAAAAAACTGTAGCTTGTTTTTTGATAATTTGTCACTTTTTTATATTATTGATATATTATTACCTCAATAATATAAAAATGTAAGTGACAAAGTGTCATAAAACTGACTACAAATAGTTTTTTTCAATTAATTTTGACATCACTGTTACTAAATACCTCCAATAATGCATAATTGATTAGGGTAACGAGTCTTGAGGCAAATGAAATCCGAGCCTCAACAATATAAAAATGTAAGTGAACAAGTATTAGAAAAACTGACAACAATTAGTCCTTTCAATTAATTTTGAAGTCACTGTTACTGACTTCCTGAAATCATACATAACTTACTCAAGTTTTGCTCACCTCACAAGATCTGCCACACAAATCTGTAAGCCTCGAGTTTGCTGGTGAGCGCCACTGGAAAAATAACGAGCTATTTAGAACTGGAGGATGCTAGATGACCGGCCTCATGGGATTTGTCACCAAATGGTCCTGGTCAATCAATCACAAATTAACACAATTCAACTCTGGAAATGAAATTGCTGCTTAGACTTTACATTATTACTTGAACAAAAAATAATGTAAAATTTTCATACACTTTCTTCAATTTATTAGGTGTTGCTGGCAGCAACAGAGGTAACATTAATCCCACATCACTGGATATTGCAAAGGTTGGGATTGTGCTTCTAGTACTACTTGTATTTCTGAAACCTCAGATTTTATTTCTGAAACTTTTCCTACAAATTGGAACCTAATGCTGTGGTTTCAGAAAATGAAAGAAAATGATTGACAATTCAAAATGAGAAACAGGGTTGTATAATGTGTTGTGATGTGTGTTCCACTGGTATTTTTAAAACTGGGATTTAGACTTTCTTTGGAATTGTAGTGATATTCTGCCAGCCTGTTTATGTATAAAAAGCAGTGATTATTGGACATTAATTATTTGTTAACCATTATTATTTAAAATAACAAGTCTCTATAGTTTTGGGCTGAAAATTTATCTGTGGAAAGCCCTTGAAAATTGGTATAAATCATATAAACCGTAGAACATCAAACTGTTAGAAGTGAACCCCCTCTGTTATTCATTTGCAATGTGAGGTGATTGCAGCATCATATAGTGGAGTGGTAGGGAACTAAATTATGAAAATCTCACTGCATAATGTTTACGTTGCCAGTTGCCGGAAGCTACTACAGCTGTTTTTTTTCAGACCTGCCTAGCTGTCTGCCTCAACTTATCCTATGTTCCAATACTACACTGTTACGGATGATGCACAAATATATAATTATGTGAGCTTTGAGAATTGTAATTGCTGTTTTAAAGATGTTGCGTTTCATAAAAGCTCAGATAATCATCTTTTATCATCTATAGCAATACAGTATTACAGCATATCCTAATCAGCTGAACACCTAACAGACGGATGGGGAAAACACAGCACTCTTGTTTTGTTTATTAATTTTTATATAATTATATAACAATGGTCTCTGTAATGGTTGCAGGTTCAAGAAACTAATTCTCTTAATAGTGAAAACAAATTTAATATATAATTCAGTTCATTATTCATTCTCCAGTTCTGAGTTTTGCAAGGAATTTTAATTAAATACTTCAAAGAGAGTGTAAGAACTTTCAAGGATTTAACTATAGGATGTGGCATTTGACAGGAAAATTTAAATAACACTGTTTTGACAGTTACTACTTTCTTTTGTTACTCTGTCTCATTGGGATCAAACTTATGGTGAATATATTTTATCATTTATTCAATTAATATTATTTCAATTATTTCCTTAATAACTGTAACTAACCTTTCTTATATTTTACATAGGTAACACCGGTAATTTGACATTTACTTATAATGGCATGCATAATTTAATTGAACCATTTTCAAAGAATTGGTAGCATAACACTAGTTATAACATTGTAGCTACAAGTCAAAACTGTTAAAACTGATATAACATGGGTAATTCAATTAATTACAAAGAAGCTAGCAAAGCATTCTGTGTAACATTGCATATATTGTGAAAATCATTTAAATGATATAATATGAGTAACCTTCTTCATTTCAAAGATACTTTAACATAAAACAGCATTTATTGCTTAATTATATCAAGTGATGTAAATAAAAATGATAAATTTGAATATTTTACAAATAAACTTTAAGATAACATTCTGTAAAACATGTAGCGATTATGAAGGCTTTATAGTGATAAACAACATGAGCAATTCAATTCAATGTATTACAATGAAACTTTAGCATAACATAATACTGTAACTATTTATCAAGCATAATCAATATTAATAAGGTTAGTTGCTCCAAGGAAAGCAAACGCATTACCTGGCATTTGCCTTAGTCAGATTGAGGGAAAATCTTGGCTGAAAGAACCTCAGACAGGTAATAAAATACTCAAGCAAAAATTATAGAAAAACAATAAAACCAATGTAATCACAGGTATTACATCATACTATTAAGCAGTTTGAGAGGAATGACTGCTTTTTTAGGCAAAAAAATTAGTTTAAGAATATTAACTACTAGTCATCCTAATACTGTATACATTATAGAATAAAATTAGTTAGTTAGTTACTAACACTCCCCACATGGCAACCTTGGCCTTCGGGGTAACCTCACCCCACCAAATGATGACCGGACCCATTTCTCAGGTGGAGGCACCCAGAGGGCGGTGTCCATTACCTCCGATGATAGGGTGATAGTGAAGATGGCGGTGAGGTGAGAGGACCTACAGTTTTTACCGTGGACTCCGAACCACGTTGGGCATAGGGGATACTTCACGTGTGCTAGACAGAGGTGAAGGCGTGGATAGGGCCGACTTAAAATCGCCAACCCCAGAGCCGGGAATCGAACTCGGGACCCTTAGAACGGGAGCCGCGAACGAAACCACCGCGCTACCCCGGCGCCCTAGAATAAAATTATAAATTATAATAATACACTGTACTTTACACAATGATTAGGATTTATAAAAGTAAGTGTTCAGTATTTGAAGAAACAATACAAAGACAAGAAGTTAAGCTGTCATGGTATTGGTTAGTGCCTAACTCTGCATCACCTTCATTATAGTCACTGTTCTTTTGGAAATGCTTCTTGATTGATGCAGTATGAAACGTGATGCTACTATCACCCGCACACTAAAATCTAACATTATAGGGGACAATTCCAAATGTTGTTCCAGAAAAATGATATATACAGTACCTATAGGAAACACAAATTTTATTGGAAAGTTTGGAGATAACTTTCCATTGATGTGGCAGTGCAGGCTCTATAGGAAATTTATAAAAGTGCATCTTCAAAAACGTACTTGCTAATCCTATGGGCTCATGATAGCTCCTCCAACACTGCAGGAATGTTTCAACTGCAACATCCCGAGGTATTTATCCTGTTAAGAGTAAACAAACATGTTGAAATATTCTTAAAATAATTAATATAAGAGAAAACTCCAACAATAAACTGGTGGAGAATAATGTAACCTGGTAGACAATAATTTAAATGATATGCATGCTTTCTTCAAAGTCCATTGACAACAGTACCAATTAGTACATAGAAAAATAGAAGCTAGTAAAAGTGAAGCAACAAATACTACATAAAATATTATTTGTCACAAACTTCACTTATCTTTTAAGAAAAATTGATGAAAATTTCCACAGACCTAAAGAGTCTAGTTTCGTAAATCTTGTTTACATCTTCAATCAATCTTCCTTCATTGTCATCATTATGGTCTCTAGGTGTCGTAATATTTTGTATGTATTACCAAACCATTAAGTCTATTGGACCATTTAATTGCTTTAATAATTTAACTTCTGGATTTATTTCATGGTTAAATGGCCAAAAATGATCTGCTACGGCCGATTTATCAGTGTGTTTGTATCTAATATTTCGAAAATGTTCTTTCATTCTGATTTCTAAAAATCTTTTGGCCCATACATTGTAAACCTGGTCGCAATCTAAACAATTGATAAATGCTGGGTTTTTTATTATTGGGAACTTTTACCTCTCTAAGAGAAATATAGCAAATGCTTAATATTGTATTTAATTTGAGGAACCAAAGTTATTCCAAATTCCTTTAAAATGTTTGAAAATGTTTGATAACCTAAGAATGGTAACAAAATTTTTAAATACATTATTAATAGCGATTTAATTAATGGTTTTAATAAGGAATTTGTACATAAAAAGAATGAAAAATTCAAATTTCCAAAAAATGTAAATGATGTTTCTACTCTTAAAAATTAAAGATGATTATAATTTTCCTTTGGTTAATAAATAAAGCTTTCGTTTACATAATTCGGTATTCAAGAACCATTGCGCGACCTATACAGTCTATTGAGAACTCAGTCAATTTGATGTCACCATGCCTAAACTTACGTGTTCTGAAAGTGTAAAACTAAGAATTTTTTTTCCGGAATTTGGGAAGACTTTTTTTTGTACTGACGGTGTTATTTTGTATTGTAAATATTATGAAGTGAAAGTATTGGCAAAAAAAGCGATTTAATGTAAAAAGAAGACGAAACCGCTAAGCATCAGAAGTATTTAACATCTTCCTCCATCGAAAGTAGGCAGCGGCTGTTTGAGGCAGCTTCTTCAACTGCAGCTTCTGCGGATACCCGTTCAGAATTTTGTGTGGATCTTCGCAAATTGATGGTAACTTGAAATATTCCCTTTAAAAATTAAACACTGTGAGCTTTAGGTCCTTTTTTTTTAGAAATATATCACTAATCCAATTACTAATAAATCAGCTCTGAGGAAAAACTTTTTTACCTGTTATCATTTTACCTGCTACGAAGATGTGTTGAAAAATATTGTGACTTTGTGGGTTCGTGAAATGAAAAGTCCAATTTCACCACTCAAAAATGTTCTTTATTTCCACCGACTTACAGTTTAACACTTGCCAATTACACAGAATTACGTGCTGCACACAATTACAATTCACCAGTTCGTCCGTTACAATTTCCTTGTACTCGCGATTACGTAAACTCCGATGCACGCACAGTCTTCTCGTTCATTAACACGTCCTTCGCTAGCACGTCAAACACTGACAGACTCACCCCTAATTGAAGTCCCTTTTATAGGAATATCCTGCTATTCTAGAAGTCTCTGGTTTTCCGCAAATTACCCGAACGTTCCATAGGAGAGGAGAAGGGGAGAGAAACTTCGAGGGACAGTGACATTTCCCTCAGTTAGTGACAGAGACCGATGAGTGGGCGTGGCCCAGTGCCTAGGGTCCCTCCCAACTGTCGCCTGTCCGTCCCTTCCCTAATTGGGTGACACTGCTCCCTCCTCAAAGCTGGTCGTCCCGAACAGCACCATCGTAGCGTGCAAGACGATCCAGGTGTACCACCAAAATCTTCCCCCGGGGAACCTTCTGGATGCGGTAGACCACGTCGTTAATCCTCTTCACCACTCGGTACGGTCCTTGCCATGGCTGCTGGAGCTTCGGGCAGCGTCCCTTGGTCCGGGTAGGACGGTACAACCAGACCAGGTCACCTTGCTGGAACCCTTGGCTGTTGGCTTGCCTGTCATATCTGGTCTTCATGCGGTCGCTGGCCTTCTGGATGTTCTGGCGAGCCATCTCGTGCATGTCGTGGAGATGGTCCACCAAGTTCTCCACATACTCGGTCGCTGGCTGTTTCGCTTCCGGAGGGCTTCCAAAAGCCAGGTCACAAGGGAGGCGTAACTCTCGGCCGAACATTAAGCTGGCTGGCGTCATCCCAGTTGTGTCGTGTGTAGACGAGCGATAGGCCAGCAAGAACAGTGGCACCTTGACGTCCCAGTCTCGCTGATGGCTGGCCACGACTTTCCTCAGGTGTTCCTCTAAGGCCTTAATGTACCTTTCGACCATGCCGTCCGATTGGGGATGTAGAGGCGTAGTGCGAGTCTTGTTCACCCCAAGCCTTTGTAATGCCTCCTTCATTAGGTTGGACTCAAAGTTGGTACCCTGGTCACTGTGTAGCTCTAACGGCACCCCAAATCGACAGAACACTTGCTCCACGAGGCAGTCTGTGATTGTCTTTGCCTCTTGGTTTGGGATGGCATACACCTCCGGCCACTTGGTGAAGTAGTCCACGACCACCATTAGGTACTTGTTGCCTCGGTCGGAAACTGGGAACGGTCCAGCAATGTCAACGGCGAGCCGTTCGAATGGCGCTCCGACGTTGTACTGCTGCATGCGACCCCGGCTCCTAGTCTGGGGGCCGCGACTCGCCGCGCACACGTGGCACTGACGGCACCATCTCTCAGCATCTGCTCGGAGCCTCAGCCAGTAGTAGCGCTGCCGTAGTTTGTCAATCGTTCGGTTCGCTCCCAGGTGTCCTCCCGAAGTACCGGCGTGTACTTCCTCCAGGACTTCCGGGACCTTACTCCGGGGAAGTACCAACTGCTCTCTCTGCGTCTTCCCATCGGGTGATTCCCATACCCGGAACAGCACGCCCTCTCTGATCTTCAACGAGTCCCATTGGGCCCAGTACGACTTGTAGGTGGCGCTCCTTGGTGCGATATCCTCCCAGGTTGGTCTTGTCCCTGCCTCCACTTCCCTCAAGAGTGGCCCCAAGTCTGCGTCCGCCAGCTGCTCCCTCCTCAGGCCTGCGCTATCCCAACCGTCCGCAGGCACTGCCACAACTACTCGGACTGCTGCGGCACGCTCCTTCTCTTCCACTCTTGTGCACTGGCCGCACTCTTCTGGACAGGGTCTTCGGGACATGGCGTCTGCGTTACCGTGGCTCTTCCCTCTACGATGTTCCGAGGTGAAGTCGTACTCCTGCAGCCTCTGGACCCAACGTGCTGTCTGGCCTTCCAGGTTCTTAAAGCTCAATAGCCAGGTTAGGGCGGAATGGTCAGTCCTCAGGTGGAATGGCTGACCGTACAGGTACTTGTGGAAGTGCTCCAAGGTCTTTACTACCGCCAATAATTCTCGTCGGGTGACGCAGTAGTTCTTCTCTGCCTTGGATAGCGTCTTGCTGTAGTAGGCTATCACCCGCTCATGGCCGTCCTGGATCTGCGATAGGACACCTCCAATGCAATGGTCGCTAGCGTCGGTGTCCACAATGAAGGCGCCACCCGGTTGTGGGAAACCCAAAATTGCAGCACTGCACAGGGTCTCCTTTAGGTGCTGGAAAGCGTTTTCGGCGTCCTCTGCCCACACATAAGGCCGGTGTTCCTCTGTCAGGCGGGTGAGTGGTTTTGCGATGTTGGAGAACCCCTTTATGAAGCGGCGGTAATAACTGCACAGCCCCAGGAAACTGCGCAACTCTTTCCTATCCTTTGGGCGAGGCCAATCTCTCACAGCCTGTGTCTTCTCCGGGTCTGTGGCCACTCCGGTTGCTGAGACTATGTGGCCTAAGTAGTTCACTTTCTTGCGGAAGAGCTGGCACTTCTTCGCGTTCAGCTTCAAGTTGGTCGCCTGCAGTCTCTGTAGCACCTTACTCAGATTCTCGAGGTGATCTTCAAAAGTCTTCCCGACGATGATGATGTCGTCCAGGTATAGCAGGCAGGCATCGTAAGTCAGTCCTCTCATCACTGACTCCATGAGGCGTTGGAAGGTAGCTGGTGCGTTGCAGAGGCCAAAGGGCATAACCGTGAACTGCCAAAGACCTTGGCCCGTCGAGAATGCGGTCTTCTCCTTGTCTCTCGGGTCTAGAGCTACCTGCCAGTAGCCCGACTTCAGGTCCAGGGTCGAGAACCACTGTGCACCAGCTAGCGTGTCCAGGGTGTCGTCAATCCGGGGTAAGGGAAAGCAGTCCTTCCGGGTGACAGCGTTCAGCTTTCTGTAGTCTACGTAGAAGCGCAGCTCGCCGTTCTTCTTCGTCACCAAGACTACAGGGGAACACCAAGGGCTGTCGGACTCTTCAATCACTCCCCTGGATCTCATGTCCTCCAGCATGTCTCGTACCGCCCCTTGCTTCGCCAGCGGAACGCGTCTATGTGGTTGCCGAATAGGCCGGGCGTCTCCGGTGTCGATGCGGTGAAGCACTTTGTCCGTGCGGCCGTAGTCACTATCGCCTTGGCTGAAGACGCGCTCGTATCGCCCCAGTAGTTGTCGAACCTGCTCCAGCTGTTCTGCGGTCAGGTGGTCGGCCGCCCTCTCCAGTAAGCCTTCTAGCCGGGGCCCCAGGTGTTGCTTCGGCGCCGGCTCCTGTGTCTTGTCGATTGCTGTTACGCTCACTACGGGCTCGCACGTTCCCAACTCCGTCCCGGCCTGGACGTCGTGATCGGTGTCCGTTGGATTTAGCAGTCTCACTGGCACCTCCTCTCGGCACGGCAGCAATGCCCTGGCTACACACAGTCCGTGTACAGGCGTCTTCCGGTCTAGCATCATGTTCCTGGTTCTCTGGCCCTCAAGTCGCGCCGTCACCACCACCTCGCTCCTCGCGGGAACAACCACGTCTTCGTCCAAGACGACCCTGCACATTCCAAGGCGCTCTTCGGGTTGACGGAGTATAACCTCTTCTCCGTTAAGCCGCAGGACCTTCTTGCCGACGTCGACCGTCGCCTCATGGCTCCTGAGGGCATCCAGTCCCAGGATCACCTCCTCAGCCACCTTCGCGACGAACACCCACAGACGAACGGCACTCCGTCCCAAGTTCAGCTCCAGCAGGGCCTCCTTCTCCACAGGCAAGGTGTCCCCCGATGCCGTGACAAGCTGGTATGGCCGGCTTGGCTTCCTTGTCGGCAAACCCTTCGCCACGTCAGGTCTGATGATGGTCACGGCCGCCCCGGTGTCCACCAGCACGCGGCACGGCTTTCCTCTTATCCAACCGTCCGCGATGAGGCTGTCATCCATACGCCGGCTGACGGCGCGCAGTGTCACTCGAGGGGATGGTGGTGATGGCGCCGACGTGCCCCTCTCCACGACGGCCCTTACTCGTTTTCCGGCTGCTCTTCCTGGCGTGGGCAGTCTCTCTGTAGGTGTCCGGGCTGTCCACACCCCCAAAACAGGCCACTAGGTGTTCGCCGGCAACCTTCAGCTGGTCTCCTGTCTCCGGCGTAGCGGACACTCCTCGTTCTCGACGTCGGAATAGATGTTACTTTGGCCGCCTCCATCCTTAATGCCGCTGTCAGCGCCTCGTGTATGGTTTTATATTCGCCGAGCATTAGGCGCTGACGAATCTCCGTGTCCCGTACCCCGTCGACAAAATTGTAGGCGGCTTCCCGGGATACGAACTCCAGTGGCAGGTCAACCAAGGCCTTGCTAGCCAGCTGCTCGATGGCTATGGCGAACTCCTGCAGCGTCTCCCCCGGCTGCTGCGCCCTTGCCTTTAGCTGGCTTCGGTATGCTGCGGCTAAGCGGTGGTTCCCGAAGCGATTCTCCAGGGCCTCCCAGATGTCCTTGGGCGCCGCCATCGTCTGCACCGCGTTTAGCACTTCCGCGGCCCGTCCCTGGAGGCTGGCTATTAACTGTGTGGCCTCCTCCTCCGGTGACCATCTGTTGTGCCTGGCCACTGTGTCGAACTGGCGGCGGAAGACCTCAAACGTTGACGCGCCGTCATACTTGGGAGGTTTGACGCGCGCAGATGTTGTGTCGCGTCCCGGCGCGTCGGCCTTCAAATCCTTCAGCTTCCTGCCGACGACGTCGTCCACCATGGCGTTCAGGGACTTGACGCTGCTGTCGGCCTTTCCCTCCAGGTTGTTAACGCGGTTAGCAAGGTCTTCGACGTCTTCCACCACGGCGTTCAGGGTCTTGGCGTTAGTGTCGGCTTTTTCCTCTAAATCATTAAGGCGGTCGTCTACTTGACCCATCCGCTTGCCCAGGTTCGTGACGTCATCCCTCATGCCGGCCAACTGTTCCCCAAATTTGGCGGCGAGGACCTCGTTCGCTGCCCTCATTTCCGTGGTCAATTCGCTCTTAATTTCTTCCATCTTCTCGGTGATGTTGCCGTTGGCGGTCTTCATTTCTGTCAGTTCCGCCTTCATTTCCATCATCTTCTCCAAAATTTTCTCCAATGCCGCGTCCATGGTTGTAATGTTCGGTGATGTTATCTTCCCGCTTCCTGACACCAGTGTGACTTTGTGGGTTCGTGAAATGAAAAGTCCAATTTCACCACTCAAAAATGTTCTTTATTTCCACCGACTTACAGTTTAACACTTGCCAATTACACAGAATTACGTGCTGCACACAATTACAATTCACCAGTTCGTCCGTTACAATTTCCTTGTACTCGCGATTACGTAAACTCCGATGCACGCACAGTCTTCTCGTTCATTAACACGTCCTTCGCTAGCACGTCAAACACTGACAGACTCACCCCTAATTGAAGTCCCTTTTATAGGAATATCCTGCTATTCTAGAAGTCTCTGGTTTTCCGCAAATTACCCGAACGTTCCATAGGAGAGGAGAAGGGGAGAGAAACTTCGAGGGACAGTGACATTTCCCTCAGTTAGTGACAGAGACCGATGAGTGGGCGTGGCCCAGTGCCTAGGGTCCCTCCCAACTGTCGCCTGTCCGTCCCTTCCCTAATTGGGTGACAATATAGTATCACTATTGACAACAAGATGTGGGCTTCCATCGATGAAACAGGTGACATACATGGGAGATACGTAGCCAATGTTATTGTTGGTACTCTTAAAATGGTGAAGTGTTTCTCCTAACATGTGAAGTCCTTCAAAAGGTAAATCATTCAACAACTGCAGTGCTCTTTGATGATGTACTAAAATTATTCTGGCCAGAGGTGTGAAAAGAGAGAACATTTTACTTTTTGTAACCGATGCTGCTCCATACATGACTAAAGCGGCCGAAGGAAGTTGCTTTACCCCAAATGATCCACGCTATATGCCTTTCGCATGGTGGCAGAAGTGCACATCAATTACGCAGATGTAGACAGAGTGATATCTAATGGGAGGAAAATGTTTTTGAAAGCCCCGCTCAATACAGAAATTCAAAGTAGTTCCTACTTTATCTCTTCCTCATCAACCTGTTTTGACACGTTGGGAAACTTGGCTCAATGCTGCTACGTATTATTCTACCAATTATGATTCTTTGAAAAGGGCTTTTAAAAATTTTGATTCTTCTGATTCGTCATCCATTAAATTGTGCAAGATGCATTTTCTTCATCGACCTTGGCAGCAAATTTATTTCATATAAAGTCGAACTTCGGTCAAATATCAGGTGCGATTACCCTTCTAGAAACTGTAGGACTTTCACATAGTGATGCATTAAAAATTGTGAAAGAAATTGAAACTGAATTAAAGCGAACAAAAGGTAAACTGGCTGAACAAATTACTGCACAGCTGCAAAGAGGTTGATGTCTAATAGAGGTTATACTAACCTTTTCAAGATCAGTGACATTCTTTGTGGGCTTGAAGCAAAATTTGAAGATTTTGAGTCGGAATTTTTCCCAGATTGATTAACTGACTTCAAAAATGCCCCTATAATCTCATGTGATATAAGAACATTCTGACAGTAGAAGAGGCTTCCAATTGACAACCTAAAAATGCACATTGTCATTCAATGTAATGTTGCTGTTGATGAAAACTAACCCCCAGGTATGAATATTTTATTTATATTAAATATTCTTTTCTTAGATTGTAATAATTTTCTTCTCTAATTTAGGACTTCTTACCGCGCGTGATGGCTCAGACGGTTTCGTCTGTGGGCTGCATTCGAGAGGCCCGGGTTCGATTCCCATGGTCGACCTACTTGAGCCACCGGTTTTTTCGGGGTTTTCCCCGGGTCACCAGGCGAATGCCGGATAGGTTAATTACATCTCCCGAAGTTTCTGTGCCTCCATTTCATCTCCATTATCTTTTAACGTCATCTCTCATCTGGTGGTCTCTGATTCCATAAAGTGCTGAATTAAGCAGAGAAGTTTTTTCTGCAGAAACGATTAAAATATTTATGCATGAACAATTATCAATTGTTAATTAAAATTTAATTGTCAATTGTTTAGTATGTTAAATTCATTAAGTTATAAGGGTTATATTTCTGTCTTTTAGGTCATATTTAAGCTATTTTTTATGCATGCATATTTTCCAATTTTACGTCATAAAAATCCGTCCCTTAGTGATAAGAATCGCTCTCAAATGATCCAGTTTCTTACTTCTTTGACATAGATATACACCTAGGAGCATGGGCCTCGCAAGATCCTAAAATTAAGTTTAACTTTGTTTTTGTGGTTTCGTGACTGATTATGAACGGTTTCATTAAAATTCTAATCCTCAAATTTACGTTGTGCTTGGGCTTACTTTTCATTGTGAATGGGACCCTACTCTCTAAAGTCATGATTTTATATCTCTATGACGAAGTTCGGAGGGGAACTTTGCAGCTTGAATTATTAAAGGAGATATTTATGGCCTATGCTCCTGAAGGGGTTCCTCCCGGTAGGACGTAAGAGGATACGAAGAGTGGTCGAATCTGATAAGAGATGACTGTAGAGAGCAGAATCCCTAAAAGTTATACATTGAAATTCCTCTATGGTGGCCCGTGCAATCAGTTCCCATCACATTCTGCGGGCTTACATATCCGCTGAGAGGTCGGAACCCGTAGAACTCGCCCGATTCGGAGTAAGAGGATTTATAGATAGCAAATTCTCAGGTATGCACGTTGAAACTTCCGCCGACACTGAGAACCATGAAATAGACAACCAAGATGAAAGTTGAATGAACTGAAATGAAAAAGGCGAAATGGAGGGTCAAGAAATACGAGAGCTGTAATTAACCTTCCCAGCATTCGCCTAGTGACCTGGAGAAAGCCCCAAAAGCCCATAGATCAGGTAAATTAGCCACGAGAATCGATCTCTCAGTTGGGGTCACAGACGCTGCCACCTGACCCACCACGTTAGGTTTCTGACGTCATAAACGTCATATGGTTGACACTGCTTTAGCACCTCGTTAGAGGGACACAAAATAGCCCTTTGGATGATAAAGACATGATAAAGATAAAAACATTTAAAATCTGTTGTTAAATATTTACGAACAAACACAAGAATTTCCAGTCACTAAAGCCATGGCTAAGGAAGTAACATCGATACTAGACTATAAGGAAAGACATCGTAGATAAGAAATCAGACCGTCCCCTCATACAATTTTTTGGCGTTTGCGGATGGCACTGGAACTGGTACTCGTACCTCTCTCTAGTTTGCCATTATTTGTGGCAAAAAGTTTGAGCGAATATTCCTCTTCATGAATTTTTCTACTCACTTTCGTTTATTTTTATGTTATAACGCTAGCTTTTATGCAACTCTGATCTCTCAGCCTTCGATATATCTGCTACCATTTGCTCTCGTGAGAAGCTATGGGATCTTTATCTCCGAGTATGTGTGGGTGAGTGTGAGAATAAACAACTGGTTAAGTTGACTAATACATTTATCGGAGGCCAATAATATATCTGAAGTAAAGTCATTGCCTGTTAAAAACAGTTTTTGAACGTTAGCACGAGAAACTGTTAAAATGTTAAAACTTTTAATTTTTGATTTCTAAATATTTTATGGTTTAAAATAGCCATTTCCCCAATAATAATGAGATTTGTAATTTGTAAAACGTTCTAAAAGTTCTGCGCGGGAAGCTTCTTGGCAGCTAACGCTTAATCTGCCTAACTCGAGAGCGGTTCTTGGCGTTGTGGCTGTCAATAATTGATCACGCACATGCGATAGCTAGCTATACCGTGCGTTCGTTGACTGACCGGACCGTCTCCCGGGGGCCTTGGACTGGGTGACAAGTAGGGCGCCTGCAGCCAGAGAATAGCGCTGTATGTACTACTAACGCATCATTCGAGCTGGAACTGTGGTGAATAAATATCGTCTCTCACACCTTTCCCGCTCGGTGCCCTAGCATTTGAGCATTTGGAGGCCTGCAATCGACTAGCAATCTGTGGACTACTTATTACGACGTACGATACACCAGATCATCACTTCTATGAAGCCTAATACACCATCCTTCTCAGCCTTTATCCAGTCGTTTGCATTACAGGAGCCCTCAATGCGAGACACGAGCTCTGGAGTAGCCTCACGACTAACCAGACGGGAGATAGCTCCACCGCTACATAAGCGGAGTACTAAATCTCGTCGCGCACGGACCAAGGGATCCAACATTTCTTCCGGTTCGCGGCAGGCCGGACACCATAGACATCATTATCACCAGAAACATTTCATTTCATTTGGACATTGATGGGAAATATGAGTCAATTGGAGAATTTAATGTCAGGAAGGCACGTTGGCCATGGTAGCTCAAGGGGTTAGAGCGACTGGACGGAAACCAGTAGATCCGTGGTTCAAATCCCGGTCATGGCTTTGAATTTTTCATTTGGCTCTAATCAATTAAAAATCACCCATATACCGGAGTAATGTATTTAAAAGGATTAATTCTTTAAGGATTAATTCCTAAATATAAATTTACATTAAAAATAATCAGCGATAAAAATCCTGGTAATTAAGTACTTACAATAGTAAGTCGCCACAAGTGGTTGTCTCAAATATGAGAACCCTAAGTGGTCTACCGGGAAATATAATGAATCAATTGGAGAATTTAATGTCAGGAAGGCACGTTGGCTCTGGTAGCTCAAGGGGTTAGAGCGACTGGACGGAAACCAGTAGATCCATGGTTCAAATCCCGGCCACGGCATTGAATTTTTCAGTTGGCTCTAATTATTTATCAATTATTTTACTGTTAGACATAACCTGCACATTAAGACACTTATCCCATCTCTTTGCAAGTGCTTGAACGCCGGCGTTTGGTTGCTGTCACAGCCAACGGATAACCTCTCGGATTAAGGCATCATCAGTTTCGAAGCGTCGGCCACCCAAAGGACCTTTTAGAGGCCCGAACATATGGAAATGTCTGGCGACTAAGTCGGGACAGTGTCTCCTTTCGAGAGCCATAACATCCACACATGTTCATACAAATATAAATCATTTTCTAGTGAATGCGGATGTACATTACCACCAAGGATAAACTGTCAATTTGAACGCACCAATACAAATGTAAGTTACCTTCATAACATACCAGAACCACGCCCACCCCTCTCGATGCCCACGCAATTTTTAAGTGAATTAGCGGTTCCGAAATTTGACAGCTCGCGGGACAATGCAAAACAATGTATAAATGATACTGAGTTCTATTTCAGCTTAAGGGGAATTCCTAAATCTTATAAAAGGGTAATTATTCAGAGAAGTATGACCGGATCCGCGTTAAGTTGGTATAGGTTAACGGTCAAAAGTATTGGAGCGGCGCAGCACAATATCGCGTGAGAAGCCAGATTAACAATGACAAGTACCAAGGAGAAAATGGTGAATCTATGGCGGATTATTTCCTACGTTTAGGGCAACTTAGCAAGCTTCTGGAACCAGTTACGTCAGATTCGGAGTTTATTTCTCTGATGGTGCGTCATTATCCGGACGTAATAGGTACATCATCACTTGGTGGTGGTTAGGCCCCAAACCCTGGGTGAAGCCATTGAATTGTTGACAGCATTACAGGGTCACGAGCCTGAAACTGAACAAGCGCAATGGGAGAAGACCCACAATTCTCCAAGGCATTTCAAGGAATGAGGGCACATGGTACCCAAATTTTCAACAACTAAGTAGGCATAGGAACAATCGACCGTATGAACGCCAATCGAGAGAGGACAGCATTGGCCATATAAATAGTATACCACAACAGTCATACCCCGTACGATTCATGTCCTTCTCTAGACGAGGAGACGCGGACTATGGCAAGCCAGGGCGAAATTATCGAAACGCCGGAACCAAGCCAAATTACCGACCCAGAGCTCGAGAGGTTATGCGGCAGACATCACCAAACAGTCAAAGGCGCGTGAACCGCAACCCGCCGAACGACAGAGCTTCACCGCGGTCGCCTTCGCCACAAGCAACGCGCAGAGCTACACTGATCCACAAGCAAGCATAGGTCAAACTCGAACCCAGGCACCAACGGAAAACTAATTCCGGGATGCATGAGGTTCCTGCATGCTTCCTGCTTAGAAACCTCCCAGGTCACACAGCCCGTAGGGAACATAAATGAGGAAAATACTAATCTAAAAGGAAATGTAAACTAAATTGCCCCTATAAAAGGCAACACGACAAAATTAGAGACGAAAATAAACAGTACTGTCAAAATATGCGAGACCACTATAACCCAGGAGATTATGGAAGCTCCCAAATTTATGGGTAATATATACGGAATAATGGTTCACTTGATTCTGGATACTGGATCCTCGGTGACTATGTAGCGATGTAGCTGATTAACATGAATGTGAAATTACAAATGCTTCCGGTCAAAAATGCAGTATGCAGTGGTGCCATAGGTAAGGCAAAACAAAGAATTTCTCGGCAAGTATTGATAAATACAAAGCTAATTGATTGTGAGTTACAAATCATATGT
Source organism: Mantis religiosa (assembly GCA_030765055.1). NCBI lineage: Eukaryota > Metazoa > Arthropoda > Insecta > Mantodea > Mantidae > Mantis > Mantis religiosa. The sequence continues at coordinate 136,054,788 of CM060948.1, read as the reverse complement.
ATTGTAATGAAAGGATTAGCTTCAGACATCATTATAGGAAGTGACTTGTTAAACTCCCTGTGTTCTATTATCGACTATGAGAAGTCACAGGTGATATTTAGGAAGTTTGGAATAACTACAAGTATATCAATTACCTCTATACGTCTGGAAGAACAAGTTTGTATGTCTGAGCAAGAGAATTTAATACGGGAGGAGGAGTTTTTTTTCGAGTCGACAAATATAGAAGAGTGTAATGAAACCATTAGATTAATGTTGCAAAGTGTACAAAACACAGAAGGGTATATTGACCCATATGAGGAGACAGCTGAAGGCATAATGAGCGCAGTTGTATACGACGAAAGTGAATAGGTTACCGGAACAACGGAAAGGTCGTTTCCAGAGCAGGTAGTGGAACGGATAGGGTAGGCCACAGAACTTTCGGAAATACAGAGGGAGAGACTATACAATACAATAATGACCAACAGAGGCGTGTTTACAAAACGAACAGGGAAGTGTAACACATATCAGTACTCTTTTGAAATAGCTGAAATGTCTATAACTCGTCATAAATGCCGAATGATACAACTCGCTGTAAGGGAGGTTTTTTTTGTAACAATAGTGAAGTTTTTAGGATATATAATCTTGGGAGAGACTTTGTCACCGGACGAGGATTGCGTCCAAGCGATTAGAAGAATACCGCGCCCCAAAATGTACAACAAATGAAGAAATTCCTATGTGTACTGGGATACCAAAGCAGATTCTTGGTGAACTACGCTAAAGAAACAGCGCCCCTGAGATCGCTGCTGGTGAAAAATACAAAATGGCGATGGTGAACCTTAGAGGAGGAAGCCTTCCAACGATTCAAAAACTTATTTAGCAAGTCAGTACTTTTGACACGCCCACGAATGGACCTACCATTCCTCATATACACAGATGCGAATATATGGTAGCTTACGAATGTGTTTTAGCACAAAAGTTCCAAGATAGCGAATTGCGCGTAATAGCGACAGCATCGAGGTCATTGAACCGTACTGAACGCATCATCTGTGTGACTGAACAAGAAATCGGAGTTACCTATAAGCTTCGCCATTCAGAAATTTAGACACTATATTTATAACAGAAAGACCATATTATATTCTGATCACGTGAGCCTGTCTTCCATTAAAAATTGCAAATTGACAAGTAGTAAGATATCCCGATTCATTCACGAACTAATGGCTTACCAAATATATATCAAACACATCCTGGGCAGCTGCAACATATTTAGTGATTTATTGTCAAGAGCCAATGTAGGAGAAGATCTCCCGGAAACAATAGGTGATAAGCAAAGAGAGGTCAGCATATTGAAATTGGTCTTAAAACTAAATAACTGCATGGCGAATAAATTAAAGCAATTACACAGACATGAGCAAGAAGATAGCATACTGGCTAAAATGTGAGGGAAGATATCCCCAATTGAACCGGGTAATAAAAGGGAAATGTGGAAAATTGGAAGGAATAGTGTACAAGCTAGCTGGCAAACCTGTTCTAGCATGGAAAGCGGACATACCAGCCGCACTAGAAGAGTTACTGATTGAAGCGTACCATGTAGCACTGATCCACGCAGGTGTAGGAAGAACTTGCCTGATGCTCTCCGAACATTTGTACATACCAAAATTAGGAAGAAAGGCCCGCAAGCTGATATCTACCTGTGAGGTTTGTCAGAAGGCAAAACATCTAAAGTTGGTAGACCACCATTTTTCTTATTTATTGTTATCTGAGATTCAACAATTGAACGGAGAAGGCAACAACATATGTACGTACCTGGAAACCCTAGTTAGGAGACAAGAGTCTTGGTCAGCAATTATGACAAGTCTTCCTTAATAAAGAAACAATACAAAACTTTAAATATACTATGGAAAGAGATAGTGGGTTGTGTGGGATATAGAGCCTATAAGCTGCAGGACAAAAGAACAGGGAAAATATTAGGCTAATATAACATCGCATTTTTACGCCCATTCAAGGAAGCACCAAAAGTAGATCATGTGTAAAGTATAAATTGTATTGCATTGTACGCATGTCGAAGAAGTCGGGTACATTCACGTAAAAGGTTCACTTAAATATACCTTACGCGAAATAAAGTAAAAAAGAGGATATGTATAATAAGTAGAATCAATCATTGGACATCTATAAATAAGTACTCTAGCTTTTTACGTAATTCCCCATACGAAAATGATTATGAACAAAGTGGGTGGAATTATAGGAATACTAATGAAGGTAGTAGTGTAAACGAAGGGATCATCAACATAGGAATGAATGCTAAAATGATAAGAATAACATGTAAATGTAGATACCTGAATGCTAGTATGAAATAATAAATACAATAAAAAACAAACAAACGGAAAGAGTAGAACGAATATCTAGAGACGGATGTGATAAGAGAACTGGAAATCCAGGACAATGCAGTTTTGTCCGTGTAGTGAGTTGAGTGAAATGATTAGACATCCGCTAGAAAAGATATTCGTATAAAAATATTAATGAGGAATGTGGATAAATAATATTCATACATTATTGGGTGATGAGATTTCTGGTAATAGTTTTAAGTAATATTGTATTTGTGTACTATATGTAATGTATTGTATAAGTAAATATGTAATTATTTCCACTCGTTCACTACCGACGACGCATACCACACAATACATACACGCATACACCAACCCACTCACACAATGATGGAATATTCTGAGAATTTCGACAGTGACCTTTAATATAAAAGCCCTGTTCAAAATCATCACAAGGGCGTATAAAACCGTCCCCTTTAGGCGTAACATTAGCATAATAACAGCAAAAGTCATATTAAATGCATAATTACGAGCGGATAGACATTACACTATGAATTATGCTAAATTATAACAAATATAGGGGATAATGATCTAATATACCGGTGCAGAAACTAAACAGGCAATACCAATACATATATTTTATTGCAAGCACGTGAATCCAAACGAGTAGAGAGCCGGAAGAATGAACACTTACCTTACAAGAATGTTCCTTGTGTTGAGCCGACAAAGGGGCATTGTTCGAGAATCGCCCAAGGCTGGACCCAAGCGACAACTCGTCACCTGTCGATGCTTTGGTCTGCACATGATACGTGATGCAGAGAAATGACACCGGGATGTAAGCGACGTTTTTGCACGCGTGATGCCGCATTAGTTACCTAGACCTCGGGTAAGAGAAAGTTGCATGGAATACATGCTTCAGAAACTCAAAATTGCGATGAAATTTAAGAGTAGGGATGAAACACAACCTATAAGGAACGAGTAACGGGTCACATGACCCCTAAAGTGTCCAAAATTCGGCGAAAGGAAGGGGAAATTTGTGCAATGACGACGTTTGATATTTGCTAGGAAAAACACTCTGTTTTGGCGAGTGAAAGGATCAACACGTACTGAAAGTTCATCAAAGTCCGTGTTAGTGAATGGACGGAGCAACATCTAGGTGGTTATGAAAGACTGTGTTTTGGCGTGTTAGAGAAACGGTGCACATTATATCATCAAGATTCTACCAAACTCTGTTTTTGTATAATCCTCCGGAAATACTCTAGTGCGCGAAGTAATGCTCTCGCGACATCCAGAAACGGCAAAGCGTACACGGCTTCATACATCACTCGGCACGTCCTACTAATTTACAAGTTCACTCGTGACTGTGATTCAAACTAGCCGTCATGTCACGCGCACAGCAACGGACAAATCCTAAGTCGCGCGCCAAATGTGCGTGTTACACCAACACCACAGTGACGAGTGGAGAGGGCTACTTGTGTAAACAAACTTGCCATTCAATGGTCGTGGTGTCTTCTGTGTGATAATTCCCCTACACTATCAGGACGCACCCACTTCCTGAAACCCAAAAGGGAGAATCCATGCAGATCTACCCTTCAGTGAAGAAGAATAACTGGTTATTACGTATTTTAAATTAAAATACGTAAATTTCGGCGAATTTCTCAGAAATGCAACCACAGCTGTGACAATGTACGCTAAACGCTGCCCAGATCGTCGGTGTCCTTTGCCTCGTACCATTACCAACATCTGCACGAAACTCAGGGAAACAGGAAACTGGGCTCCCACAAAGCGACAACACACAAACACACACACACACACACACACACACACACACACACACACACACACACACACACACACACACACACACACACACACACACACACACACACACACACACTCACTCACGCACGCACACACACATATAGTTTCCTCTTCATCAGGGTTAAACAGGTTGGTCACTGCAAATTGGTATGTCGTTTAACAATGTACTGGAAAAGGTGTGATATTAACAATGTTTTGGAGGAGAAATGGTGGAAGATATTTACTAAAAGTAACTGTGGTCGATGGTGTACAAGGGTCGTTTGATAGGTCTGGTAAATTTTCATGAAGGGATGGACATTTTTAGTTGCAACCTTGTGGGTGGTAAGCACGATTATTCGAAAGATTGTACAGAAAGTTTGAATGTGTTAAAATATACAGTTCATTGTTAACAGCCATATGAACTGGTCAGTGGGATAGCTGCGATTGAAAATGAAAAAAAAAAAAAAAAAAAAAAAAAACAACAGAGTTTCGTGCTGTTGTTAAACATTTTCGGGCTGGACTGCCGTACAAGTCAAAACTGAATTGGATGAAGTTCATGCGGACTCAGCACCAACATTGAAGACCGTTTACTTTTGGATCAATGAATTTAAATATGGTCGTGGAAGCACCGAAGATGAGTCGCGCTCTGGTCGCCCAATTGAGGTTACCACACAAGACACCATTGAAAAAATCCACGATCTGCTTATTCAAGACCGCTAATCAAAATAAGTGAGATTGCTGAGGCTAAGTAAATGCACAATATCCTGCAAGAAAAATTGGCAATGAAAGAGCTGTGTGCAAGATGGGTGCCGCGATTGCTCACAGTAGACCAAAAGCGGATTCAGAAGAACACGATGTTTAATCGCAATCCGCAAGACTTTGTGCATCGATTTGTGACCGTGAATGAAACTTCGATCCATCATTATACACCAGAGTCAAAACAGCAGTCAAAACAATGGACAAAGGCTAGTGAAAGTGCACCAAAGAAGGCAAGAAACATTTTGTCAGTTGGTAAGATTATGACCACTGTTTTTGGGGATTCTCAAGGAATAATCCTCATAGACTACTTGGAAAAAGACATAACTATAACTAGAGAATATGTTTCATTGTTGAATCGTTTGCAACAGGAGTTGACTGAAAAGACACGGTTTGAAATGCAAAAAGGTGGTCTTTCACCAGGATAAGGCACCATCGCACACATCGGCAATCGTAATGGCGGAAGTGCATATATTGGGCTTTGAATTGGTTCCTTATCCACCTTATTCACCAGACTTAGCCCCAAATGTCTTCTTTCTGTTCCCAGACTTGAAAATTTGACTTGGTGGTAAGAAATTTTCATCAAATGAAGAAGTGATGGTCCGCCAAGGAGTATTTTACAGACCTTGATGTAACCTATTTTTCCGATAGGATGAGAAAGGTGGAACATCGCTGGACCAAGTGTATAGCCCTCAATGGAGACTATGTCGAAAAATAAGGTGAGATTTTCACGAAAGAAAGAATTGTTTTAACCAGACTTATCAAACGACCCTCTTATAAATAGGGATAGTTAACTTCTATGCTTTTTCAAATTAGAAGAGTTCTGTTTTGCACCGAATGAGATGCGTTTGCGTGCTCAGCGTTGCCACTCGTTACTTCCACTCTTTTCATATCTCCCTCTCTCTCGCACACTATTTTAGAGCTCAAACTGTATTTTCCGAGCGATTATAAAACACAGTTGTTTAAAGTCTAAAGAGAAACAAGCATGTTCACATGTTTTAAATGCTATAATAATTGTAATTATAGTTTATGAATTAAATATTTTTCTAATCCAGTGGAATTTGATAAATGATTGCTGGAAACCAAACTGTTGCGAGTTTGCTGCATTTTATGTACCTACATATTTCACTGCTATTTCTAACAGCAGAAGAGCTGTTAGAAATCCATAATTTTTTGATGAGGGATTTGAATTTTTGTCACATTTTGTTTATATAAAAAAGTGCGATTGCAAAGTTTCGTACAAGTAATATTTAAGCTCTTCCTAGTTTACGTGCTTTAAACAACAAAGTTATTTTATATAAAAACTGTTCCTTACGTAGTAACGTTCACAATTTTAAAAGAATACTTTAGATTTATACTCTCTGTTGACCTATGAAACAAGTTTGCTAAGAAATACACTTTCAGTATAATTGGTTTAAAACTTTTGTTCAATTGTAAGTGTAGGCTGTTGCAAAAATATATACCCATGCATTGTACATGCGTATTAAAGTTGCATTAGCTTCTTGGTCTAACACATTTGCTTTATTTTAATTACAGCATAGCAAGATTGGACAAAACTGTTCTATTAGGAAAGCATCTCCCGAAGTTTTACTCTGTTAATTTAAAAATTGCATCTCAAGAAACATTTAATTTGCTGAAAAATGTATAATTATTATACTGAGAAAACCGCACTGGAAAATTTACTCTCAAAAACTGACCTAAAATTTGCTTACGTTTTTATTTGAAATACATAATTTAGAAATTTATGAAACACAGCTGCAGGAAATTTGACGTAAAACTCTTTCAGAAAGTTTGAAAAAATGTGATAAATATGTGAAAAAGCCTCAAAAGCGCAACCACAAACACGGCTTTGGTTTATCTAATAGTCGTGCAACTCATTTTCATTCTGAGAACAAAATATAAAACACACAAAAACATTCTTAGAGATAGGTATAACAAAAATTAAAAAGCTTACATTTTAATTTTTAATTACTTTGGTCCAGTTTTTGTCGATCGGTCCTCTTATAGTTATAAATTTTCTTGCAATATTACGTTGCAAATAAAAATTGCTTCCTGTAACAATGAGTTGATATTTGAAGTAAATTATAAGATTATAGAGCCAATATTGGCATTTTGAAAAGAGCACCGTGTTCGTATACTGTTTCGGTTTTCGCGTAGATGTCTATCTTCCTTCTCTTTGTTTTGCATAGCGGCATGTTTCGACAACAGAGCACCATAGCTCGTCATTACTAGAGCTCAGGTTTATATGCACCATGAAGTATGAATATGTGCGTGCATCTATGCACTAAAAATCTGGTAAGTATGCTCCAAAAGTTTTGTAATATACATTTAAAATAAAGTACACATTTCAACTTTCTCACAGTTATTAATCTTGATGAGTTAATAAAATTTGTAAGTTTATTCCTAAATTTAGATATTAACAAAGTTAACATATACGTATTAGTCTAATCAAGGTTTAGCGGGTGATCAGCCGTGTCAAATTAATAAACGTCGAGCTTTCGGTCATTGCAAACTCCAAGAAGACCATGGAGTTTGCAATGGCTCGACGTTTATTAATTTGACACGGCTGATCACCCGCGAAGCCTTGATTAGTAATACTCGTCGTGAAACCTTCAAGTCTTACATATATTAGTCTCTCTTTTACCCTATTTTAACATTAGTGGTTTTTACTGTATATAGCAACATTTTTGGCTGTTTTATGGAAGAAACGATTTTCTTTTGTCGCTTAAAATGTTTTTATATGAAGTAAAAGATCCACCTGCTTCACAAAAAACCTCAGGACAGTATCGAAAAGAGCCGTTGGTACTTGCAGAATAAGCTTTAGGTTCTTTCTCAGATTCAACCGAGCGGGACGACTCAGGCGGTTTCGTCTGTGGCTCCCATTCGGGAGGCCCGGGTTTGATTTTCGTGGCCGACCTATCTGACCCATGGGCTTTATCGAGGCTTTTCTTCGGTAGCTAGGCGAATGCTGGGTAGGTCTCAAAATAGTCTCCACTGAATGCGATGCACTTGTCCCAGCGTTTCTGCCATTCTTCAAAGACATGCTGGAAACCATTTTTTGAGAGATCCTTAAAAATCGCCTCCCCAGCCTTCACCACTGCTTCTGATCATGGATAATGACATGGGGCCAAATCCGGACTATAGGGAGGGTAAGGGATGCACTTCACTTTGATTTTTGCAAGATATTCAGCAACAACATTGGCAGCCGCGTATTATCTTGGTGCAGCATCCAGTCTGCTTCACGGAAATGTGGTCTTTTGCGCCTGATATGGACTTGCAATGTTTTCAGGACATCCCTGTACTGATGTGTGTGTAGGTACAACATGCTGATATACCATACCATGAATATCAAAGAATGGGATGACCATAACTTTCCCAGCAGAAGCAACCACTTTAGCTTTTTGGGGGTTGGTGGTGAATGAGATTTCCACACTGAGCTTTGCTGTTTGCTCTCAGGATCAAAATGATGTAGCCAAGTTTCATCAGCAGTAATTACGTTTTAAAGAAACTCCGGATCTTCCTCTAACATCAACTTTAACTGCATGTTACCTCCATTGTAGCGGTGGGCGATACTGAACAAGTCTGAACTTGCCTGGTTCTCACAGGCGGGAACCAGGATTACCAACAATGAAACTACTACGGCGTGTTTGTTTCACATTAAGCTAACAGAATACAATAAGATTGAATTTTAGTACGAAAAATTATGACCGTAAAAAATTATGATCATTCTTTATTGAACAGCCCTCATATGTACGTTGTTCTGGCCTGCCATAGAGGTCTTTAAGTAAAATGTAGGGTCCCTGCGCTCTACACTGTCGTGGCTCCTTGGGACGGCTACCTTCTTTCTCCTGTCGCCTCATGCTTCCTCCCCGGGGTGCCTCACTTGGGGGCATAGGTATATACAATGGATCACGGCTAGTCTCCGTGCCGAATCCCCTCCATAGTAAATCCTATTCCTAATCCTTCTCAGATTCCCGTTGTAGCATCTTATTTACATCCAGAAGAACCATTAAACCTGGATTCCTTGCTTCAGTTTTCTCAATTTTGTTAAGAAGACACTTCTACTTCTTATAGTATGTGTTTGGCTCTAGGGATAGACGAGTATCTTGCATCATATGAGTAAATAATTTCACTCTTGATGGTGCCTTTACGAACACTTTTTAAAGAGGAAATTAAGGCACGCATTTCTGAAAATTTCGCTTGAATTTCCTCTGCCAACAAGTGGAGAACATATTATGTTAAACAAGTCATATGAACTGTCTTACAATAAAATGCGTGCAAAGCTTTGAGTAACCTTAAGCACGTATGCTGCTGCATCTGTAACATAACCCGAGTTATTATTTCCACTGATACCGTCTCTTATTTCTTGTATTATCTGTACAGAATTATTTTACTGAGGATCAGTAAAGATCAGAGGGGTAATTTGGGGACTCATTTTTGATGGGGAACAAGTGCAAGACACATTTGTTGATTATAAGCTAAATAAATCACACTCCGTGGCACTACAAGCTATACATAATTTTGCTTCCATTTGAAACTAGTTTTGTATACTACATTAAAAAGTTTTAAATAATTGAAAGCTTTTATAAAGCTCAGAATATATGGGAGGGGATTGGGGTATTGATAAACAAACTAATTTCATTAAATTACCTCTTCATAAACTTTGTCGTCAGTTTTTCCTTATTGTTGATTCACTAGGAGATTTTTGTCGAGAATATTTTTCCACGAAATTTCGAAATGCTACATTCTTTAGCTTATTCGTAGGGATGCTTACTGAAACGAATGCTTTGCAGATTATCTTTCAAAAAATTACCATTGCCATCATTTCTACTTCTACTTGCAGTAAATCCTGCTGGTAAGGTTGTTTGGATCTCGGAAACTAGCATTTATAAGAACAGCTTGTCTGAACCCTCTCAATACTCGAAACATATAAACAAGCTTTCGAATTTTTCTCATCACAACAAAAACATGCACATTTAATCTGTATTAGCCTATTTTTAGAACAAAAATTAGTTGTTCTCGATACATATTCACTATGTTGTAACGTCTTCACGGGCGTGAGTATTTAAAAAATCATTTATTAACTGCTCTGTCATCTGAGATGATCATAGCCCCTCGGGTGAGCCGAATTTTGACCCGCAGGAGTTCATGGTCGAAGTCCATGTCTTCGTGATAGTCTCCAGTTCTTTTTTCGATCTGAAGAGCAGGAGGGATTCATCAACAAAGCCATGCGGCGTACCGGTACGATCAAAAATAAAGCGGCCACCTTTTCGATAGGCCCTTTTGTGGTACTTTTAAGTGTGCCATCAGTCTAGCCCTTTGACACAGTGTGGCCAGCGTTTACCCAGGTTTCATCCAACCACACTATTTCATGCAAGTTCGTATTCAGCATTTCTCTTAAAAAGAAAGTGCTTAGTGCTACAATATATGATCTTTAAGAGTATTAGTTTTTTGTTATATATTTTTTAAATTTAATTCCCATATCATGGAAGATTTTAACAAAGAGCTAACGCTTCCTTCAAATAGCTCTGCTTCGTGGCTGCGCCGTGGCTCAGTGGTTAGACCGGTTGGCTCTCACCAAGGTGGCCCGAGTTCGATCCCAGGCGACCGCAAAGTGCGATTTGTGGTGGACAACACGGCGCTGGGGCGGGTTTAATCCGGGACCTCCGGTTTCCCCCGCCATCTCTTTCCACCTGTGCTCCATCTTCATCTCATGTATCATCAGTGTCACCGCCTGCGGTGCCGTATGTAGTAAAAGCGGGCGTTAAACACTACACACTACCCCTCCACTTCTTTAAGAGAAGAAAGAGGCTTACCTGTGGTAAGATGCTCCTTTCGGGTGTAACAGTCATGGATGTGCCTTCTTATGGCATCCGATTGAAAACTATAGAGATACCCTTGGTCTTCGTTTCCCAAGAGTTGCAATTCCTGATAGACCTGGCTTTAGCTTCTTCTCTTTAGAGATTCTACAAACAGCTACCTTATTTACTTTAAGGACACACGCAGTCCTTTTTCTAACTTGGTTGAAAGGAAAGTTCATTGTGAAGGAGCAAATACTTTTCCTGTTAAAAGAATTCCCTAAGAAAACAAATTCCCAAGTTTGGCTGTTGAATGTAACATCGCGACCGTAAGCTTTGTCTTGGGCCATGAATCCTCGGTCTACCTCTAGTCCTACCGCCACTAGACCAGGATGAGATAGATGCTGGCACATTGATCCCAAGGTTGCGAGTTAAGATCCGGTCTAGTTCGATGGTATCTTCGTGAGGCTGTAAGTGAAATGTATCATATCAGTTGTACTGATATTTAAAGAACTCCATGAAACCTCCCACCTGCCGGTGACACTAATGTGATTTTGTATTTGAACTGTCATTATCAAACAAAATAATTATTTTATTTATTTCGTTGGTCGTTAAGTCATTAGGTGTCAAGTTATTTGGTAACGTGGTGGCTATATTAATTGTAATAGTACGTCCATAGAATCTGTTCTTGAGAACTGTAACAAAGGAAATAATGTATTTATTTTCGGAACAAGATACACTTAATTTTAAATACCACGTAGTTTAATATTATATAATTATTCCTAATCTGTGAAAGGTAGAAGTATTTCGTTCCAGATAAAACTACAAGTTTGATTATTGGAAATGCATTTAAAAAGAAGAAAGGGAGATTAAAGTGGTTGAGGAATGTACCTGCGAGAGAGGAAGAGAGAGAAAATGACGTCAATAAGAAAAGGATCCATAAATACCGAAGTTGATACTGGAGAATTATATAAAACCACCTACGTTTCATGTGGCAAAATTGTTTTTAATTTCCATTGAGGCTTTAAATACCTGTGCGCCGAACTCGCTGGTCAGGTATAAGGAAACTGAACCGTCCTGGCATAACTAACTGAAAAGAAACTTGCCTCCCTCCCGTAGGTCAGCCTTGCATGCATCGGAATACATTTGCTCGCGATTGTACATGTGAATGCCTCCGAGTTCAGATAACAATTCTACTATCCATTCCAAAGCATAGTGTTTGTCACTGTAAACAAAGTTTTTGTACTAATAGCGTGAAAGTACTACATGGCAAAGCGTGGAAGCGTATCGGAAAATATTTGAAACAACGGAGTTAATTACGAGAGCTTATTGCACATAGACGGCTAGTCAGTGTATGTACACACTGTTCGGATGCAAATTATTTTTTCTGGACAGCAACGTGTTATACATCGACAGATGCAAGAAATCATATATGACGTGATTGAATATTGTGACAAGGAGAAAGAAGAGGAAACCAAAATCTCTTTGTGTCATGCGACAAAACGGGCGGTTACAATGGTATGTTGCTTTTGCGTTTAATGAGTAATTGCCTAACCTTTCATATGATACGCATAGCTCCCAAGTGGTCAATTTGTGTTTCCTCACTTACTGTACGCCAGGCTACCAATATTTTTAATAAAGAAGAAAACAAACAAATGTAGCATTGTGTCACTGAAGGTCAGGTCTCAACGCCCTGTCATGTAGCACATAGTACGCGAACCCCGCCCCTAACCGCTACCATCTCGCACTGAATACTACTTATCACTTATAACTGAGCATTGTTTCTTCTACAAAAAGGCACCCTGGGTAAAGGTTATAGTTCATAATGAAACTTCAGTAACAATCGTTTTTATAAGCATGCAGACATGAAGATTTTACTTTCATAAACCTCAGGTTAAAGTACAACACCCAAATCCGTGACCCAGCTGCCATATTAGGATCAGCCCATTTATATTCCCTGCGCAGTTTGGTTACACTTTTCAGTGAAACGTCTGTAAATACGGATGTTATTTTTGTAGTGCACACTACTGCAAGGAAATTCCCGCCTCGGTAGCGTAGATGGTAGCGTGTCTGCTGGCGTTCAAGAGGTCCCGGCTTCGAATTTCGGTTAATTCTAAGCTCTATGAACCCTGGGCTCATTTGAGCAACATTTCATCCACTTCATTCACTGTCCGATGACTTAAAAAGTTGGAGGACGTTAATTTAAGAAACTACTGCAAGCAACGTGCATTTGTCTAATAGTGAATTGAACACCTAAGTAAGGTAAGCGTATAGTATACCAACGCAAAGAAAATCCCTGTAAGGAATGTGCTGTGGGACAAGGACAGCGAATGTGTGTGGCAGAGAACGCTTGCTGTACAAGGAGCAGACCGTTAAAATAACATGCGCCCTATTCACTCTGTACATTAAAACCGAGAAGATTCATTCACAAAAGTAGAAGCCGTCAGAATGTTTTTGAATGGTCTGTAACTGTACTGACATGGGATGTCATAAACCTGTCCAGGGAGGGTGTGGGAACCTACGCCAACCCCCTGCGTCTCGTCCCTCGGAGACTTACTCTCCTGTGGAGGAGTATAGATGAATCGGATTGGCGGGCGGCTCAGATTAGTTTTACAAATCTCCTCAGGGGACGGTGGCGTACTGTTTTGTTAGAACGACCTTTGTGGACGAAGAAGTTAACTACCTGAGACAGTTAAGTGTGTATTACGATTGTGTTTCTTCAGTCTAAGTGAGAAATCGAACTTCTTTTCCGGAAAGGAGGCATGTAATTGAACCATTTTTTGACATTTTGTTATTTTTAATATAGATTTATAACGAAAGTACATTGAAATTTTTCCAGAAACTTTTAGATTAAGAAAATACAGGCTTTCTTACATTCCTAATCCTCCTTGTTGTTATGCTAGTTATAATCAGTGCTGCAAATGGGCAAAATAAATACCGCTACAACAGCGGGCGAAGTGGATTAAGGTAAGACGGGGAATTCAACATTTTCGTTATTTTTAGTATATTTTTTATTTTGGTCCTCCAACGTCATATCGGACGATGCATGAAATGGGTGAAATGATGCTCAAACGAGCCCAGAAAAATGGAGAGTGGTACCCCGAAATCTGTGCGGGTGCTGTGGGAAAGAAGCACTGCATATGTGGAAAATGTCTGTGAGATGCATAAAGATATGAATATACAAATGTAGAAATGTGTTATTTTGTTCCCATGATTACATTGTGTACTGAAATTGAATGCTTCACCGTTTCCCCCATTCCGATTTGTCCGTTATGCCAATCCTATTCATCCTCCAATTGTGGACGGTTACGATTAGTTTCCGCTCGGAATAAACATGATAATTTAATGTCAGGACGGCATGGTAGCTCAAAGGTTAAGAGCGACTGGACGGAAACCAGGAAATCCGTGGTTCAAATCCCGGCCATGGCATTGAATTTTTCATGTTGACTCAATCCAATCCATGAAAATGGAAGCATACAGAACATTCTTCATCGAAAAACTTGGTATTTAACATTAACTAGAATGTCCAGGCTTCAATATAAGGTAAAATTTTTCATAGTTACGTGACAAATAGGACTTTTGTGTAATATTTTCAAAATATTGATTCAATTTACTAGTTTTTACCATATTTTTGGCTTCCGCACATTTTAACGGTTTCTTGCTTTTGTATTTAAACATGACACTACCTTCCTCTGCCAGCAGAATTCAAACACTAAAGATTTGACTGATTATACAGTGGGGGCGTATTTTGAATGATTTCTTTTATCACATTTCCTATGTCAATTGCAGTGTTTATTTGGTGCTTAGATATCATATCGGGAATTTATTGCTGTCCGCTACTGTGGTGTGGGGTAACGTGCCTTCATCACATTCAAGAGGTCCCCAGTTCGAATATCGGTCAGGATGAGTTATGGGGTTCTCCCTTATCCTAGGAGATGAATGTCGGATAACCTTAAGCTTTATGGAACCTGCGTTCATTTCAGCTTCATTTCGCCCATTTCATTCATCATCCGATATGACCTACGTTGGAGAAATTTAAATAAAAATATTAATTGCTGCGTTTTAGTATATGCAAGGTAATGGAATAGAGTTAGAAATTCACAAGCAAGATACTTTCAGCGTTATCGCAAGCCAATAGCAACCCTATAGCAAGCTAGATTAATAAAATTATATTTTGTAAACTCTTAACAGTTAGTGTATATCCATTGCAGTTAACAATGCGTTCTTGTGATAAAGGCAATAAACTGTGTACTTCTATATATTTCATAATGCAATAGTGTGTTTACACTTAGAGAGTGTGCCTAGGTTCCTGGCAAGCAGAAGCACGTGCTTTTATTTACATCAGTGGCAATTCTGGTTTGGGATGTCATGCTCCCCCACCACTCTCACCTCTTGGGCACATGGAGTTTTGATGGCGTATTGCACAAGCTGTACTATATTTGTATCTGTTCAAGTCAGTCTGAGTGGTTCAAGTGGTTAGGTACAAATCTTCTGATTCCAAGGTTTTGGGTTTAAACCCGGTCCACACCCACAGTTTCTAAGTATGCTTAAAAGTGACAGCCCCAAGTCATACCCAACATGAAATTTAGCTCCGCGAAAATAATACGTGTTGTTAGTCCATTTTAACACGTGGATTCTGAAAATGATGCTTAAAATGGTACATCTTTAGAGTTTTAGACATACATAATCGAAAACGAGTTCGCATATCAGCTGCTATCACGTGTGTCATAGGTTTCCCACTCTTGTCCTACAGGATTACTTTAGCTGATACTTACAAAATGTAGAGATGAAAACATGTTGTACAACTTAACCAGGCCTATACTTCATAAGATCCTGACTTTCAACCAGAAAATTCTGAATGTGAAAGACTTTTAATAGAACAAGTAGACTTGACTGATTTGACACGCGACTTAAATTTATCAAAATAAGAATCTGAATTTCTAGGTTGCAGGCTGCAACAATGGAAATTACTTACACCTGGAATAACAATAATACAGAGTTTCAAAATATATATCAGAAAAAATTGGAAGATCTGAGAACATATATGTGTGTATAGACATCAATGATTTGAGTCAGCTAGGATTTGAACATAATCCAGATGACTGGCTGTTGTTTATAGATTCATCGAAGTACAGCTTAAGGACTGTGGTATTTCATAATGGCAGGGAACTTCCATCTTTCCAGTTTTTTATTCTGTAGGACTTAAAGAAAGTTATGAAAGTATGGCCAAAATTGTACATGTTTCAAAATATGATGTTCATAGTTGGAAAATATGTGGTGACCTTATAGTAAATGTTTTGCTGCTTGGTTTACAAGGGGAATACAAAATATTGCTTTTTGTTTTTGTGTAACAGCCGTGATACGCAAAAACATTATGTGTTACAATATTGGGATAAGCGGCAGGAATATGTCCCAGAGGAAATTAATGTGAAACAAACACCATTGGTTCAGCCTTAAAGACTCTTCTTCCCTTAGATATAAAAGTTGGGATGATAAATTTTTCTAAGGAGCTCAATAAGGACGGTAGTGGATTTGCATATTTGCAAGGCAAATTTCCACAATTAACTTACGCAACATTGAAAAAAAAAGGAATTTTTGATGGACCTCAAATCCGAAAAATCGTGGAGCACGAAATGTGTGAAAGACATTAAGAACAATGGAATTAGCAGCTTGGCAGTCAGGGGTTATACACGATTTTCTTGAAAACATAAAGTAAAAAGCTATAAAACTTATTGAAATGCTACAAACAATGTATAATGTCTTTGAAACTTAATTTCCTCCATTCACATTTAGACTTTTTCTCGGAAAATCTGAATGATGTTAGCGATGAATGAGGGAAACGGTTTCATCAAGACATTTTCGTCACGTAGAAGAGGTATCGAGGTCGCAAGGAACCAGTAATGACGGAGGATTTTTGTTGATTTCTTGTGAGAGAGAACTGAGAGAGAGAGAGAGAGAGAGAGAGACAATCACATGCCACCAAGCAATTTTCAGCACAGTTACAGGTATGTGCCTTAAATATATAGTCCAAATATTATTGTATACATGTAACAACATTTTGAATTAATTTTAATTCACGATAATATACTGGGTGAGTGAACCGTATGGAACAAGGCCTGTAACCCCGCTGTTGCAACTCTAAGAAGTGATATTTTTTTAGAAAATCTGTAAGATGTCAACATGCCCTCACATTACTATGATTACAAATAAAGAGTATTTTTGTTAACTGGTAATATTTATTTTTCCTGCACTCCTTCAGTCCTCAAGTCTCAGAACGTACAAATACCCTTTCGAACCACAATTTTAATTTATTAGGACCTTACTGCATAATTATGTACTGAGCAAAGGAAAGTGCATCATAACTTCAAATTGAGTAGGTTTTGAATTAAACAGTAGAGTAGGCTACTTCAATATGTGTCTTTGGGTTGAACAAATACAGACTAAAGTTAAGCTAATAAGGACAGCAATGCTTACTCCATTGCAAAATATTCCTGAAAGTAATTATTCATGGCAAAACTTACAGAAAGACAACGAATTAAATACTAATGATAATCGGATATGGTAACAGGAGCAGGACCCAACAATTGGGCAAGAAATGCAGACTTCGGCATTGTTTGGCAGTAACTGAAGGCCATTTT
The DNA here is from genome assembly GCA_030765055.1 of Mantis religiosa. Lineage (NCBI taxonomy): Eukaryota > Metazoa > Arthropoda > Insecta > Mantodea > Mantidae > Mantis > Mantis religiosa. The sequence continues at coordinate 136,037,496 of CM060948.1, read as the reverse complement.
GAGCAATTTTTGAAGTGAATTCATGTGCTACAGCACAGTTGCACTAAGTTTGTTATGAATGTGTTTTCTTGGTTTGAATTTCATGTGCTGTAATGCGTTAATAAATTTAAATTATAGTTCAAAAAAAGCATCTACCTGTACGTTCCGACACCTGAGGACAAATAAAAATGTTGCCGTTAAAAAGACGTCACGCCTTATTTACAATCATAGTAATATGAAAACATCTTGTACAGGTTTTCTAAAAAAATATCACTTCACAAAACTATAACAAAGTTACAAGCATTATTCCACACTTTTTATTTACCCCGCATAATACCGTACCACACACACACACACACACACACACACACACACACACACACACACACACACACACACACACACACACACACACACACACACACACACACACACACACACACACACACACACACACACACACACACACACACACACACATATACATAATTATATCACAATAATAAATGTAACATAACGTCCTAAATGAAACCTTGTAGATGGGAACATAAATGTCTCTATATCCTTAACCTGACGTGATAGGAGATTTCTGTGGCGATTTTCAAAATCAGCATATCTTTTTCCTTAAGAATCACCCACTTTTATCGTTTTTTATGAACAACTTTTCTATTGGGTAATGTAATTATTACAGCTCGAATTAATGTGCACTGTAAAATATGAATATATGCATGCATCTATGCACTAAGAGTCTGCTAAATATGCTCTAAAAGCTTTATAATATGCATTTAAAATAAAGAACATCTTTCAGCTTTATTAACTTATAAGTAATCAAATAATATAGTTATTAGTCTCTCTTTCAGCCTACTTTAGTATTAGTCTGGTTTATTGCAATAAACAATTAAATAATTTTTACCATTTTGTGGATAAAATGATTTTCTTCTGTTACTTAAAACGTTTTTGTGTTTCTATGAGCAGATGTTTGTAGAAGTTGCTCACAATTCAGAAACTGCGATTAACAGCGCATTCGTAAAAGTTTAAAGGTTAAATGGAAATGACACTATTTAATTCTTGGAGATATCGTTGTGGCAGACGGGTTCTTTTGTAATAGTAATGCAAACCATATCAAGTTTTATGATGCAACGGCCTCACCAAACTTTAAGATTTACCGCATTAATGTTGAACGCTATATAGTTTTAAGTTGTTGAGCGGCATATTTTTATATCAGTGCTTTACAAAGTCGTTTATTAAAACCAGTCCTGTTTTCAAAATGGCCGGACAGGTTATCTAAATTTGTAATTTCCTTCAAACATAAATTCCTCGTAGGGAAGCAGTTTTCATTTATCCTATACCAAGTGAGTCAGACGCACTTAATTTTTTTTTTTGAAGGTAAGCAACCCATCAAACGGCATGTGAGCCTTAGTCCAGTTTTGCGCTTACTAAAATGTATTGCTTGACAAGAGAAATACGCAAAATTCAGAGGAATAGCGGTTTAAGGGACAAAACGTACTGCTCGCTAAAATACACGAAAACGAAAACGCAACTGCAACGGAAACGGAAACACAAACGAAAACGAAAACGAAATCGAAAACGAAACCTGAATCGAAAACGGAAACGAAGCGCAAACGGAAGCGGAAACATAAACGCAATGGCAAACGAAAACGCAAACGCAAACGGAATGGCAAACGAAAAGGAAATGGGAAACGCAAATGCAAACGGAAACGAAAACGAAAACGGAAGCGCAAAGCCAAATGAAAACGAAAACGGAAACGGAAAGGAAAAAGAAAACCAGAATAAAACGGGAAACGAAGGCGGAAATGGAGCGCAAACCGAAACAGAAACGCAAACGCAAACGAAAACAAAACCGGAAAGGAAAAAGGAAACGGAAACGGAAACGCAAAAACATAACGAAAAGGAAAAGGAAATCGAAAACGAAGACAAAGACGAAAACCGAAAACAAAACCGGAAATGAAAACGGAAACGCAAACGGAAACGAATACGGTTACGGAAATGGAAGCGCAAACGGAAACGCAAAAGAAAATGAAACCGGAAACGAAAACGGAAACGGATACGCAAACGCAAACGGAAGTGAAAACGGTAACGAAAACGGAAACGCAAACGAAAACGAAACCGGAAAGGGAAACGCAAACGCAAATGGAAGCGCATACGGAAACGGAAGCGCAAACGGAAACTAAAAGGAAACGCAAGCGCAAATGCAAACAACGAAACGAACACAAAAACGAAAAGCGAACCGTAAACGTAAAGGGAAATGGAAACAAAACGCAAACGGAAGCGCAAATGGAAGCGGAAACGAAAACGAAAACGGAAGCGGAAACGCAAACGAAAACGTAAAAGAAAACGAAAATGAAACCGGAAATGAAAACGGAAACGAAACAGGAAACGCAAAAGAAAACACAACCGGAAAAGGAAACGGAAACGTAAGCAAAAACGGAAACTCAAACGCAAACGGAAACGGAAGCGAAAACACAAACGAAACCGGAAACGAAAACAGAAAGGGAATCGGAAACGCAAACGCAAACGGAAGCGCAAAGGGAAGCGAAAACGGAAACGAAAACGGAAACGCAAACGAAAACGTAAAAGAAAACTAAAATAGAACCGGAAAGGAAAACGGAAACGAAACCGGAAACGCAAACCAAAACGCAACCGGAAACGGAAGCGAAAACGGACACGGAAACGCAAACGGAAACGAAAACGCAAATGCAAACGCAAACGAAATCGCAAACCGAAATGGAAACGCAAAGGCAAATGAAAACGAAAACGACAACTAAAGGAAAACGAAAACCAGAATAAACCTGGAAACGAAAACGGAAATGGAAGCGCAAACGGAAACGGTAACGCAAGCGCAAAGGCAAACCCAAAAGAAAACGGAAACGCAAAAGAAAACAAAAGGAAAAGGAAATCGAAAACGAAGACGAAAACCGAAAACAAAACCGGAAATGAAAACAGAAATGGAAATGCAAATACAAACGTAAACGGAAGCGCAAACGGAAACGAAAACGGTTACGTAAACGGAAGTGCAAACGGAAACGGAAACGCAAAGGAAAACGACAGCGAAAACGAAAATGGAAACAGAAACGCAAACGCAAACAACGGAAACAAAGATGAAGACGAAAACGAAAACCGACACCGAAACGCAAACGTAAAATGAGGCGCAAACGGAAACAAAAACGCAATTGAAAACGCACGCGAAAATGAAAGTGAAAACCGAAACGGAAACGAAAACGGAAACGCAAACGGAAGCGAAAACGTAAGCGGAAACGGAAACAAAATGGGAAACGCAAACGCAAACGGAAACGTAAAAGAAAACTAAAACAGAACCGGAAACGAAAACGGAAATGAAACCAGAAACGCAAACGAAACGAAAACGCACCCGGAATGGAAACGGAAACGACAACGGAAACGCAAACGGAAACGCAAACGAAAAAGGAAACGGATACGCAAACGGAAGTGAAAACGGAAACGAAAATGGAAATTAAAATGAAAGCGGAAACGATAACGGAAACGAAAAAGGAAGCGCAAACTTAAACGAAAACGGAAGCGCAATCGCAAATGCAAACGCAAACGAAAACTGAAACGCAAGCGAAAACGAAAAGGAAAAGGAAAACGAAGACCGAAATCGGAAACGAAAACGGAAACGGAAGCGCAAACGGAAAAGAAAACGGAAACGCAAACGCAAATGCAATCAACGAAACGAAGACGAAAACGCAAACCGAAACTGGAAACGGAAGCGCAAACGCAAACGGAAGCGCAAACGGAAGCGAAAATGAAACGAAAATGGAAGCGGCAACGCAAACAGAAACGTAAAAGAAAACGAAATCAAAACCGGAAAGGAAAACGGATACGAAACCGAAAACTCAAACGAAAACGCAACCGGAAACGAAAAAGGAAACTGAAACGCAAACGGAAACGGAAACGTAAGCGCAACGTAAACGGAAACAGAAGCGCAAACGGAAACGAAAATGATAACGAAAACGAAAAATAAAACCAAAACGAAAAGAAAAAGGAGAAGAAAAAGGAATAGGAAAACGAAGCCGAAACCGGAAACATAAACGCAAACGGAAACGGGAACGGAAGCGCAAATGGAAGCGAAAACGGAAACGGATACACAAATGCAAAGGGAAAGCGAAAAAATGGCATGGATGGTTGATTAAAATAAGCCTGGACCCTAGAGGGGTACTTGATTGCAGGGATTGTTCATCGCCCTCACTGGGTAGCTCCAGCAATGCGAGGGTCTTCGTGCCAGGAACTGTTAGGGAGATCAGCGTGTCTCCAAGGCCTGTCCTTTACTTCAGCCCTTCCACCTGGAGGATGGGAGCCATAAAACATAACCTCTAGTTTGGTGTACTGCATTGTATACCTATAAGTAGCAACGAATGAATGCCTGTACTAATGTCTCACTGACATCGAAAGTATTATTTGGGTGGCATCAAACTCCTTAGCGATGTGGTCAAAGTGCCCTATTCTACAGTACGGCCGTTGGATCTCCGGTCCTGATGTTCTGCGGTTGCAGGTGTCGGAGGGGGAAGGTTCAAAGTGCAACATATAGTAATGAGTAGTTGAAAACATATCCACAAAATTATGCTTGGAATAACAATATAGGACTATGTTAGCTTTAAAACATTGAAATCCAACTTGCAATTTCATTATCATGCAAGATGTTCATTACAGCACCACTCTATTCGAATATTTCTTTCACACCTTTACGCGCACTAACTGCTTTTGTTGGTAGCACTGGGAGTCTCTACATCCAGTGTCGTGGTCAGGAAGATAGAAATATCTGCTAGCGCCAATCAGCATTGTCGCTGCTAGGCGTGGCTTCCGAATCCAAAATCGTGTTGCCAGTTTAATTTTGTATGAACCACGTGTCTTCAGTGGCTTTTGGTGCTTGCGCTGGTGAAGCATGTTATTTTGTTCCTGCGTGAATTCAGATTTTTAGAGTCTGTAAGTCCTATTATTATCGCTAATAAAATAATATGCATACTGGATTGTGAAATATTCAAATGCATGAAATATTTAAAATACGCATGTTCCTCTGCTTGAAATTACCGCTAAAGAACTGGCAACAGCCCGCTTCACCCTCTCGAGAAATGTCACAGTTGGAGAACGGCCGGCCAAATTATACTTTCAATGTTTGAGATACATTTTGTTGGCTTCTGTAAAATGAAAAATCCAAAGTAGCAGTCTTCCACGGTAAAGCTGAAAAATAAATAAATCATTTAATAAATTAATTAAACAAATAAATAAGGGAAAAGCATGCTACTACTCTTAATACATCCCTATAATTCGTCAACAGTATGAGCTATCTATGGTGAAATTTGCTATAAATTAGTTAATTTGAATGCGCTATTACATTTTCGATTGTATTTCTAAATTCAATGATATTGTGATTCTGCTAGTGGGTTTTGTTTATATCTTTCCTTTCTTTTCAGAATAGTATCTTAAGGAGGAAGTCATTTAAAGCAAACCCAGCACATTGGAACAAAAGTTATTTTGAGGCACGAATAAGGGACATCCTGGGTTCGATTTCCATTGCAGCGCTTATTTTGACCTTAATTTCCGATGGTTTCCCAGGTCGACAGATAAACTTTGTACTCGATGACACACTAGTAAGAATTTTCTTATTTTTCACTTCCTCCCATGTTCTTTCAACTTTCAGGCTTACAGAAGACCTCTACGATGGTCGGTGGGGCATAGCGCAAGCGGTAGATACACTATTGGGGAGAGACATATCCCAAACCTGTCTGCTCTGATAGGTAGGCACTTAGGGTGGTCCGCAGACACACAACCTGGAAACATTAGGGGTAGTACGGCATTGTGCCTGTCCCTATCAGATTCGCTCATCCTTTGTGACCTATGTCTCATTGTTTTCTGCCAGCGAAGTAAGCACAAAAGCCAAGCTATAGAACTTAAAACCATTCTTTGCTTCTTAATCCTAATGTAAACAAACCCTATTTAACGTAAGGAATGTTTATTTCTAATTATTTTATAACATAATACGAGTCTATACAATTGAAAAAAACCGACTAATATTCTCCACACGATTTTCCAGACAATTCTTTAACAATGGTTGCAGTGGTATCATTGTATTGGCAGACAACTGAAGCCATAAACCATTATTGAACGAACGAATGAGTGAGTGAGTGAGTGAATGAATGAATAAATAAATGAATGAATGAATGAACGAACGAATTTCCTTTAAGTGGAACATAGAGCCTTGTGAAACGCGCAACCTCGAGGCCCGTAGGTAATGGGTTGAGGATCTAAGTGTTCAACTCATTCATCAACACTTTTACATTTACAGGAGAGTCTATATGGAATCTTCGAAAGTAAGTTTTAAATTTCCCATGTCCGGTAGCAAATTGGGTCAAGATAAAATTAGGTGAAAAGTACTTGCAGTTTACACGATCATTAACAGTAGGAAAAAATTAATTTCGAGTGATTTGTCCTTTATCGCTATTTATACAAGTGCTGTTCCACATTTCAAAAATTTCTTTTTTCAATGTTTTTCTAACAAATGTGGTTGTAGACTCTTTAAAACTTAATTTCCTTTGGGATAATGCGTAAAGCTTAGCAATTTCATCTGCCCTTTCATTTCCATGTATACTCGTACGGCCTCTAACCCATGTGATACATACGTGATTGGTGTTTACTATAATATCGTTCGTTATTTTGGTAGCAAGTGAATATGTAGTATATTTATCTCCGATAACACTGGTAGATGCCTGGGAATCACTGTGTATACATGCGCTGTAGTTATTACTGTGGCACCACTCCAGTACTTGTTTCAGTGCAAAAAGTTCGTCCTGGTATATAGAGCAATTAGGTGCAAGACTGTATGCTTTATAAAGCAACTCCACATTGTTTTTATCGAACAGCACAAAAGCACATTCCACACGAGCTGGATTCTCTGGAAGATCTTAATATCACGAACCATTTGTTTAGATGCTGTAGTCATGTGTTTGTTTGCAGTTATTCTCGCTGACAATGTTGTAAAATACAGCAAGATGACCAGCTTCCAATAAATGACATCTCGAATGAAAGTCGATTTCAGGAACTTGTAGGGAACCTTGATAACCTTTCTTTATGTTATATATCTCTGCACTGAAGATTTTCGAATAAATATATAGGTTCATTGCCTGGGATTAGAAGTGCAGCATCTGTGGAAATCTTTCTATATCCCTTGATGATTCTGAGTACAAATCCTCTTTTTATCCGGTTGAGTTTACATTGCACCCAGCGTTTATTTAGTACATCTTGGAATACTGCCAAGCAGTATAGTACAAGAGGTTTAATAGCTCCAATGTATAACATCTTCATCTTCGAAGAGTTGAGACCCCATGTGGGACGTGATGTAACTGACAAACCATTGAGAAGTCTGCTGGTTTTTATTTGCACGTGGTTGAAGTATTCTCTAAATATTAGTTTGGGATCTAAAATTCTCTGTCTGTTAAGATCAATTACTGGTTCGTCTTTCACCTTTCTTCTACTGGCTACCATTGCAGTTGTCTTTTTTTTGGATTGAAAGAGAGTTTGTTATCTACTCCTCACTGGAAAAGTCGTTCTTATGCTATGTTTGTCATTGTAGATAAACCATTGGTAGCTTTGTCCTTCACCTACATAAGCTCATCGTCTGCATATGCTATAATATCGCAGTTTGGCGGTAAATTTATGTTTAAAAGATCATCATATAATATGTTACAAAGACCCGGGCTGCAGGAAGATCCCTGAGGACAGCCTTTGGTAATATATTTTTCTATTATAGTTCCACAGAAGGACGGTTGTGCTCTTCTGTTATGGAAATAATTCTGTATAATTTTAAATAAATTTATTGGGCAGCGTTTCTTCTTTAATTGTAAAAGTATTCTAGGCCACCGTGCGTTACTGAAAGCACCAGTTATATCAAGAAACACAAGCACGCACATACATTTTCTATCTGAATGTATATTTTGTTCAGTCTGTAACTTGTAGCACTGTATCCTCGGTTTACTTGCCTTAGACGAATCCATACTGATTTTCATTTAATTGGTCATTTACTTTGAAGGTGCTACACAATTTTATCAACTATCAGTTTTTTCTAATATTTTCCCCATAACTGGCAACAGACTAAATGGACGAAATGAATTAACTGTGAGGTTTTGTAGATTATATTTATTCGGCATTATTTTAACAACAGCAGTTTTCCATACTTCGGGAAACACGGCTAATTCTAGACATTTGTTGTACACAGTGACAAAGAATTGCGGTAAAGCAAAATGGATATGATGCACTATGTTTGCAGAGATAGCATCCATGCCTGGGGTCTTTCTATCATTCTTTTAATGATATGTTCCACTTCCTTCTGAGTGAAGGGCACACGCATTAGATTCAGCAAGAGTTATAATGAAGCTTTCCTGAGGGACAGATCTTTTCTTGTATGTGTAAACACAAGAAACTTGACTGAACACTGAACCTCTAATAAGACACTATGTAAAGAAAGTTAATACTGCGCTGATATTCTCCATTCTGCCCTAAATTCCAATGAAACAATTAAAACAGAGTAGGAATGTGACAGAAGTCACATGTTTCTTTCAAACATCTGCAGTCTTCTCCCACCGTTCCCTTCATCATCATCCTTAATTATTCGGAATTATTATACAGCTACTCTGTGCTCGCTAATATATGTACCTCTAATTTATTATTTGGAACGATATAAATAGGACTGACACTTCAGTTTTTCCCCCAATGACATAGAAAAAGTATGGAGTTTAAAATGCATGAAGGCTGCACCGATTAACCTTTAAATAACTACCGAATTCCTTTACTATTTGGCCTTTTTACCTACAAGAAGACGTGAAATAAAATTAATTCTGTAATTGTTTATTTCGATTAACACGAAGTATAAAAATAAGTGTTTGTAAGAATAGTTTGTAGACCGATATCTTTTTCTGTGGCATCAAGCACTTCTGGGATATCCATTTTTATTGGTTTGATGTTTTCAGCATTTCTAATGTGCTGTCGTGTTAATTGTATCTCCCAATAACATGAACGGAGTACGACATTTCTAGCACTGCATATACAAATTAGCTTTTTAAACATTTGACTGCCAATACGATTTCTTCTATTCCCCTTGTTCTACAAGAAATTGTGTAATTAAGCCGTTTCTCAAAAGGTTTATTTGTATTAGCATAATGGAGAAAAATATACCTTCCTTATATGGTTTGTAAAAGATATATAAAAGTAAATGATATTAGATAAAGTATTGTAAATGTAATAAATTCAGTTTTTAACGCATCAAATACTTTCGCTATCGATTGAAGTTATTCTTTATACAGTGGGCTATGAACTTAAAAAAAAAACCTGTGATATTGCTTGTGAAATTCCTTGTAATTATTAATGTCATTTTAAAACACTTCAGATGGAAGATTGTACATTTGTATTTACTTTTTAAAATCTTTTTCTTGTGTGTATTTGTTAAAAGAAAATATATACTCCTTGGCCAGTATTTACACAAGAGGAAGTAAATCACTAATAGAAGCGGAAATACGTAATCAGAACAGTCTCCATGGCAATAAACAATTTTCTTCACACACAAGCAGAATGCTGTAATTTTTAGATTACAAGCACAGAATTACCATCACCATCGAGCACACACGATGTTACTGGGTGATCACATTCTGGTGTAGTCAGAGAACCTCCTCTCAGCACTTACATCCATCACCGTCAGGACCTGCAGCCAGAGAAATCTCGAGACATGGATGAGAATGTGCTTCCAGGAACTTCTCATCACCATCAACATCGTACTGGGACTGCATTTTGTCACCACCGGCATCCCACGACTCATTTCTGGAATTGTTCTACCACCGCTTTTCAACAACTGCTCATCCTCAAGCGTCTCCTCCTCCAATATTAACAGCACGAGGTATTCAGCTGACTCTTCTGACATCCGCAGGACGCCGCCCAAGTTCATATCTGTGGAAGTGCTATCATGTGGTCATGTCATGAGGATTCTCCTTCTACACCCCAACATCACGCCCAGATATCTTCCTCTCCAATTACATCTGATGATCCCAAATCCAGACGAAAGTGCGTAAATTATATTCCACAAGGACAGAAAATTATGCAATTCTTCAATCTCGCCCAGAAATTTTGGCAATTACAAATTCAAATCCACGAACACCCTCTCAGGTAAATTGTAGTTCACAGAAAACTAAAGTTGTAAAATTATGTTACAATAAAACACAACATTAAAATTATTTTTGACTCAATTTATATTAGCAGAGTTGCTAAGGTAATAAGGTAATCTTGTACATCAATGGCTTCGTCTGATATGGTAAGTGTCGCCTACTGTAGAGTTCTGAAATACGCCAAGATGTGTCTTGATGACAGAGATTCGGGGATGAGTGATCAGCTCAACGCCGAAGGTGAAAGTACGAGAGAGATAAGGAGAGAGGGAAGATGATGATGGAGCATTTGGTGGAATGCTGGCGGGGGAAGCCAGAAGACCCGGAAAAAACCCGCCCCAGCGCCATGCTGTCTACCACAAATCTCACTTTGCGGTCGTCTGGTATCAAACCCGGGGCTCCTTGGTGAGAGCCAAGCGGTCTAACCACTCAGCCATGGCGTGGTCCATAAATAATTATTTATTAGGCTTGCTAATATCTTGTGCAGCTTTGAACGCTTAACGACAGGCTCTCAAGACCATTCCAGTCTATATTATGGCTCGTTATGCCTCTGAAGCATGTGTTGTAGCCTTTTGCTTTGCTTCCACTGCGCGAGTTTATGGTCATTTCAGTGGTAGTGGATCGATATAAAAAGTAAAATTCTTTACTTTTCACTTTTCACCGAAAGATACAGATGTATTTGTTAATAATAGTTCACGCAATAGGTTACAGATTTTTTTCTAAGTGAAAAGTCTGTGTGAAAATTAAAACGTCTTGAGAATACGTATTATCTTATTCGTTTGACCACTATGTGCTCTACAAAATAGTGTGTCTAATTTTTATATTTTTGTATCGCTTTTGTTCCTTTCAAGTCAATAAATTTGAGTGTCAAGTCGACAACAAAGATCTGCTCCAGCAGCTTCTTTGGCTTTGGCACCTCTATTAAACGATAAAATCATCAGGTGTCAAAATGCTTTTTTGTTGTTGACTTGAAACTCCATTTATTGGCCTGTAAAGAACAACCAGTGTATGTAAGCATATAACAACTAAACACACTGTTTTGTGTAGCACAGCATTCTCCAGTGAATAATATGAGACGCATTGCCAAAATACTTTATTTTTTGTGTAACACTTTTATTTCAGAACTTCAGGACTTACAGGCCAACACTTAATTCAACAACAGTAATGCCAGGCAGGTAATAATTATAATTAATTAGCTTATCATGCAAAGATGGATGGTTAAATTAAAACAATGCAGAATCACAAAATTAACCTTAAATGCTTTTGCAGAACTAGCTGACGTTATAGTGTGTATGCTGCAGCATGTTTTTCATAATCCACCAATTCAAATTAAAACATAATAACTACGTTCTTCCATATAAAAAACACTGAAATACATAAACAAGATGACACATACACCATGAGTTAATAGTAACTTTTTGGCTCTAGTTAAAAAGAAAACCTTACTGTATAGCAAAACAAAATGCAAATTTACCTTTCCAATAGCAATTGAACTGTACAAACAGTGTGCAAATGAAGTAACTAAAATGAAAAGGGAACTTCAAGAACCATATTACTCAAATAAACTGAATAACTCCTATGATCCAAAAATGTATGGATTACAATAAATGGAATCTTAAGAAATAAAACCCTAGTACAGTGCAATCAAATAGATATAATAATGGTAGATAATCAAAGAATAGTAAATCAGTTAGAAATATGTGTTTTAACCAATACTTTGTAAATATAGCTGATAATTTAGTGAAGAAATGTATAACTACACAATATACTCCACCACCTTATAGTTCAGTACCAAATAGTCTTTTTCTATATCCAACAGATAATAATGAGGTTCTAAAAATGATAGCAACAATAAAAAACAAAGGTAATAAGACAGATAATATTTTATCAAATGAATTGTTAACAAAGTGCGAGTACAGTTTGGTTCCACACATTGTAACTTTTATTAATTTATCAGTTAGTTCAGGTTCAGTACCTGATGGTTGTAAAATACAAGAGTTGTCCCAATTTATAAGACAGGTGATAGAGTAATTATGGATAATGACAGACCAATAAGTATTATTCCTGTATTCGCCATAATTCTAGAAAAAGTAGTAAAAATTAGGTTATTACAGCATCTAGAAAATTACAACTCTTTTCACTATCATAAGTATGGATTTATTAACAAATCTAGTACCCTTGCATACACTGTAGATATTATGGTACCTATTCAAAGAGCTCTGGATAGAAATAGTTTAGCTGCTGGTTTATTTATTGACCTAAAAAGGTTTTTGACACTGCAGATCATACTTCATTACTAAAGAAACTTGAGTATGCAGGTATAAGAGGACTTCCACTCTACTGGTTTCAGAATTATCTCAGTAATAGGAAACAATTTGTAAATATGAACAACATTTCCAGTTCTCTATCAACAATTAATCATGGTGTTCCACAAGGTTCTATATTAGGTCCTATATTACTCCTCATTTTTATAAATGACATAGGATGTTTAAGACTAAAACTTAAATTGACTATGATATATGTTTGTTATATATAGATAACCCTGAGCACCAGCTGGTGTATGATATACATCAAGACCTGAATGCATTGAATAGCTGGTTTAAGGGCAATAAGTTAACATTAAATGTCTGTAAAACAAAATATATGTTATTTCATAAAAGATCATACATACCAGTAGTAAATAACAAGATACATTATTAATTTTTAGATGAGTCGTATTTATTACACAGCTGCTTCACTTTCGTAAATACGACTCATCTAAAAATTAATAATTTTTCGTTTCACTGTGATGTTCCAATACAGTTAAATCTCGATAGAAACCAGATACATGTTGATAACGCAGTGATTGAAAGAGTAACAAAAATCACATATCTAGGTTTGATTCTAGACAGTACCCTTACATGGAAGGACCATATTATACATGTAAAAAATAAGATTCTTCCTGTGTTAGCTGTAATTCACAGGCAGAAATTCAAAGGATTCAGTGTAAATCATTTACGAAGTATCTACCATGCTTAATTCAATCTCATTTGGATTACTGAAATATCTTATGGGGTAACTTTGTTAAATATTAAATTCATGACCTCGAAGTACTTCAAAATCGGGCCTTGAAAATAATCTACAATCTGCCCTTTAGAACAAACACGAAAACACTCTACCATGTAACTAACATATTATCATTACAAGTAAACATAGAGTTGTCCTTGATAATATATCTCCACAAAATAAAAAATAATCTTCTAAAGTCTAATCTAACATTTGAAAGCTCCTCACACACACACACACCCACACACACACACACACGCACGCACGCACGCACGCACGCACGCACGCACGCACGCACACACACACACACATATAACACATGAAATAAACGAAACTTAACAAAACCAACAGTGAGCACTTCCACTTATGGCCTGAACAGCTTAACCTCACACGATATCAACGTATATAATGCGCTGCCACTGGAACTGAAAGGCTGAGGGAACATAAAAGGTTTTAAAAGGAAAGCTGCTGAAAATGTACTGAAGGAATATTTTGATAGCTGGTAAAGTGTCACACATTTATAGCTGGTTTGATAGCTGAACTGGTTAAAAATTAATATGGATTAATGTCCCATAGAATATGTCGCTTTTTTCTGTAATGTTCTTTGTTACTATTATTTATTGAGTTATAGTAAATGTTTGTATCTTTGTATGCTTCATATATGTTATTCTTGTACAGTAATTCATTCCTACTATGAAAATGTAATATAAGTATTGTTAAGGGCTGTTTGCCATCATTTTATATATTTTTGTACTGTTCCCTAGCATGAGCTATGGCTCTGGGAACCCTTTCAGATAACAATAAATAAATAAATGAATGAATGAATGAATGAATAAATGAATGAATGAATGAATGTTACTGAAGGTATAATTCAGATCAATTATAGCCCTTCCTCGTGTGTAAAATTAAGACTGTTCTCAGCGCTTATGTTTATGTGGCAAAAGGCGTGAACTGACAAGTGTATCCCAGGAGCTAAGAGTCATCTGGTTCTTGGGAGAAACTGCGGGGAATCTAATAACCCTACATATAGCAAGTGACACCTGCAGAAAAGGAGGAGGAGGAGGAGAAGAAGAAGAAGGAGGAGAAGAAGAAGAAGAAGAAGAGAAGAAGAAGAAGAAGAAGAAGAAGAAGAAGAAGAAGAAGAAGAAGAAGAAGAAGAAGAAGAAGAAGAAGAAGAAGAAGAAGAAGAAGAAGAAGGAGAAGAAGAAGAAGAAGAAGAAGAAGAAAGAAGAAGAAGAAGAAGAAGAAGAAGAAGAAGGAAGAAGAAGAAGAAGAAGAAGAAGAAGAAGAAGAAGAAGAAGAAGAAGAAAGAAGAAGAAGAAGAAGAAGAAGAAGAAGAAGAAGAAGAAGAAAGAAGAAGAAGAAGAAGAAGAAGAAGAAGAAGAAAGAAGAAGAAGAAGAAGAGAAGAAGAAGAAGAAGAGAAGAAGAAGAAGAAAGAAGAAGAAGAAGAAGAAGAAGAAGAAGAAGAAGAAGAGAAGAAAAGAAGAAGAAGAAGAAGAAGAAGAAGAAGAAGAAGAAGAAGAAGAAGAAAGAAGAAGAAGAAGAAGAAGAAGAAGAAAAGAAGAAGAAGAAAGAAGAAGAAAGAAGAAGAAGAAGAAGAAGAAGAAGAAGAAGAAGAAGAAGAAGAAGAAGAAGAAGAAGAAGAAGAAGAAGAAGAAGAAGAAGAAGAAGAAGAAGAAGAAGAAGAAGAAGAAGAAGAAGAAGAAGAAGAAGAAGAAGAAGAAGAAGAAGAAGAAGAAGAAGAAGAAGAAGAAGAAGAAGAAGAAGAAGAAGAAAGAGAAGAAGAAGAAGAAGAAGAGAAGAAGAAGAAGAAGAAGAAGAAGAAGAAGAAGAAGAAGAAGAAGAAGAAGAAGAAGAAGAAGAAGAAGAAGAAGAAGAAGAAGAAGAAGAAGAAGAAGAAGAAGAAGAAGAAGAAGAAGAAGAAGAAGAAGAAGAAGAAGAAGAAGAAGAAGAAGAAGAAGAAGAAGAAGAAGAAGAAGAAGAAGAAGAAGAAGAAGAAGAAGAAGAAGAAGAAGAAGAAGAAGAAGAAGAAGAAGAAGAAGTAGAAGAAGAAGAAACCAAATAATATAAGTAAATAAAGTTTCGTGGTATATTATTGATCAGCAGTCAGAAAAACCAGTTGATGCGCGGCAGGGTACACACTTAAATCTTACTTAATGCACACCACCACATTTGTTTAACACTCTTTTTGCTCAGCATTTCATTTGGACATTTAGAAGTCCGGCTTGTCCATGTTAAACAAGGAAGCAAATGCACTATTTCTAACAACCACAACCCTGCACAACTTAAATGTGTTCACGTTCACCCACCATCATTGATTAAATGTTCTTCCACATTATCCGTGTGTAGGCCAAAGTATGGCAAGATAGATTCTGACTGAAAAATGTGATGCCATAGCCGGAATTTGAACCTTGGATCTTCCGGTCTCTGTCTGGTTGCTCTTAACCATTGAGCTACCATGACCAACATACCAGCATGACAAATTCTCCTGCTGTCCACCACAAATCTCACATGCGGTCACCTGGGATCCGACCCAGGCCATCTTGTTTAGAGTCAAGCAATCTAACTGCTTGGCCGCAATGCAGCCAGGCTGAAAGTTCTTATTTACTTTAAATATTTATCTAGCAGCTTGGATTTTTTGTTAAAATTAAGTATTATGTGCAAACTTATGAGAGGAGAGATGAATTATTACACAATGCTTATTCTCAACTGTCGCTGATGTTTTACATTGCAGTAATAATTTGACTGCACCAGGGCTGAATGGTTAGATCAAGGTGGCCTGAGTTCGATCCCAGGCAACCGCAAAATTAGATTTGTGGTGGACAGCATGTCACTGGGGTGGGCCCTCTCCAGGACCTCCAGTTTCCTCCGCCATCTCATTCCACCGGTGCTCCATCTTCATCTCATATAACATAGAGTTCTCATATAACATAATAGAGTTCATAGAGGCAAAGGCAAACTTTATGGTAACTTTTAAAGTAGCACAGTATTGTTTAAAATAAATTTTCCCTTCTAGAAAATAAAATCATGTGAGCTGTAAGATCAGTCATTCTCGTCAGTTATACATGTGGCTATTTAGAAATGAGTAAATTTGTTGTAAGAAAGAAAAATGAATGGAGCCCTAGCCATAGTGGGATTATAAACAGCAACATGAAAATAACAAAGTGTGATTCTAAAATAATCATACCAAGTAAAGTATTAGAAATGTGGAGTGTTCTGGGTTGACCACTATCTGTGTCTAATTTGTGAGAGAACACATAAAAGAATTATTTGGGTCATCACTTAACAGGTAAGATGTAACATTAACACAATTATTTAGCATTCAAATATTTTAATATAGGCAACAATAACATTAAAATAATGTTTTAAATAAGCAACAAAAAGTAGTAACATTTGAATAGCATATTATTGTTTATCTTAATTTAATATACATAGTTCATAACTGGAAGCCTCATTAATATTATAGTTGATTAGATAATATTATATAGCCTCTATTATATATAGAAAAAGAACAACAGCTTTGGCATTGAATAACAATCATAATAATGTGTCCAGAGCTACAGCAATATTGTATGTATGTGTTATTCAACTTAAGAATTTTTTTAAAGAATTGAAATTATATAATTAAATTACTATTTAAAAACTTCATACTTACATTGTTTTACATGATCAAACACTTAAATTTGAACCTTTTTTATTTTTGAAAATAAAATCAGTTTAAGTTGCCTTTGAAAGTAGGTTAAAGCATTTCTAAACCTTTATACCTTGCCTTAGTTAGCACAATAATGTGGTAGAAATGAATTTGCTAATATATTGAGGATAAACAAATTCCATAACAGAAAATGAACATAAAACCACATTTTTTATTCATTACCACCATTTATTACTTGTATCTTACTTAACATTAACCTTACTTAGAGGTTATTTAATGTAACTGAAGCTCACATTTTTGCTTTGTTTCAAAATATAACAAATGTCTAATGACTAAATAAGGAACAGCCTTTTGCAAATTTCTTAAATTAAAAATAAAATTATTGGATACATTTTTCCTTCCTAATAAAAGGTGTGACAAACAAAGTTAAAACATTCAAGTTACTATTCACTTGGAAAACAACTGATAATGCATGAATATAAACAAGTGTAAGTTTGATGTGTGTTTGGAGGAATTTAGTAACAGTGACGTCAAAATTAATATAAAAATTATTTGTGGTTGGTTTATTGACACTCGAGTGTCAATAAACCAACCACAAATAATTTTTATATTAAGTGTAAGTTTGTTGTGATAACTTCACTAAATGTAATCTTAATTATAACTTTGAAACATATTTCTCATGTGTTACATAAATGGTAACAATAAAACATTTGATACTAGAAGCTAAAATTAAAGGCATTTAAAGTTTCATTCATTATCTATTTTCAAATATTCCCTAACCTTAGCAAAAATATCAGCTTTCCTGTTCTTCACTATGCAGGGGACATTCTTCTGCCGGAGCCAGTTAATCAGAGTTGCTGTATTTACCCGTGCCAAATCATTACAACGAGCTAAATCCTCCACATCAACTCCAGCTTGTACCTGTGGTCTCGAACGCGGCTTCCTTGGTTTAGAGCTGTCATCTAGTAGGGAGCACATTCCGGATAGAGGCACCTCGCGGAAGAAATGCTGATTTGGTACTCCACATGTACCAGTTCAACTTTGACTGAAGAAACTTCAGAAGAAGTGCTAGAAGCTTGTGGAGGGACCGAGGGCTCATACAGGCCTAACTGGATAGGCCTGTTAGCATATTCAGTGATGTAGCTCATTCCTGTGCTTCTATTCTGTATATCTCTGTTTAAATGTGCAAATGATGGCACAAGTATCATATTGACCTTTGTATATTCCCTTCAAAATTACTGTTACTGTTAAGGTAACCAGCACGTAGACAGATTGATTTTTTAATGATGTGCTTTCCCTCGGAGTGTAAAGAGGTGTTGGTGTTGGATAACCTCTTACAGTTCCTGAAGACGTTGTTTCTGATACTTCAGCTTTCTCAGGAACAGCTTGTGTAAGTTCAAGTGGCTGAGATGTAACATCTTTCTGATCTTTGGACAGAATCTCAGCTTCAAATGGAACAACGTCAGGATTTTCCAGAAGTTCATTTGAAAAATGAAGCTTAGGCACAGCTGCTCCAAACTTTGGTTCAACACCAAATTGACTTCCACATATGCTTGGCATTTTTACCATTAAGACAGACAAAAAAGATCGAAGTATTGCAATCTGTTCAGTGTTGCAGAAAAATAACAAAACATTTGGCTTTAAGCAAACACTTGGATATGTGATTTCATTCGATTCAGGCCACTGAAATTTGACAACACAAAATAAAAGATTAGTTGCATCTTCTGGAAGTCTGTATCCATACATCTTTTTCCAATGCCTTCTCATATGCTGATATGAGTTGTACAGCCAGTGGTTGGACATATTATTTGATACACGTACAATGCCACCTTTTCTCAAACTAGGTAGTACCTGTGCAAGATTTATGCCCCAAAGCAAATCAACAGATTTGTCATTTCCTTTAAATTCAATAGAAGTCGAAAACTCAAGCTGCTCCAAATGAAATGCAGGTAATTTGACACGAACAGACCAGACCAAAAGATACATTTCTCCTTCTCTGATTACAATTTCGATCTTCACTGCATTCATTGTGCCCGAGTTTGTTAGAAAATCACGTCCTTCAATTAGATATTTTCCAACTTGATTCCACAATGGACTTACTCGTGCAATCACTGTATAGCGTAAGCATGCTTCATAAACAGAAGCTGACACTGTATCAGAGTACTTGAAGCTAAGTTTTAACTTTTCAAGAAGCTTTAAGGTATGCCCATTATGATAAAATTCCTTTTTCATAATCATGTGTACTGCACATTCTTCCATATTGATGGAGTTGCAATTACTCTACTTTCCATAAAATAATCTGTCTGCCTTTTAGAATCTTGAGATATTCAGTTTTTTCTGGTGCTTCGGAATTACTTATTATATGACATAATTCTGCTGGCTTAGGTACACTGGAAAACCAGAACTTTATTATACTATCATCATTTAAAGGTTCCATTGTACATAAATCCAGCTACATAGACGTAGATTTCACTATACAAACTTAAGCAGTAATTATATTATGGTAAATAAGTTCAAATATGATCAAACACTTTAAAACTGTTCACGAAATATTGTGCTTAAGTTTCTGGATAACTGATGTTTGGTTGCTAATCTTCTATTGAATTGTTATAAAACATATAAAATGAACTTCTCTAACGTGATATGCTTTTGTTTTCCGTGTACGCGCGTAAATTAATAGCTCGTTAGCAAAATACACTCAAAAATCGTAGTTTTATAACAAACAACGCCTATACATACAGAGAGTCCCATAAATAATCGGACAAAGCAGAGTACTAAGTTTTGAAAGTGAAAATCAACATTTGATGTGCTGCTTTATTGAAATTAATGATAATCGACAGCTACGCGGTTCTTTCTTGTAAGAAAATAAATATTATTTCACATAAAAATTATATAATACGTGTTTTTTAAAACCTAAAAAGAAATAAGACATTTTCTTGGACCTCAAAAGTAATCGGGACATAACAACTTGAGGGTGATACAAAATATGGCTTAGTGCTTTGTGATTCTCCCTCTTCTTTTCACTACTTCTCGCAGCCAATTTGGCATACTGTGAACCAGGTTTTTCAGGTATGCTGTAGAAAGTTTGCTCTATTCCTCTTGCAACCTCTCCTTCAAGTGCTGCTTGGAGTTGATGGGTCTTCCGCACGGCCTTCTTCAGTTTATCGCATACTGCTTCTATGGGATTATGATCCGGGGCCTGGGGCTGGGTGCAGTACATGAGGATAGTTGTTAAGTAACCATAGCTGCCCAATGTGGGACGTAATCTGTGGGTTAGCTGTAGGAGCCTCCAGGTTTACAGCGAAGTGTTAACCTCAGATCTTGCCCAAATGATTGCTCTCTGAGGGGGTTGCGGGAAGGTGAAGAAATGAGGGTGTGGCTTCTTATACATTGCTTAAATGGAGATTTATCAACCTAGCTCCTGCTACTCTTAGCAACGGCTATAACTGACCTTCAGGCTTCGCTTAGTTTATATCTGTGTCCGCTTGTTCTGTGGTGTAGTTTCGTGCTCGCAGATGAGAAATCTTTGTTTAAATTTAACCTGACGATTATAACATTTTGTTAGTTAGTTAGTTACTAACACTCCCCACATGGCAACCTTGGCCTTCGGGGTAACCTCACCCCACCAAGTGATGACCGGACCCATTTCTCAGGTGGAGGCACCCAGAGGGCGGTGTCCATTACCTCCGATGATAGGGTGATAGTGAAGATGGCGGTGAGGTGAGAGGACCTACAGTTTTTACCGTGGACTCCGAACCACGTTGGGCATAGGGGATACTTCACGTGTGCTAGACAGAGGTGAAGGCGTGGATAGGGCCGACTTAAAATCGCCAACCCCAGAGCCGGGAATCGAACTCGGGACCCTTAGAACGGGAGCCGCGAACGAAACCACCGCGCTACCCCGGCGCCCTTTCTAACATTTTGTTTATAGTGGTTATTGTGAGGTGTTGTTCTTGTACGTTTTTAAAATTCTGATAGAATGAATACCGTGCAATCTTTACTGGAAAAGCCCTTTTCGCAACAAAGTGCTGAAGAAAAGTCTGAAGTAAAACGAATGGGCAGGCCTACGCCAAATATTATTATAACCCAAACGATTAAGACGAAACCTAGAACATTCAATAGGAAGTTCAACCCTGACATGTACAAGAAGCACAACTGGTTATGTGGATGTGAAGGTAATGCCTCTTTATACTGTTTCCCATGCCTGCTCTTTGGAGGAGATGATTCCTGGGTGAAGCAAGGAATGAAAGACATACAACACATGCACGACCGTGTTAAAAAGCATGAGTCCTCTTCGTCTCATAAAAAAAGCATTAAGTTTAGCAATGTATGGCAATATTAATATTGCCGCACAAATGGACAGTGCATACAGAAGGAACATACAGCTGCATAACAATAAAGTTATGCAGAATACGAGGGGGGACCCAAAAGAAACCGGACTCCAAGTGCGCTTCCACTCATAGACGTAGTGCAGGGTTCTCACGCTAGATGGTGTTAGTAGAGACCTTCATGAAACAGCTGCGCAGACGGCGCCAGTGTAGAACTGAACGTGCAAGTGTGGTATTGTGTTTCTCTGACCTTTGGCGAGTTAGGTCTGCGAAGTCGTTATGGCAACTTTAAAAGAACAAAGAGTGTGTGTGAAATTTTGTTTTCTGATTAAAGAAACTGCAACGGAGACACACAAATGCTTCAGGAAGCTTTCCATGAGGACTCTAAGAGCTGCACACAGGTTTTCGAGTGGTTTGGGCGCTAAAGCGTGGTGAGATGTGTGTTGAAGACCAAGCTCGTTCTGGACGTCCTTCAACTTCGCAAAATGAGGAAAACATTGAAAAGGTCCGCCATAAGATCAACGAGGATCGTCGTCAAACGATCGACCAAATTTCAGCAGCGACAGGAATCAGTTGGAGCTCGTGCCAGCGGATTTTGAGGGAGGATTTGCACATGAGACGTGTTGCTGCTAAATTTGTTCCGCGCCTTCTTACACAGGAGCACAAAACCATCCGCATTAATGTGTGTCAGGACTTGAAAACAGAGATTGCACATGATCCAAACTTCTTGAACAAAGTCATTACAGGGGATGAGAGTTGGTGTTACGGGTATGACCCAGAAACCAAGCAAGCGTCAAGCCAGTGGAAGACTCCCAACTCTCCCAGACCAGCAAAAAGCAAGGCAAGTGAGGTCAAATGTGAAGACGATGATCATTGTCTTTTTTGATGTTCGTGGAATTGTGCATCGGGAATTCGTACCCCCTGGCCAGACTGTTATCCAGCACTTTTACTTGGATGTTTTAAGGCGTCTACGAGAGTGTGTGAGGCGGAAACGGCCGGAATTTTGGCGATCAGGTGACTGGTTTCTGCATCACGACAACGCTCCAGCACACACGGCCTTACGAGTGAACCACTATTTCGCATCTCACAGGTGGTCTGTCGTTCCCTTCGCTCCGTATTCGCCGGACCTAGCCCCGTGCGACTTTTTCCTATTTCCACGAATGAAAAAACGCCCGCCTCGGTAGCGTGGTGGTAGCATGTCTGCCTTACGTTCAAGAGGTCCCGAGTTCGAATCTCGGTCAGGGTGAGTTACCTGGATAAGGATTTTCCGGGGTTTTCCCTTATCTTTCAAGACGAATGTCGGGTAACTAAGCTCCATGGACCCTGGACACATTTCAGCATCATTTCACCCATTCCATTCACCGTCCGATATGACTTAACGTTGGAGGACGTAAATTACACACACACACACACACACACACACACACACACACACACACACACACACACACACACACACACACACACACAAAAATCATCGTTGATGTCGTCTGTTCACTGCTGCTATATGCTAGTTAAGTGTTCACCAGAGTGTAATTGTCCAACACGTTTGTAACTTCCAATATCTTTTCCTTCCTATCTCGGACATACTTTATAGATTAGTTTTCTATTCTACCAAGGTAACTTTTGTAATGAAAAATGTAGTGCTGTTAGATTTAAGCCAGGGGCGGTTGTCCCTTGATGCGTTTGAATCGCCGAGTCACCTACTTGTTTTTGAATAACTTACATGGTTATGTTTTATGTTCTAGCATTTAACTATCAATTGAAAAAGGTTCTCCAAATTATATTTTGTAATGGAGCCTCTCTCTTGACGCCCGCACGTCCATAATGCAGCTAGCTTACTTCCCGACTAGTGATTCGTTATTAAACGGCCGAGGTTACCGTAACACATGCGGTGGGTGAGGAGAGTTTGTTGGGGCAGAATGCATTGCTGGCTACTATCGCTACAGATTCAAATCATAGAAGCTGTATATTCCGCACCAATTCGTGTTCCTAACACAATACAGAACTCCCTTTCTACTTTTTCGTTTTTTTGAAAAGAAAACGAAAAGGAAAACGAAAACGCAAAAGAAAACGCATACGTTAATGCAAACGAAAACGAAAATGAAAACGAGAACAAAACGGGGAACGAAAACGGAAGCGCAAACTGAAACGGAAACGTAAACGAAACCGGAAACGAAAGCGGAAACGCAAACGGAAGCGGAAATGGAAGTGCAAAGGGAAAGGAAAACGGAAACGCAAACCAAAAAGAAAGCGGAAACGAAAACGGAAATGAAAACGCAAACGAAACCGGAAACGGAAACGCAAACGGAAACGCAAACGGAAGCGCAAACGGAAAGGTAAACGGAAAAGGAATCGCAAACGGAAACGCAAACGAAAAAGAAAACGAAAGAGGCAGCGAAAAAGAAATCGAAAACGTAATCGAACACGAAAACGAAAATGAAAAGGATAACGAAAACGAAAATGAAGACGAAGACGAATATTAAAACGAAAACCGAAACCGGAAAGGAAACTCAAACGCAAACGCAAATGGCAGCGCAAACTAAAACGGAAACGCAAATGCAAACGGATACGCAAACGTAAACGAAACCGGAAACGGAAGCGGAAACGCAAACGGAAGCGGAAATGGAAGTGCAAAGGGAAAGGAAAACGGAAATGCAAACCAAAAAGAAAGCGGAAACGCAAACGGAAAAGGAAGCGCAAACTGAAGGGAAACGAAAACTTAAACGAAAACTTAAACGGAAGCGCAACCGGAAACGGAAATGAAACGGAAGCGCAAATGAAATCGAAAACTGAAACGAAGACTGAAACGCAAACACAAACGCGAAGGCAAACGAAACGGAAAAGCAAATGAAACCGGTAACGAAAACGGAAACGCAAACGGAAACGAAAAGGAAATGGAAAAGGAAAACCGAAACTGAAAATGAAAGCGGAAACGGAAGCGCAAAAGCTAACGGAAGCTAAACCGAAACGAAAACGCAACACAAACGAAAACTAAAACGGAAGCGCAAACTGAAACGGTAGCGCAAACGGAAACGAAAACTGAAACGCAAACCCAAACGCAAACGGAAACGCAAACGAAACCGGTAACGAAAACGGAAATGGCAACGGAAACGGAAATGGCAACGGAAACGGAAAAAAAGTGCAAACGGAAAGGACAACGGAAACGAAAACGCAAAGGCAAACGCAAACCGTAAGGAAAGCGCAAGCTGAAACGAAAACGGAAACTCAAACACAAACGAAAACGAAGTCGGAAACGAAATAGAAAACAGTAACGGAAACGTAAACGAAAACGTAAACGCAAACGGAAGCGAAAACCAAAATGGAAGCGAAAACGTAAAGGGAAACGCAGAGGGGAACGGAAGCGTAAATTTAAACGGAAACGCAAACGCAAACGAAACCGGAAACGAAAGCGGAAACGCAAACAGAAATGGAAGTGGAAGTGCAAACGGAAAAGAAAACGGAAACGAAAACGAAAGAGCAAACGACACCGGAAACGGAAACGCAAACGGTAAAGCAAACGAAAAGGAAAATGAAATCGAAAACGAAAAGGAAAAGGATAACGAAAAGGAAAACGAAAATGAGATAAAAAACGAACGCGAAGAAGAAGACGAACACGAAGGCGAAAACGAAAACCGAAACCCGATACGAAAACGCACATGCAAACGCAAACGGATGCGCAAACGAGAACGTAAACGGAAGCGCAAACCTAAACGAAAATGGATGCATGACTGGAAACGGAAAAGCAAACGGAAACGGAAGAGCAAACTGAAAGGGAAACGAAAACGAAAACGGAAGCGCAAACTGATACGGAAACGGAAGCACAAACGGAAACGAAAACTGAAACGCAAACACTAACGCAAAGGCAGACGGAAACGGAAACGCAAACGTAACCGGTAACTAAAACGGAAATGGAAGTGCAAACGGAAAAACAACTGAAACGGAAACGCAAAGGCATACGTTAACCTTAACGGAATCGCAAACTGAAACGAAAACGGAAACGCAAACGCAAACCTAAAAGAAGCCGGAAACGAAATCGAAAACGATAACGGAAACGTAAACGCAAACGAAAAGGAAAACGGAAACGCAAACGGAAACGGAAGCGCAAACGAAAATTGAAATGGAAACGGAAACGCAAAGGGAAACGGAAGCGCAAACTTAAACGGTAACGAATACGCAAACGGAAACGGAAAGGGAAACGGAAGCGCAAACGGAAACGAAAACTGAAACGCAAGCATATACGCAAAGACAAACGGAAACGCAAACGAAACAAGTAACGAAAACGGAAACGCAAACGGAAACCGAAACGGAAGCGCAAACTGAAACGAAAACGGAAACGTAAAAGCAAAAGAAGCCGGAAACGAAATCGAAAACGGTAACGGAAACGTAAACACAAACGGAAACGAAAACGGAAGCGCAAACGCAAACGAAACGAAGCTGGAAACGAAATCGAAAACGGTAACGGAAAC
Organism: Mantis religiosa; assembly: GCA_030765055.1. Taxonomy (NCBI): domain Eukaryota; kingdom Metazoa; phylum Arthropoda; class Insecta; order Mantodea; family Mantidae; genus Mantis; species Mantis religiosa. The sequence continues at coordinate 136,011,844 of CM060948.1, read as the reverse complement.
GTAAACGCATACGGAAACGAAAACCAAAAGGAACAGGAAAAGGAAAACCGAATTTAGAAACGAAAACGGAAACAGAAACTGAAACACAAACGCAAAGGCAAACGGAAACTTAATTGCAAACGAAACCGGTAACGGAAACGGAAACCGAAACGGAAGGGCAAACTTAAACGAAAACGAAAACGCAATCGCAAACGAAAACGAAGCCGGAAACGAAATAGAAAAGGGTAACGGTAACATAAACGGAAACGGAAACGAACACGGAAACGCAAGCGGAAACGAAGAAAGAAACGGAAACGGAAACGCAAACGGGATCTGCAGCGAAACGGAAACGCAAACGCAAACGGAAACGCAAACGAAAACGTAACCGGAAAGGGAAAGGGAAACGCAAATGCAAACGGATACGCAAACGCGACAGAAAGCGCAAACGGAAACGGAAACGCAAACGAAAACGGAAACAAAAACGTAAACGGTAACAGAAGCACAAACTGAAAAGGAGACGAAAACGAAAACGGAAACGCAACCGGAAACGTAAAGGGAAACGGAATAGCAAACGGAATCGAAATCTGAAACGCAAACACAAACGCAAAGGCAAGCGGAAATGGAATCGCAAAGGAAACCGTTAACGAAAACGAAAACGCAAAGGTAAACGGAAATTGAAACGAAAACGGAAACGCAAACGAAGCAGGAAACGAAACCGAAAACGGTAACGGAAGCGTAAACGCAAACGGAAAGGAAAACGGAACCAGTAACGAAAACGGAAACGGAAAAGCAAACGGAAACCGAAACGGAAGCGCAAACTGAAACGTAAACGGAAACGCAAACGAAGCCGGACACGAAATCGAAAACGGTAACGGAAACGCAAAGGGAAACGAAAATGGAAACGCAAATGAAAACCGAAAGGGAAGTGAAAACTGAAACGGAAATTCAAACGAAAACGAAGCTGGAAACGAAATGGAAAACTGTAACGGAAACGAAAATTCAAACGGAAACGAAAACGAAAAGGAACAGGTAAAGGAAAACCGAATTTAGAAACGAAAACGGAAACCGTAACGCAAACACAAACGCAAAGGCAAACGGAAACGTAATCGCAAACGAAACCGGTAACGAAACGGAAATCGAAACGGAAGCGCAAACTTAAACGAAAACGGAAACGCAAACACAAACGAAAACGAAGCCGGAAACGAAATCGGAAAGGGTAACGGAAACGGAAACGGAAACGAACACGGAAACGCAAGCTGAAACGAAAAAGAAAGGGAAACGCAAACGCGATCGGAAGCGCAAAAGGAAACGCAAACGGAAACGCAAACGTAAACGTAACCGGAAAGGGAAACGGAAACGCAAATGCAAACGGATACGCAAACGCGAAAGGAAGCATAAACGGAAACGAAAGCAACACCGGAAACGAAAACGTAAACGGAAACAGAACCGCAACGAAAACGGAAACGAAAACGCAAACGGTAACGGAAGCACAACCTGAATAGGAAACGAAAACGAAAATGGAAACGCAACCGGAATTTAAAGGGAAACGGAATCGAAATCTGAAACGCAAACACAAACGGAAAGGCAAATGGAAACGGAAACGCAAACGAAACCGTTAACGAAAACGAAAACGCAAAGGTAAACGGAAATTGAAACGAAAGCGCAAATTGGAAGGAAAACGGAAACAGAAACGCAAACGAAATCGAAGCCGGAAACGAAACAGAAAACGGTAACGGAAACGTAATCGCAAACGGAAAGGAAAACGGAACCAGTAACGAAAACGGAAACGCAAACGAAGCCGGAAACGAAATCGACAACGGTAACGGAATCGGAAACGCAAACGGAAAGGAAGACGGAAACGCTTTGTTTCAGATCGCGCTATATTTACAAAGCCCCATGCAGTTTTGCTAACATTCCCTGATTAACATAACTTCTCTCTGTAATCATTAGCTTTTAAATCTGCCAAGTCATTTATATATTTTTGTTTTGTTGTATTGTACTTGGTTTCATACACAGTACTTCCACAAGATTTGTACAGTTTATAGAGATGCTTCATTTCATTTTTGAGTTTTATTAATTGTGTGGTAAGTTTAATGCGGCTAGAATGTTCTGTGGAATCACAACACGTTGTGCTTGACCTGGACATGGAGCATCTTCCACTGAAGTCACAGCTTTTGCAAACTTCCTACTCCATTCGTAGACTTGCGGCTTTGACAAACATACATCAGCATTCTGAACCTTCATTTGTCATTGTATTTCAATATGTTTCACACCTTCACTACGTAAAAACTGAATAACAGGAACGCTGTTCTTCCCTGGTGCAAGTCGCAAGTGGGGCAGCCATCCTTATACTGATACTGTGACGTTAGATGATCAAGGACAACAAATTCAAATGTTAATTTTGGAAACACATCATTCAGGCGTATCATATAAAATTAAATCAAAGTCACATTGCTAAGTAAAAATTCATTAATGGTAAATAATTGCAACCTCAACATGATGCTTATTTACAATAGATACTCAAAATGTGCTCCGTTAGACTGCATGCTATGACTGCTGGATTTAGAATTCTCCCATTGGGAAGCATCTCAAGTGTTGCAGTCGGCTTTGCCATAAGCAAGAAGCGTACTCTTGATTTGTAAAGACTGTCATAGTTCTGAATGCATTAGAGGTGTCTGAAGCATTGCCAGAAACCTCCTGTCGTGCCATGTGTCATGGCAGATATGTTTGTGTTTACATTCTTGAACTTCTGTTCTAAATGCAAACCTACCGCATAACAATGTAATGCCCGCCTCGGTAGGGTAGATGTTAGCATGTCTGCCTCACGTTCAAGAGATCCCGAGTTCAAATCTCGGTCAGGGTCAGTTATCTTGCATAAGGTTTTTCCGGAGTTTTCCCTTTTCCTAAAAGACGAATGTCGGGTAACTCTAAGCTCCATGGACTCTGGGCTCATTCGAGTATCATTTAACCCATTTCATTCATCGTCCGATAAGATTTAACGTTGGAGGATGTAAATTACAAGAAAAAAAAATGTTACGAGGTTGCCCAGCATAAGCCTGCGACTTTATTGCAACAGACATGCAGGAATCCTGTATTTTAATATAATTTTGCGACTAATGAATCATTTTGGCTTCATATGGTAAAGACACAAATAACTCATCCTTTGTAGCTCTACCTCTTTATCCTAATTGCGGGAGTAAATGATTGAGGTTTGATAACATATTCACAATCAAAACTTTTATCAATTTTATTTTTTATATATGCAACCTTGTATTTTAGAGGAAAATGCGAGAGACAGTTGAGCGTAATGTTTGAGAAAATAAACAGTTTTTGAGGTTGCTAGCAAATTGTAAGGTGAAGAATGTATTTGCTACGAAAATAAAGTTTAGTTTTTGTGTTTTGTAACCTCGTCTTGTTATTTCACGAACCAACAAACTCACAACTGATGTCAGAAGTGGAACATACGACAATGGAAGCTGCATTGGCAAAGATTGTAGAGAAAATGGAAGAAATGAAGACGGCAAATGAAAACCTCGCTGCAAACCAGAAGCGGCAAATAACAGCCTGGCCGCGAAGCTACAAATGACAACCTGGCCGCGGAGTTGAAACAAATAAAGACCGAATTGACCACAGAAATGAGGGCAGCGAACGACAGCCTGGCCACGGAGATGAAAGCGGCAAACGAGGCCCTTGCCGTGAAGTTTGAAGAACAGTTGGCCGGCGTGAGGGATAACGTGGCGGAGCTGGGCAAGCGGATGGGCCAAGTGGACGAGCGCGTCGAGGACCTGGCGAGCCGCGTTGACGACCTGGAGGGAAAGGCCGACAACAGCGTCAAGTCCCTGAACGCCATAGTAGAGGACGTCGTCGGCAGGAAACTGAAGGATTTGAAGGCCGACGCGCCGGGACGCGACACAACATCTGCGCGCGTCAAACCGCCGAAATATGACGGCGCGTCAACATTTGAGGTCTTCCGCCGCCAGTTCGACACAGTGGCCAAGCACAACAGATGGTCACCGGAGGAGGAGGTCACACAGCTAATAGCCAGCCTCCAGGGACGGGCCGCGGAAGTCCTAAACGCGGTGCAGACAACGGCGGCGCCCAAGGACATCTGGGAGGTCCTGGAGAATCGTTTCGGGAACCACCGCTTAGCCGCAACGTACCGCAGCCAACTAAAGGCAAGGTCACAGCAGCCGGGGGAGACGCTGCAGGAGTTCGCCATAGCGATTGAGCAGCTAGCTGGCAAGGCCTTGGTTGACCTGCCACTGGAGTTCGTATCCCGGGAAGCCGCCCACAACTTTGTCAATGGGATACGGGACACGGAGATTCGTCAGCGCCTAATGCTCGGCGACTATAAAACCATCCACGAGGCGCTGACAGCGGCATTAAGGATGGAGGCGGCCAAGGTAGCATCTATCCCGACGTCGAGAATGAGGAGTGTCCGCTACGCCGGAGACAGAAGACCAGCTGTGGGACGCCGGCAAACACCTAGTGGCCTGTGTTGGGGGTGTGGACAGCCCGGTCACCTGCAGAGAGACTGCCCACACCAGGAAGGGCAGCGGGAAGAACGAGTAAGGCCCGGCGTAGAGAGGGACATGTCGGCGCCATCACCATCATCCCCTCGAGTGACGCTGCGCGCCGTCAGCCGGCGTATGGATGACAGCCTCATCGCGGACGGCTGGGTAGGAGGAAAGCCGTGCTGCGTGCTAGTGGACACTGGGGCAGCCGTGACCATCATCAGACCTGACGTGGCGAATGGTTTGCCGAAGAGGAAGCCGAGCCGACCATACCAGCTTGTGTTGGCATCGGGCGACACCTTGCCTGTGGAGAAGGAGGCCCTGCTGGAGCTGACCTTGGGACGGAGTGCCGTGCGTCTGTGGGTGTTCGTCGCGAAGGTGGCTGAGGAAGTGATTCTGGGACTGGATGCCCTCAGGAGCCACGAGGCGACGGTCGACGTCGGCAGGAAGGTCCTGAGGCTCAACGGAGAAGAGGTTATACTCCTTCAACCAGAAGAGCGCCTTGGAATTTGCAGGGTCATCTTGAACGAAGACGTGGTTGTCCCCGCGAGGAGCGAGGTGATGGTGACGGCGCGACCGGAAGGCCAGACAGCACGTTGGATCCAGAGGCAGCAGGAGTACGACTTAACCTCGGAACATCGCAGAGGGAAGAGTCACGGTAACACGGACGCTATGTCCCGAAGACCCTGTCCAGAAGAGTGCGGCCAATGCACAAGAGTGGAGGGGAAGGAGCGTGCCGTAGCAGTTCGAGTAGTCACGGCAGTGCCTGCGGATGGCTGGGATAGCGCAGGCCTGAGGAGGGAGCAGCTGACGGATGCAGACTTGGGGCCACTCTTGAGGGATGTAGAGAACCTGGGGGACCACCTCCACGACATGCACGAGATGGCTCGCCAGAACATCCAGAAGGCGAGCGACCGCATGAAAACCCGATACGACAGGCAAGCCAACAGCCAAGGGTTCCAGCAAAGTGACCTGGTCTGGTTGTACCGCCCGACCCGGACCAAGGGACGCTGCCCGAAGCTTCAGCAGCCATGGCAAGGACCGTACCGTGTGGTGACGAGGATTAACGACGTGGTCTACCGCATCCAGAAGGTGCCCCGAGGAAAGATGTTGGTGGTACACCTGGATCGCCTAGCCCGCTACGAAGGCGCTGTTCGGGACGACCAGCCTTGAGGAGAGAGCAGTGTCATCCTGGCGGTAGACTCGCGAAGCCGATGAAAAATGATGGCCGATGGAGATTCGGGAAACTTCGGGGCCGATCGTTACCGGAAGCGAGACAGTTGAGGGTAGTTTTTGAGAAAATAAACAGTTTTTGAGGTTACTCTCAAATTGTAAGGTAAGGAATGTATTTGCTACGAAAATAAAGTGTAGTTTTTGTGTTTTGTAACCTCGTCTTGTTATTTTACGAGCCCACAAAGTCACAATATGAAAAATTCAATGCCATGGCTGGGATTTGAACCACAGTTCTACTGGTTTTCATCCAGTCTCTCTTATCCATTGAGCTACTATGGCCAATTTACCATCATGACATTAAATTCTCCAATTGACTCATATATTTCCTTCCCCAATAAACCACTAGAGGCTCTCACATTCAAGTGTGGCGACTTACTATTGTAAGTAGTTGAGTCCCAGGCTTCATCATATAACTCTTTATTATTTATGTTAATTAATGGAAATGATTCATTCCATAATAAAGAGTTATATGATGAAGCCTGGGACTCAACTACTTACAATAGTAAGTCGCCACACATGGTGTATCTCAGATGCGAGAACCCCTAGTGGTTTACTGGGGAAATATATGAGTCAATTGGAGAATTTAATGTTATGACGGCACTTTGGCCATGGTAGCTCAATGGGTAAGAGCGACTGGACGGAAACCAGTAGATCCGTGTTTCAAATCCCGTCCATGGCATTGAATTTTTCATGTTGACTCTATAAATCCAATATCGTAGCCTGTATATTGCTAGTGTGAAGAAATTGTTAATTTATATCAATTAACTTATAGGTTAATGTTGGTAATGGAATGTTACATTTCTGCTGGTCTGCGCTTCATCTGCCTCTAGCAGTTCTTCTTGTGTTCATTCACTGACCAAGCTTCCCTTGTACTGGGAAAAAGCCGAGTTCAGTACATGTGGTCGACTAATAAACCTTAAACAATATTCAGAATTAATACTAAATTTGCAATTAATTTAGTTTCTCTGAGGCTTGCTAGAAAATGAGTGAATGCAAATTATTTTAATCCCTTAATGGAATGTGGAAGACTTGTTTCTTTATATTGGAATCTTTTATAGCAAATTGCAGAGAATTCATTTTGACAATTTTATTACCTTGGAATTTTTTATATTCTAACTTTGCTTTCTACAGAGAACTTATGAAACAAGTTGTGAAGACTGCTGTCTCAATCAGTCTTGATTCACTGCCATGCTTCCTCCTGTGATCTGTAGATGGCACTTTGGCTTGGCATACTGCACAATGAAATACTTTAGATTGAACATCAAAGTTTAATATAGTGTGTTCATTTTTGTATACAATTAATTTATCCCAATCAGAGAGTTCCGCTGGTTTTCTAAAGGCCTTTAAAAATTTAAGATTTTCTCTCAGCAGATGATCTGTGGACAAAAATGCTCTGCAATTGCTGATTTATCTGTTTGTATTTCACATTTCTCAGCATTCTTTACACCTTGTATCAACATTTTCTTTGTCTGCCTTATGTATACATTTTTGCAATCTCTACATCCAATTTCATAAATACAAGAAAATTTTCCCAATGGAAATTTGTCCTTGTTAGGTATGTTATATAAGCAATCCTGTTAACTGGGGCTAGGGTTATACCATCTTCTTTGATTATTTTTACTAAATTTGGTCCATGTAACATTAGCTGAATAAAAAAGCTAAGATTTTAAAGGTTCTTAGAAAACCAACAGAACTCTATGGGAAAAATTATTCCTACAAAAAAAAAAAAAAAAAAATAAACACACTTTATTAAAGGCGTGCCCCTGTAGCAATGTGGTACAGATGTATTATTTTATCTTAATGGAAATCTTGTGTGGTAGGGATGAGTAACAACTGTGGTGGGGATAGTGCACCTATCACCACAATGCGTCACATGCGTAAGATCACGGGAGGGGAGTACCGTACAAGCTGTCTAAAAACAAATCTCACTCTCGAAGCCAGTATTGCAGCTCTTATAAACTAAGTTGTAACTCTTACTGTAGTAGTAACCCCCACGCTTTTGTTGGATCTTAAATAGTACATAGGCATTTGGAACAAAACCCTGTTCTCCTCCAGCATGCATGATAGCCAACTGTCAGTCTTTCGACATTGTTGCAGAGTCACTGTAACGAATTTCACTACAGTCATATGGTCTAGTATGTGCTGCATTGCTGTAAGTTTCATCCATATAAACTATATAAACTTCACTATGATATCTCTGAATATTTTGTAAATACTTAAGCGTTTTTGTTCATATGGTATGATGTTCGATTAAAATTCGTCTGTCACGCTTAGTTTTTTTCCCCCATATAAATCCTAACTTCAAAATACCTCTTCTTGATGTTCAGAAACTGCCTTGGAAGTTAGTAAAATTTTTCACCTTCATAAGCACTTTCTTCAGAGTTGGTCTTTGTTTTTCTGTGTTTTAAAAATTATTAGCAGTTTGCCTAACTACTTCTGAATTAAAACATCCACTGTTTTTTTTTTTTTTAGTTAGTTGATGGAAATTAATCGTTTCTCCACACTAGCCATATATAGGCATGTGGAGAAATGATTAATTTCCATCAATTAACTAAAAATAATAAGAATTAAATGATGATGCATGGGACTTAAGTACTTATGATAGTAAGTTGCCACAAACAGTGTATCTTGGATGCGAGAGCCCCTAGTGGTCTACTGGGGAAACATATGAGTCAAATGGAGAATTTAATGTCAGGACGGCACGTTGGCCATGGTAGCTCAAAGGGTAAGGGCGGCTGGCCGGAAACCAGGATATCTGTTGTTCAAATCCCGGCCATGGCATTGAATTTTTCATGTTGACTCTATCTTTCCACTGTGGTGTTTCAATACAGTTAAATTTCGATATATCCAAATTAGATTTTGTGCATGTTCTTAAGTTTTGTTTACTGGGCATAGAGAAGGACTTTGTTGCACTAGCACCAATAGTTTTTCTTTCCCTAATAACTCACCTAAACTGCTTTCAGACACAACTGTTGCCTCAGATGTCCTTTCCCAGATTTTTATAACAGACCCAGAGCGTTGTTCCTTCTTTTTATAAATCTATAGACACTGGTTATTACTTCTCATGTTTTTAAATGCAGGACTTTGTATCCTAATGTGCTGCTAGGAGGCGTCATTTCTAAATGTTCGCTTGGAACCAGGAGACACGCATATTTTCAAACAAGCTGTAGTATTACCGAGTAGCTCTGCACTTGTTTACTTGCTCGCAACTGATATGCAACTGCCCTGCCCTCCCCTCCAGTTGCAACCATTCTGAAGTGGACTCATCCAGATACCACTGCACATCGCTCTCCATCTTTCAAGATATAAAAATACATCTGTACCTGTTTGCCTCACATTCAAGAGGTCACGAGTTTGAATTTCAGTCAGGGTGAGTTATCTGGTTAAGGTTTTTTCTGAGGTTTTCCCTTATCCTGATAGATGAATATTGGGCTCGAGCGTCATATAGCCATTTCATTCATCATCTAATATGATTCACACTGGAGGACATTAATAATCAGTGCCCTTTTTCTGTAGAAAAGTTTACTGGAACTCTCTCACTTGATCATATTGTACAACAAATCTAAAAATCTAAAA
>CM060948.1:135935042-136000042 GCA_030765055.1 Mantis religiosa | reverse complement strand
ATAATAATAATAATAATAATAATAATAATAATAATAATAATAATAATAATAATAATAATAATAATAATAATAATAATAATAATAATAATAATAATAATAATAATAATAATAATAATAATAATAATAATAATAATAATAATAATAATAATAATAATAATAATAATAATAATAATAATAATAATAATAATAATAATAATAATAATAATAATAATAATAATAATAATAATAATAATAATAATAATAATAATAATAATAATAATAATAATAATAATAATAATAATAATAATAATAATAATAATAATAATAATAATAATAATAATAATAATAATAATAATAATAATAATAATAATAATAATAATAATAATAATAATAATAATAATAATAATAATAATAATAATAATAATAATAATAATAATAATAATAATAATAATAATAATAATAATAATAATAATAATAATAATAATAATAATAATAATAATAATAATAATAATAATAATAATAATAATAATAATAATAATAATAATAATAATAATAATAATAATAATAATAATAATAATAATAATAATAATAATAATAATAATAATAATAATAATAATAATAATAATAATAATAATAATAATAATAATAATAATAATAATAATAATAATAATAATAATAATAATGATAATAATACTAATAATGATGATGAGGATGATGATGATGATGATGATGATGATGATATTTTGCAGATTTCCTGTTTTTTCCCATAGCTTGCGTGCTTTCTTTCTTTCTTTGTTTAATTATTATATATTTTGCAAAATGGATGTGCTTCAAAATCTTCTACTTTTTACATAGATACCTGCATTTGTGCATTTGTAAAAGATTGTTTCCCTTAAACTCGTATAATTCACTATACTAGAAGTTCTCTCCACCAATCCATGTCTGCTTATATTAGCTTTATGATTCATTTCATAGTCACTCGTATGTATGCAAACATGCCTGCCTCGGTAGCATGTCTGCCTCACATACAAGAAGCCCCGAGTTTGAATCTCGGTCAGTGTGAGTTAACTGGATAAGGCTTTGTGGGGTTTTCCCTTATCCTGAAAGACGAATGTCGGGTAACTCTAAGCTCTATGGATCTTGGGCTCATTTGAGCATCATTCACCCATTCCATTCATCATCCGATATGACTTAATGTTGGAGGACGTAAATCACAACAAACAAACAAACAAACGTATGCAAACATTATAGGTTCACCATTTGTAATGCGTCATTGTAACAAACTTGCCTTTGTAATGGAAAACACGATGTTTAACAAAATAGAGGAAAAATATGGCAAACTTGTAAATTTGGCATACATGGAGGGATTTCTCAAGCCTGTTTTCCTCATAGTATATTCGGGTGTACAAATATTGGAGTATTTCCTAGTTTAGTTAAGCTATTTTTCTTATTTATCAACTGTATTTATGTTTCTTACTTCCATTTATACAGCAGTAAATCTTGATTGTTTGGCTTCAGGCACATAATGCATATAAAATATACTGTTTACACGTCATGAACGATTCCAAAAGCTAACGAACTGTGAACAGACAAATATTTCACATTTATAATAGTTTCTTGCTAAATCATGAAATAACGAAATGTACCTAAGGTGTACCATCAGTGAATACAAACTATTGATATTAGCTTAACAATGAAAATAACCTATTATTGCACTAAATTTTATTTTATGATACCATTGTTAATATGTATAACCAAGTGGGCAGTAACAATAACATAAGTTTAACACATTTAGTACCTGCTATTTATGACATTATTTAAATCTGTACATTTATATCACCTTAAAAGTATGATTAACAACTCTTGATTCCAAATAAACTGTTTTTCTGTCTTGTTTAACTTTAGAAACAAAGTGTTTTTACTTTCAGGATGTTGAAAATTGTAATCCAAGCATAATAAATAGAAGCAAAATATTAGGTATATTAATGTTCCATATAATACTCATATTTTGACTTTAACACTTTAGATAATTTTTTAAACAAATAGAAATCAACTTGCTACGCAGCATTTTTACATATTTGATAAACCACCTTTTTATGCAATGTAATGGCATGTTGCAGTTCACTTCAGATACTTTTGCATTCCAGGATGTGGTTTTCTTCCCAAAATCGAAGATATTTTGTTTCCAAAGGCCGTACATGGAATAATAGGTGAGTCACACGAATTGCATTATGGAACTTCTATCTCTCTGTTCAACAGTATTTATCAGTGTTAATTAAACTTTTGGGTATCTGAACAATATAATATATAATTTTAGGATATGTTAATTCTAAAATTTCAATTACTAGTGTGGGACTGCTTTCTATGGTGTTGTACTCTTGTGCACTGTACATGTAATAAAGTCTCAAACTATGTAAATAGCACCACTGAAATTTATTGCCATTACATCCTTCCTAGGTATTCTCTGATCAGAGTAGCCACTGATCATAAATAAAAAACAATTTTTGTTGATAGAGTCAACATGAAAAATTCAATGCCATGGCCAGGATTTGAACCACGGATCTCCTGGTTGCCGTCCAGTTGCTCTAACCCATTGATCTACCATGGCCAACATGCCGTCCTGACATTAAATTCTCCATTTGACTCATCTATCTCCCCAGTAAACATCAGCAGTGATTACGTTTGAAAGAAACTGCAGATCTTCCTCTAACATCAACTGTAACTGCATGTAACCTCCATTGCAGCGGTAGGCGATACTGAATATGTCTGAACTTGCCTGGTTCTCACAGGCGGGAACCAGGAGCAGCAAAAATAAAACTACTATGGCGTATTTGTTTCACATTAAGCTAACAGAATATAATAAGATTGAATTTTAGTGCAAAAATTATGTCCGTAAAAAAATTATGATCATTCCTTATTGAACAACCCGCGTATATGATAAAAGGAGGTGAAGTCCTTACCATGAGATTTCCTAAATTGCTTCATGTTACTTGAATTCATGCTCCTCATAGATTGTATGAATGTATCAAACTCCTATATCTCAGTGTGGATAGGCTTATAGCAAATGGAAAAAAATGTCTCTTAAATCACCAGGGTATTGATTTCTCAGAGAAAAAATTCCAATCTTTCTCCTACCCCTGTACCAATAGTTAGTTACACACTGGTGCACTTGGCTAAGCATAGTTTTATACTTTGGCACAAATTTGGAATGTTTTGCATCTGTTGTAGATGAATTGGCCAAAATAATACGTCATCTATTGTCTTTATTGAAAGATGACTAATTAAAAATGATTTGGTGTTCAATGTACAAATCTAAACTTTTTGTATGACTCCATACAAAAACTAGAAACTTCTACAATTTTTTTCAATAAAACACTTAAGGAAGTGTGGGCTATTGAAATGAAAATTCATTAGCAGGGCTAAAAGACTAAGAAACAAGCTTAACAAATTGTTTGAGAAAAACAATGGTTTCAGAAACTGTGTGGAGTGGTTCATATCATGGAAGGTAAACAAGAAGGTAACTTAATGTGAGTGTCAGTGACATCCCTTTGTTTAAATATGCATGTGTGACATCCTGTGATGTGGAAAGATCACTTTCACAATGTAAAGCACTATTAAGACAATCGACACGAATTCGTTATTGACAATTTGGAGGAAATGTTTATTGCCCACTGTACTTGGGGAACATGCCAGGAGCTGCTATCCATTTACGGGTAGTGAGTACCTCTAACAATAATAAACTAATAATTTTCTCTCATTTTTGTGAATTTAAGTAAAATATTTTAATATATTTACTGAATATTTTGACATTTTTACAAAATATTTTAGTACTTTTAGCACATAATGTATATTACAATTTTTTTACTACACAAATATCTGCTCTCTAGTCATTATACACTTCTTGAGGTAGAAAAATACTAAGTTGTAAATCAGAAGATTGCAATATGATCTTTGGAATTGAAAAATAAGTGAAATTATTGTTACATTTGCTTTCACTCAGACTTTAACATGTGACCTCAAACACAGACATAATGATAAGAGGTACTTGAAACTGTATATTGAGGTTACCCTATTATTGGAATGTTTGTGTATTTTTTGTGACGGTTGTACAGTTATTTAAACATGTTTTATATTTGTTTGTGTGTTGTGTGTTGTGTGTTGTGTCATCATCATCATCATCATCATCATCATCATCATCATCATCATCATCATCATCATCATCATCATCATCATCATCATCATCATCATCATCATCATCATCATCATCATCATCATCATCATCATCATCATCATCATCATCATCATCATCATCATCATCATCATCATCATCATCATCATCATCATCATCATCATCATCATCATCATCATCATCATCATCATCATCATCATCATCATCATCATCATCATCATCATCATCATCATCATCATCATCATCATCATCATCATCATCATCATCGTCGTCGTCGTTGTCATCATCATCATCATCATCATCATCATCATCATCATCATCATCATCATCATCATCATCATCATCATCATCATCATCATCATCATCGTCGTCGTCGTTGTCATCATCATCATCATCATCATCATCATCATCAGCTGCACTACAATGCTTTTTGGATTCTTACCTTTGCAAGTTCTCGCCTCCATTCAATCCTATCTTGAACGACTCCTTGCAAATTACTAATTCCAAGTTTCTAGTATCTTCTTCTACCCCTTCAACCCATCTTAGTTTTGGTTGTATAATCCTTTGCATACCATATATCTGCTGGTTAGAAACTTCTTTAACAGGGTCAGATTCTGGCATTCGTGTCAGATGTCCTGCCCATCTGAGCCTTCCAACTTTTATATATGAGGCTATGTATATCTGGATCTCCATACAAACTATACAATTCGTCATTTGTTTATCTCCTCCAGAAAACTCTGTCCTTAATCCCACCAAATACACCCCTCAAAATTTTTCTTTCAAATACTTCAACTGCATTTTCCTCTGTTTTTGTTATTACCCATACCTCTGAGCCATATGTCAAAGCTGGCCTTACTAATGTTTCACATATACCTATTTTTGTTATGCTTGGCTTTAAAAATTTTGTTCAGCCCATAATAGTTTCTATTAACTATTATAATCTTCCTAATTTCATCAGATATATTATTATTGATAAGTGTGCCCAAGTGTGCGGGCTGTTCAATAAAGAATGATCACAATCTTTTTATGACAATGTACCTTTACTCATCCTCATAATTTTGATGGCCCTTCTCAAAATAGTCTTCCCTGATTGTGATGCACTTGTCCCAGCATTTCTGCCAGTCTTCAAAGACATGCTAGAAACCATTTTTTGAGAGATCCTTCAAAATCACCTCTGCAGCCTTCACCACTGCATCTGATGATGGATGTCTCCCACGAAAGCATTTCTTCAAGTTAGGGAATAGAAAAAGGTCACATGGGGTTAAATCCGGACTATAGGGAGGGTGAGGGATGCACCTCACGTTGATTTTTGCAAGCTATTCAGCAACAACATTGGCAACATGCAGCCGCGCATTATCGTGGTGCAGCATCCAGCCTGCTTCACAGAAATGTGGTCTTTTGCGCCTGATATGGACTTGCAATGTTTTCAGGAACCTCCCTGTAGTATTGTCCAATTACTGATGTGTGTGCAGGTACAATATGCTGATAAACCATTCCATGAATAACAAAGAATGAGATGACCATAGCTTTCCCAGCAGAAGCAACCACTTTTGCTATTTTTGGGGGTTGGTGATAAAGGAGATTTCCACACTGAGCTTTGATGTTTGCTCTCAGGATCAAAATGATGTAGCCAAATTCCATCAGCAGTGATTACGTTTGAAAGAAACTGCAGATCTTCCTCTAACATCAACTTTAATTGTATGTAACCTCCATTGCAGCGGCAGGCGATACTGAACATATCTGAACTTGCCTGGTTCTCACAGGCAGGAACCAGGAGCACCAACAATGAAACTGCTAAGGTGTGTTTGTTTCACATTAAGCTACCACGTATAGCTACCACGTATAGAGGTGGGAAGTTTCAGATTTAGTTCAAATCAAATACATCAAAAACTAGTCTAAACATTGATAAATCATAGAAAAGTATTTGAATAACTGTGGAGCTTCTTCATGCCTCTGAAAGTTGCTTTTAAATTTTAGTTTTATTTCGGAGATATTTTAGTAATAATTTTAGGTAGCTCATCCATTAGTGCTATATAAAATACAAAATGGTCTATGTTAACTAAAGCTTTCTTAAGGTTGTGGTTCCTTTATTGTTGCTAGCAAATATAAGAACATTATTTTGTGATAAACAGTTGTCCTTTGCAGGTATACAGCAGATGAGAGAGTGAGGAACACCACAATTGAAAGGATACTGGAGAAGTGGTTCAAAGATAATGTAAGTGTTGTAGAATATGTGTTAATAAGTAGATACTAAACTTGAAACTTAACTCTTAAAACACAAATTACTGGTTTCAAAGAAATGGATTTGCATTATGGTATAAGTTCCAGTTTATTCTGCCACAATAGTTTTCAAATTCAAAGAATTTTGATCTGTAGCAAACCAGACAATGGTGTTAACTATGCTTTGTCACTTTGTTATCCCCCTTTTTTATATTTCCTCTTCTCTACTCGCAAGTACAGAAATTTCCAAGGAAATTGTGCTGGTAGGCAACATATTTTGTAAAAATGTTTTTATTTTTTTTTATTTATGGGCACTCTATAACTGCTGTGATTCTCAGCATCCCATTCTATATTGGGTGTGAAATACCTCTTAATTTTACTCAAAGGTATCTTTATTAGGCACAAGGTTGTTTTATGTGCCATAAATCTACGAATAGGACCACCAGCCTTACTTCCCTTCTGAGGGAACATTAGAATTTTAAAATCTGCCTTTAAAAACCTCCATAAATACAAATTGCAACTAATTAGGTCAGAGGAACCAGAAGGCCACTTATCACAATTCATGCTCTGAGGTGCAGGTCATTAATAAGGTGTTTCATCCAATAGCATAGAGTTTTTTGTGAAACTGAAGATTTATCACAGAAAACCATTTTCTACAGTTAGGAAAAACCAGTCACAGTAATTTACTTATTTACAGGGATCATTTTATTTTTTTGCTTACACTGATGTATAGTGTTGTGTTTTATTTTAAAAGTTGTCTAGCATATTTTTCTGAAGAAGAGAGATTTGTTTGTTGAGTTAATTTGTTTAGTGATTTATGAGACAATCATTCTAAACTGCAGTGATTTCCTTTAATTTACAATTCTGTTAAAAGTGACTTTATCCTTCTGTCTAACATTGAACCCAAAGCTTAAAATTTATTCAGAATAGGATGTATAGTTTTCTTAAAACAGTAATATATATAGTGTCAATCGGGCACAGCTCTGGGCAAATTAATTAGGTGACTTGGAAAGTTGGCTAATTTAAATTCACAAAATCAGCATCACAAAAACGGATTTTATACTGGAATAGTGGTTTTGAATTTCGATGGGACTTCCCTCTATATGTGAATCCAAAAATTCCTTAAAATTACCTTTAGTTAAACAGTCCCCGCTTTCATTTGATTTGATTTGATTTGATTTATTGATTCATCCATTAAAACATGTACATGTTATAGGACACGTCAAATTAAAAACTAAGAACTAAAAACTAAAAACTAAGTACAATATTTATAATTAAGGTAGCTAACTAAATATTTACAAATTTAAAAATTCATCCACGCTGTAGAAGCTATTGGCTCTAAGGAAGTTTAATAACAATTTCTTAAATTGATGTTGTGATTCAATCTTTTTTATAGATTCAGGTAGCTTATTGTAAAGATGTAAGCCAGCATATGTGAAACTATTTTCATATATCTTTGTTTTGTGTGACTTCACAAATAAATTATTCTTTGTTCTAGTGTTGTGTATATGAATTTCAGAATTTGTTTTGAATAAACTTAGGCTTGCTTTCATATGTACAAGAGTTTCATATATGTATATACTTGGCAGTGGTAAGATACCTAATTTACTGAAGTATGGCTTACAACTAGTTGTGCTTGAGACATCTGCTATGATTCTGATTATTTTCTTATGTCCATTTCTTGTCTACTTCCCTAATGGGATACCGCATGAAAAGTCTGTTAAGCTTAACGTTCTCATTGTATTTTACAATACATATACAGATATGAGCTTTCCCAAAGAGTGTCTGCTATTTTGTTAGTGTTTTTTCTCAAACATTTCAATCTGACACAGTTATGTTCCTCATACCAATGAGTCTTAAATTTCCTGGAGTATTTTGAAGATGCTGCACCGCAAAGTTTTTCTAAACATAGCACTGGTGTTGGCCTACCAACATTTACCATCACACGCTTGTCATCACTTTTCCATAAAGAAAAGGGTGTTTGAAGACACACCAAGTCGTGTGTTGGATTCATTGTAAATCCCTTAAATATGAAAAATTAAACATTTCACATATCAGACAGTAGTAGTAATAAACAGCAGCACATGACACGTGGGGCTTGCTTTAAGCAGGTTACGTCTACCAACAAATTTCTTTTCAAATAAATGAAAAAGTAGCAAGAAGGTCCTGCATTGTGTTGGCAATATGAATTGGTGTGGAATATACGGCTTCCATGAATCGAATCCATAGTCATGTTAACCAGCAATGCATTCTGCCCTTCTAACCTCTCCTCACTCACCATAAGTGCTATGGTCACCTTGGCCTTTTAATAAGAAATCACTAGTCCGGAAGTAGGCTAACTGCATTATTGTCACGAGAGTGCCAAGATAGCGATTCCATTACAAAATATAACTTCGAGAACTTTTACAAAGGAAAAGTAAATGCTAGAACATAAAACATAACCCTGCAAGTTACTCAAAAACAAGTAGGTGACTCAGTGATTCAAATGAATCAAGGAAGAACTGCCCCTGGTGTCAATGTACCTTGAAGTGGGAATTGTCGGCCTTTAGTCCTAAATGCCAAGGGTAGAGTGAAGGAGAGAGCAGCCACAAAAGTATTGCCATATAATATATATGTATTATTAAATAGCTTATTAAAATATGAGTTTAAAGTAAATAAAAGGGAACAATCCTGCTTCACTAATGATTTGGAATATTTAAAACTATCAGCCACTTTTTGCTTAAGCAAATGGATACTGTCTTCACTATCTCTCAAGTACATGAATAAGTAAAAAGACAGTTATACAGGATGAATCTTGTAAGCACCCTTAATATTTTATGTGGCCCAGCTATTTAGTAAGTGTGAGTCCTACACTATCTCTCAAGTACATGAATAAGTAAAAAGACAGTTATACAGGATGAATCTTGTAAGCACCCTTAATATTTTATGTGGCCCAGCTATTTAGTAAGTGTGAGTCCTTCTTCACTATCTCTCAAGTACATGAATAAGTAAAAAGACAGTTATACAGGATGAATCTTATAAGCAACCTTAATATTTTATGTGGCCCAGCTATTTAGTAAGTGTGAGTTCTGAGTAGGCAGGCAGACATTAATATTTAGCATATTATGCAATGTGCAGCACGCTACAGTACAATGCTATAGAGGGTACTGGAAACGTTGTTTATTGACTTTTATGCATTACTGACATCTGCAGGTAAAATTTCCACTAACACATCATTAATGAGAATTAACTCATTTTCACTGATGGCTCTCTTTCAGAAATTAACAACATTTATGGTCTATGATGATTTATCAGTACATAAAATTAAAGCAGTTTTATACAATTTTTGAGGATTGATATGTTGCACATAATATATGAATACATGATCAGCATGCTTCCATCATCTCCCCTGTTGTGACTTTTGTCTGTGGGGAAAGTTAAAAAGCACAGTGAATATATCAAACCCATATACAGTAGAAGAATTGAAATAAAGCATTTCAGCATGAACATTTGTTAACTATTTGAGTCATCCTTTTACCTGTACATACATAAGTTAATAACAACATTTAAATAAAAGATGAGCACAGTTCATAAATGCATATTGACCAATAAAACTACATACATATTTGTAACTAACATTTAGTTTTCAAGGAATTTTCAATTCTTTTTAAAAGTCTAATGAACAAAAAAGCTAATACAACTGGTATTGTGAAAGAAAGCAAAATAGATAAGTCACGAGTGTATAAT
The DNA here is from genome assembly GCA_030765055.1 of Mantis religiosa. Taxonomy (NCBI): domain Eukaryota; kingdom Metazoa; phylum Arthropoda; class Insecta; order Mantodea; family Mantidae; genus Mantis; species Mantis religiosa. The sequence continues at coordinate 135,989,928 of CM060948.1, read as the reverse complement.
TAAAATGAATTATGTTTTGAACTGCATGTCATGCTGGTTTAAAGCGAACAAATTATCTGTGAATCTAGACAAAACCAAAGAGGTCAAATTAATAACCTGTCGTACATCACATACTGAAATAGAAATCAGGATTAATGATATGTTATTAGAAGAAATTGACAGCATAAAATTTATGGGCCTTCAAGTGGACAGATGTTTAGATTGGAAAGCTCACATAAATTATATCTTACCTAAACTCAGCTCTGCCTGCTATCCGAGAGCTAGTTAATGTGAGTTCTATTGACACACTTAAATTAGTATATTATGCATACTTTAACTCTATTATGGAATATGGAATATTATTTTGGGGCAACTCAGTAGAAAGTAAAAAAAAAAATATTTCTTATGCAAAAGAGGGTTATAAGAATCATTACTATTACCCACAACAGATGCTCCTGTAAAGATGTTTTTACAAGATTGAAGATATTAACGCTTCCTTGCATGTATATATTCTCGATCCTAAAATTATTTGTATGCAATCGTGCCTTATTTGCAACAAATAATGTAATTCACAAAATAAACACTAGAAAAAAGTATAATATCCATTATCCCAGTGCTAAACTTTCTTGCTTCCAGAAAGGTGTGCATTATGAAACTATCAAAATATTTGGCGCACTTCCTAATGTTCTTAAAGAAAAAGTTGATAATTTTGGTGCTTTTAAAAATGCTGTTAGAGTACCTTTGCTCAAAATCTTTTTATTCTGTACAAAATTATCTGAATAACAAATTATTCTGATAATACTTCTGTAGCTCTATAAGTAGTATCTAACTATTCCAATGACAAATCATTATTAATAAATATTTTATGCAAGTTGAAAGTTTATTTTTAATGTATATGTATTTAATAAATAACAATGAATGGTATCCATTGCAAAACGGTTGAGAAGTACTGGCATAAGCCAAGTGAAAGCTGGTTTAAAAAGTGTTTCATTTTGTATCATATATAATTATCCCTCTTTGTTTTCCATATTGTTGTTCATATTGCCTGTATACTCTAATATGTGTCTTATGGCAACTTTTGTACATATATATGCTATTAAATTTTATATCTCTGGACATGTTCAATGTTCACAGCCTTTTCTGGCTATAAGTGAACCTACTGAATGCAAATCAGTCTATCTAATCTAATGTAACCTAATGTATATCATAATGAAACAAAGTATGATGAGTATGAATTATGGTCTGCAATACATGCACTATATAGGAAATAAAAACATGTTATTTGCTATCAGTGAAACAAGGCTGCTGACATTGCAGCAAAAATAAATTTAACAAACAATAAACAACAAAACATTGAGAACAATAAAAGTTCAGACACCCATAAAGGAGGTAACACTACCAGAGTTTCAATATCAGAGGTCAACCTTGAACCGGAGATTCCCGATTTATACTGCAAGCTAAAAATGCACTGCTTTTCCATTGTATATTTCACCCATTAACAAGAAAGAAAAACAATTGAACAAAGAGATATCTGGTATGCTCCTGTAGGGTGTAAAACATAGAAAGTGCTTGCAACACAAAAGATGTTGTCGTCCTTCATATGGGGAACTGTTTTGAAATCTGCACACCTAACTCTGGAGTAGTGTGGGCTACAGATGTGGCCCAGTCATTTATATTGGTTTGTAGTTTAGAGAGGAGCAGGTTTCCATAGCTTTAGCACATTATTTATTCTTATAGATCAGTAAGCTTTTAGACTTTTAACAGCAGCTGTATGTCGTACTTATTTAAATCATTCTGGGCCACCACTGTAGCTGATGCGATTACTCATGCTATTAATTCTGTAATGGCAGAGAACCAACATTTTTCTGTATATGAATCAGATGAGGCAAATAAACCTATAATGGTCACTGTCTTCAACCACAGATAGGTATGTATGGTTGTTGTTGACCAACTTTGTGCTAAGTATGATGCAGCACATAGTACATGACTAGAGCTTGGAAGTTGATAACCTAAAAATCTACAAAAGTGACTAACGAAATGTTCATACATTTAAGAAAAAGTGAAATTAAAGTTTTAAAAATGACTATAAATTTTTTATGTTGTTAAAAATGGCTAATGTTTTGATGATAATGATGGCGATGATGATGATGATGTGGTGATGATGATGATAATGATAATGTTTTTGTTGTAATTTACGTCCTCCAACATTAAGTCATATCGGATGATGAATGAAATGGGTGAAATGATGCTCAAATGAGTCCGGGGTCCATGGAGCTTAGAGTTACCTGACATTCATCTTTCAGGATAAGGGAAAACCCCGGAGAAAAACCGTATCCAGGTAACTCACCCTAACCAAGATTCAAACTCTTGAATGCGAGGCACACATGCTACCATCTACGCTACCGAGGTGGGAAATGATGATGATAATAAATAGGGCTTGAAGTTGTTGACTTAAAAATCTACCAAAAAGGACCAGTAAAATGTCCTTAAATTTAAGCAAACAATGACATTGAAGTTTTAAACTTTGATATTAAGTTTTTGAAATGTTGTCATTGAAATATTTAAAAATTGCTAATGCTTCAGTAATGATAATGATAAGTATATCCAGCCAATGTACAAAAAAGTATCAGGTGAAGTTGAAATTTCTAGATATACTTCTTATTCAGCATTGCAATAAAGAGCCATGGCCATAGATAGAATCAACATGAAAAATTCAAGGCCATGGCTGGGATTTGAACCATGGATCTCCTAACCATAGCCCTTCCTAAGGTCTCGGGTTTGAAGGATCAGTGATAGTCTTGAAGAACATACCTTCACATTGAAAAGCTCCTTTCTACATCAACTGATGTCATGGGTGTATACTTGAAATGATGAAGGTCCTCTGATAATAAATCTTATTCAAAAACACTAAATTAAAAATATTTACCTTGCAACACTTTGTCAATTATACACATTGACATTACTAGTGTTATTTTCCAATGCAATTTTTATTTCCTCACTGAGTTCTACAGTTTTTCTTACACTTCGTTGCAGATGTTCTCCTATACATTTAATCTTTTGAACAAGAAGGAGCAAGGAAGGGGCAGATGTACATATTGAAAATAATCTAAAATATATTAAAAAATGGTTTAGTGCCAATATGTTAATATTGAGTAAGGAGAAAACAGCAGCCCTAAGCTTCTATAATAAAATGAGTGGAAGTCAATTGTATCCAAAATTAATGCTGGGACAAGACCAAATACATTACGTACAAACTATTAAATTTCTGGGACTAATACTAGATGAAAATTTAAGTTGGGAAACTCACATAGAGGCATTGACGAAAAAAGTTAGTAAAATGTTTCTTAATGAGGGCAATTACAGGCATGTCGAGCTTGAAAGTTCGGAGAATAGTGTACTTTTCATATATACACAGTTTGTTGGCATATGGTATAATTTTTTGGGGAAATTCTAAAGACAGTATAAAAGTATTCAGATACCAAAAGAAAATAATTAGAATCATAGCAGATCTCTCAAGCACAACTAGTTGTAAGCCATACTTCAGTAAATTAGGTATCTTACCACTGCCAAGTATATACATATATGAAACTCTTGTACATATGAAAGCAAGCCTAAGTTTATTCAAAACAAATTCTGGAATTCATATACACAACACTAGAACAAAGAATAATTTATTTGTGAAGTCACACAAAACAAAGATGTATGAAAATAGTTTCACATATGCTGGCTTACATCTTTACAATAAGCTACCTGAATCTATAAAAAAGATTGAATCACAACATCAATTTAAGAAATTGTTATTGCCAAATAGCTTCTACAGCGTGGATGAATTTTTAAATTTGTAAATATTTAGCTACCTTAATTATAAATATTGTACTTAGTTTTTAATTTGACGTGTCCTATAACATGTACATGGTTTAATGGATGAATCAATAAATAAAATCAAATCAATTTCACAAAAGTATCTTATTGTTGAATGAGATTTCAGGAACACCTTTTTTACATTTGATATGAGTTCGTTAACTCACAGAAATTTTTCACGTACTAGTACACAAATACTTTATGAAGGACATGATGGATGCATGTTACATGAATCACTTTTGTAAAAAATAGTTTCATTGCCATGCCAGTTTTCACTATATATCTGGCTGTGTCTGTTACGAAAAGTAAAACATTTTCATGCTTTATGCCTTGTGACCACGAAAGCAACATGCTCTAATCAAACAATTTGTAAATAAATTGATACTATAACAACTTTGGCCATAAAAACAAATATTTTTGAAGGGGTGTCAAATTTTTAATGTACCAATAACAACATTTATAGAAAAAAATATTTTATCTCCAACAAAATCTCACATTTCTTCTATTGTGCCGTTGTAGCGAACCTGCAGATAACCCTTTTTAAGAGTAGATTCATTTGGAATATTCTGCCCAGGATATTGCTGCAGAAGTTTCCAATTATGGCATTATTGATCTTAGCTAATAGAATATTGGCAGAAACTAATGCTTTTCAAAGAACTCGCTACAAAACACTGATGATTTGGATGATTCCTCACATTTTCATTAAAAAGTATTTCAGATGCTCTTCTTTTCTGTACATGCCTTTAAGAATTTTTTTATGCCGGATATACAGTAAAACATTAATGTGCAGTTACTTAAATTTCTTACAACTTGCAAAACAGTATACTTCCATCTTTAGGAAATACATTGACATCAATTGTAGTCACTAACTTCTGCAAAATCTTTGTACGCTTTCCTTTATTTTTGGCATTTTCACAATTTTCGTGAAACAAGCTGTTCACTGGTACTGTGCATAATTTCATGTGTTTTGAGAATGTGCGTCCATGGGAAAAGGAAAATGTTATTTTGGTTATGAGGTCAGAGACTGCTATACTGTAAGCAACAGTGTCAGAATCAGCATTCAGCATAACCACTGATTGCAAGACAGTTGCAACCTTAAGAAAATGGTTTAGCAGAATTCAGCAACTTGCAGCAACTTGACTATGTCGTACATAGTTTGTTGAAAAGCAACAATGGGAAAATATTCAACAGATATTCAAACTTTCCTAAAAATGACATTAAAACTTCAGAAAGTGCAAAAGGGTGCAAAATAAAGGTTGGTGATACTGGTTCTTGTTTAAGAGAAACAAGTTTGTATTTCATCCTCCATTCGCTATGATGTCATAAAAGAAAGATGATATTTCAACAACTTCCAAGTCCTACACTTGACGTTAGCCACTTATAATCTTCTATGACATTTTAAACAACAGTACCATCAGTGCATTGTATACCATCATGTATTGTTTTTGCTAAGAGTGACTATTAGAAAAGTAAAAGATTTTTATTTACTGACAGAGTTTCTTGGCAACTTGAGAAATTGCAAATAGCAAGAATGGGAGAAATGAAAATTATTAATTCCATGAAAATGTTAAAATCATGAGAGGGATTGGCGACGTCATCCTTGCAATATAATCTATCAGTTCAGTAGGCATAAATTTATATGAAAGAGCCAAGTACAAGTTCATAATGAAACAATGTAGCAAGTGGCAGGAGAAAATCTGCACCAAACAATCAAAACTGTATGTGTAGTATGTTGTGATGAACAGGAAATGGGCGAATAAACAATTTTGTTTGCATTCTCTATTCAAACTATGTTATGAATATTCAGTTTAAAAGATGCAGTGCAGTTTTCAAATGTTGGAGGTGATTTGATTGTTTTGCATTTCACTGAACACAATGAAATACTCAGAATGAACTTTGAACAGTAGGCATAATGAATAGTTTGACATCTGCTAAAGAAATTATGACCAAATCTGAAAGCAGATGAATGTCAGAATTCAGGAATATGTACAAAATTGCTAATAAAGGTTGTGCACCTAAAAGGTATTAGTTTTTCCTTTTTTATTTCTTATACGGGTTTTTACCAAACAGTGCTACAGTTGGGTCAGCACGGGCTGGTACACTGTACTACCTAAAGTTTAAACATGTGAGTTTACCATCTAAACTCATGAAGTGACAGTAAATTAAAGAAAAATGTTATGTCTTATTCTTAGTACTAAACTGGAGTGGCAGCAACTTTTTTTATATTAGCCATAAAGCTTCTTGATATAACTATGAAGAGTCAGGAGGTGCAAACCGCGATTATCGGTTGTCATCTTGGAACCATCTCATGTAACAACTATGTTCGTGTCGTGCTTAATTGAATGCGGAGGACCACCTTGATTTTAGCAGAAATCAAGGAAACTGATTTTGTGGACTGTACTCGATAGAGCTGTATTCATATCACTAGATAAATTTATTGCACACACTACATTTCTTATGTGAATAATCATGAAGAAGACAACAATACATTTAATATTTGAGATAAACTAAAACCGTGTTTTTCATTGCAACAACCGCTGCAAGGCAGCCACACAACGAAGCACATCACATGTCTCAACATGTCTGTAACTAAAACGGAAGAAGAAGACTATTTTCTTGCATGCTGGCGAGTCACATGACCAGCTGGCCGCATAACAGGCGCCAAGTGAAATATTCATGTGCCCGCTGGAACAAATGACGATAATGGCGCAAACATACTGGGGCCCAAAAAACTGAACAGTTTTTTAATTTAACATAGGCACACTTTGAAAAATATCACTGTTGTTCTTGAACTGACAGAGGACACAGTTTCAAATGGGACGCCTATATTCACCCTTAGAAGTTCGCACTGTAGCTACCCGCACTAAACCATCACCACCAGGATGAGTCTCAGTGATGATTCCAAGTTCCCAATGCAGAGGAGATGAATTGTCTTCCATTAGCAGGACCATGGTGTCTGCCTTAAGATTTTCACTGGAACTGGACCACTTTTGCCTCTGCTGGAGTGAATATAGATAGTCGGTTAACCACCGCTGCCACAGATGTTGTAGACGATCTTGGAGCTTCTGTTGTTTAAGGACTATGATACAATGAAGCACAAAATTAATACAATTTTGAGTCGAACTAATACTCAATGCTCCATTTATTGCTAGTATTTACCTAGAACGCGTTTCGTTAGGACTTCCTAACATCATCATTAGTTCGACTCAAAATTGTATTGATCTTGGAGCTGTTGCCATTTCTGTAACTGATTCAGATTGTCAGAACAAGGTGATGGTATGGAAGTTAATGGTTCTCCAATAAGGAAATGACCTGGAGAAAGGTAGGAAGTATCAAAAGGATCATCAGTAAGGCGTAGCAATGGACGGGAGTTCAAGCAAGCCTCAATTTGAATTAGTAATGTGGTTAATTGTTCATAGGTCAGTACTTGTGTACCCATTACTCTATGAAGATGATATTTCATAGATTTCACTGCAGCCTCATGTAATCCTCCAAAGTGGGGTGAGCTGGGTGGTATAAAATGCCATGTGCATTCATTAGATGAAGCGTAGTCTTGTACAATCTCTTGGTGCTTGCGAGATTGCAAAAGTAGTTTAAGTTCTCTAAGTTTGTTGTTAGCACCTACAAAATTTGTGCCATTGTCACTTAGGATCTCTTTACACAATCCTCGTCTAGCTGTAAACCTTCGTAAGGCAGCAACAAAATCATCAGAAGTCATGTCTGAAACCAACTCAATATGAATTGCCTTTGTGGATAAACAGACAAAGATAGCTATGTAGGCCTTCACCTGACTCTTGCTGCAAGGCGAGCCATAACGTAGGAAGAATGGACCAGCGTAATCAAATGCAACTCGTAGGAAGGGTCTCGCTGGAGTCACTCTGTAGGTAGGTAGATTGCCCATTAATTGTTGAGCTCCCTTGGCCTTGAGTTTGAAGCACGGCAGGCACTTGTGTAGGACTGACTTAAGAGTTTCTCCTATTCTCGGTATCCAATACCGTTGTTGAATAGAAGAGGTAAGTAGCTGATTGGAAGCGTGCAAAAGTTTAACATGTTCACTTTCAATAATTAGCTTGGTAAGATAATGCTTAGGAGGTAAGATGAGCTGATGTCTTGACTGGAAGGGAATTTCAGCCTTGTTAATTCTTCCCCCTACTCGGAGTAAACCTACATTGTCGACAAATGGATGCAAAGATTTCAATGAGCTTTTAGTAGGAACGTGTCCTTTATCATTAAGTTCTGTTAACTCTGTGATATAAGCTGATTGTTGAGCATGTTTAATGCAGCAGTGCAATGACTGTTGAAGCTCAAGTGCTGAGAGAGGACCTTGCTGTCTCGTGTTGCTGTTTCTAAAGTTGAATGCAAATCTCAGCATGTATGCTGTCACTCTCTGCAGATGTAACAATTTTGAAAAACGAGAAATGATATCATCACTTTCTGTAGTGACCATCAAGCATGGAGTAGTGCGTTGCTCAGTGGCATCTTGAATATCTAATCGTTTGGGTTGTTCTGGCCAAGATGCAAAGGGTTGTGAGATCCAATCAGGACCTTTCCACCACAAGTCATTTGAGGCAAGAGGTTCAGTTGAAACTCCTCTCGAAATGAGATCTGCTGGATTATTTTGAGTAGCTACATATCGCCAAGCAGCAGTTTCTGATAACTCTTGTATTTGTGAAACTCTGTTGGCTACAAAAGTCTTCCATTTGTGTGGGTTGGATTTAATCCATGCTAGAACAATCATAGAGTCCGTCCATAGATAGTTCTGTGAAGTCTGCAGCTTAAGGTTAGCTACAACCTTGTAAAGTTTAGCAAGTAGTAAAGCACCACAAAGTTCGAGCCGAGGAATGGTTTGTTTCTTTAATGGTGCAACCTTGGATTTGGAGCAAAGTCTGGTTTTCACCTCATTGCAGCTGTTCGTAGAATGAAGATAAATACAGGCACCATAAGCCTTTTCTGAGGCATCGCAAAACCCATGTATTTGTATGTCCTTTAATGTACCTGTGATTAGGACGTGTCTTGGAATACGTATAGCATGAATGATGGACAATGTCTCGCAGAAATTTAGCCATTGTTGGATGAGGTGAGATGGTATCAATTCATCCCAACCGAGTTTTTCCAACCAAAGAGATTGTAGAAACATCTTGGCATTTATGACAATAGGACTCACTAGGCCTAAAGGATCAAAAATAGATGATATGACAGAAAGTATGCTTCATTTGGTGTAGCTAGAATTTCCTGAAGAGATGGATTGTCTTGTATCTGGAATTGATCTGTTCCAGGATGCCAGAGGAGACCAAGAGCATGCGCATTTTCACTGCTATCCAATGAAAGTGGAAGTTGTGTCCCTCTGTATTCCGGTGGAATGGATTTTAAAATATCTTCATGATTAGAACACCATTTCCTAAGTAGGAATCCACCACTGTCTAACATCTGAAGTAGCTGCCTCTGAATATGTAAAGCTTGCTGTAGATCATTATGACCACATAAGCAATCATCTACGTAGAAGGATTCATGGATAGCTTGAGAAGCTAGTGGATATTTAGCCTCTTCCTCTGAAGCTAGTTGATGCAAAGTCCTTATGGCCAAAAAGGATGCAGGTTTGGTACCATATGTGACTGTAGTAAGATAATAGTCCTTGATAGGTTCATCTTTGTTTTCTCGCCATACTATTCTTTGGAGATCTTGATCATCAGGATGCATTTTCACTCGCCTGTACATCTTAGAAATGTCAGCTAAGAATGCATAGCAATAAATTCTGAAGCGTAAAATTATGGAGATAAGGTCATCCTGAATAGTAGTACCCAACTTCAGCACATCATTCAAGGATAGTCCTGAAGATGACTGCGCAGATGCATCAAATACAACTCTGGTGCGAGTAGTAGTAGACAAAGGTTTGAAAACTGCATGATGCGGAAGATAGTAACAAGGTTCGCCTTCCTTTGGTGGTGACACTTGCTTCATGTGCTCCATGGATTCATATTCAGAGAGAAATTGAGTGTAATCTTCTTTAAGTGTGATGTCGTTTTGAAGACATCGTTCTAGGTGCATAAAGCAATTGATGGCTTGCTGTCTAGATTCACCTAAGCGATTTTTGTCCTCCTTGACGGGTAGACAAACTGTAAAGCTACCATCGGCATTACGAGTGATTGTTTTTACATAGTATTCTTCACACTCCTTTTCCTCCTTAGTAAGGACATGCTGAGGAAATTCTTCCAAATCCCAGAAACGTCTTAACTGTGTGTCAAGGTTATCAGTGCTGATGAAGAAATTATGCTGAGGCGAAGACTTAGCCTTGTACTTGTATGATGACCTTGGAATAGGGCCTGATATTATCCAACCGAGGGCTGTGCTGGCTAGTATAGCATGTCCTTGTTTCTTTAAGGTTTACCCATGCAATAACTCGAAGAATAAGGAACTTCCGATTAGGATTTCAACTTCATCAGGAATGTTGAACCTAGGATCTGCTAATAGAATGCTAGAAGGAATATTCCAGTTGCACAAATTGATATGTGTGGAAGGTAGTTTTCCTGTTATACAAGGAAGTACTAGACATTAAATTTTAGTCTTAAAATCATATACCATAGATTTCAGATTGACCTGAACATGGTAAGTGGCCGTAGAAATGGTGCCATTTATACCATTGATAGGCGTATCAGCTGTCACCTTGTTAAGCTGTAAGTGCTTCGCAAGATCTGCAGTTATGAAATTGGATTGACTGGCAGAGTCGAGGAGTGCTCTACATTGTATGAGATTGCCATATCTGTATTCCACTTGCACTAGTGCGGTGGCAAGCAAAACCTGCTGTGTGGATTTTGATTTAAAAGAACAGTAGCTAGATGGCGCGTCAATTGTTCTAGTAGAATCATTTACAGGACTAGATGAAGTTGCACGTGAAGCATTTTCTCTGTTACTATCATGAAGCAACTTGCTGTGAGTGGATGAGCCACAATTGCAGTATGAGGCATAATTACATTTACTTGATATGTGATTAGGAGCAAAGCAATTGGCACAAAGGCGCTTGGATTTAATGAAAGTCCAACACTTATGCACATTAAGGTTTTTGAAGTCATCACAATTATGTAGCATATGATTGCACTGACAAAATGGACATACACAATCACTCGTGGATAAGTAAGAGTGTTTACTGTCTCTGCTGTTGGGCTTAGCAGAGTGCAAATCAGTCTTAGGCTTAACTACCATCTTGTTACATGCAGTGTTAGCAAGCAATTCAAAAGAGTGTGCTCTTGCTTCTAAAAATTGCATAAGATCCTTCAAAGAAGGGAAGTTTTGAGAATCTATTTTACTCTCCCATTCTCTGCGTGTGGTGTCAGACAAATGTTCTAGGAGAAGTTGCATTAAAATGATTTCATGCAAAGGCACTTCAAGTTTTAATGCTTCAATGGCATTCAAGTTATTTTGAAAATGGTTGAGCAAGGTACGTAGTTCATTTACTGTTTCCTTATGCATTACTGGTAGTGCTAATAAATTTTTTATATGAGCTGTAGCTATTAATCTTGTATTGTTATAGCGTGAGCATATGAGCTCCCATGCTACATCAAAATTTTCACTAGTGACAGGTATGTTCTGTATTAGTGAATGAGCTTGTCCCTTGAGAGAGGAAAGTAAGTAATGATATTTCTGAATAACATCTAAAGCTTGGTTGTTTACCACTAAGCTTGTAAATGTGTCATAGAAATGTTTGAAATGAGTGACATCACCCTCAAATTTAGGTAATTGTATCACAGGCAGTTTGATAGCTTTAGCTGCTTGTGACGATTGCGACTGCACTGTGTGCTGCGAATGTCCAGAACCATTTTCTTGCTGTTCATGATCCTGTATTAATTCAGCTAACCTAGCCTTCAATTCAATGTAACTGTTTCTTGTTTCCTCCTCGTGTTCTGCATGCATATCTAATTCAGTTTACGCTTCCACAAGAGATTCAATTTGGGTCTGAATAGCTTCATATTTGTCCCAAATTTCACTTAAGTTATCGAAATTAACTCTCAATATGAAAATGTTGACCTGTTCTGGTAATTCATCAAGAAATTTTCGAACAAAGGTAAATTTTCTTTTGATTATACCCCTTCTTTTGACAAGAGCTTTCAAATCCTGCTGCATATTGAATGGTTATGAGACTTGCTTAAAGGAGAGAAAGAAAGAAAAGGAATGTTCTGACCTGAAATGTGTTGCGATGCAGGCTTCTGCATCGTTGCGAATGAAATGCTGATCATCTGCTGCGTAGATCCCGATGCCTGGCGTCCTGGGGTCCACTGATGTACATCCATGCAAAAGAAACTGTTGCGTTGCACAATAAATATCCGCCCGTGAAGGACCAATGTTCGTGTCGTGCTTAATTTAATGCGGAGGACCACCTTGATTTTAGCAGAAATCAAGGAAACTGATTTTGTGGACTGTACTTGATAGAGCTGTATTCATATCACTAGATAAATTTATTGCACATGCTACATTTCTTATGTGAATAATCATGAAGAAGACAACAATACATTTAGTATTTGAGATAAACTAAAACCGTTTTTTTTCATTGCAACAACCACTGCACGCAGCCACGCAACGAAGCACATCACATGTCTCAACATGTCTGTAACTAAAACGGAAGAAGAAGACTATTTTCTTGCACGCTGGCGAGTCACATGACCAGCTGGCCGCATAACAGGCGCCAAGTGAAATATTCATGCGCCTGCCGGAACAAATGACGAAAATGGCGCAAACAACTATCATAGAGAATGCTCTCTCATTCTCTCTGGTCAGCTAAATACATTTTTTCTCTGCACATTGACAACATTGTTATCCAGTGTTAGCCTCGCGGCTGGCTACAAGTAATGTACGTTACACAGAGACACTTTTGCATTTTGAATAAATACTTTTAAAGAGCGGCGTGTTTACATATTTTCATTTCCACATGCTGCTACTGTCTTCATTAAGTGTTTAATTTGTTCTGCTCTTAACAGTAACAATGAGCTTGCTTGATTGGCTAAGTAGTGGTAAAAGAAAAATTTTTAGTGCTAGCAGAGGCGTTGAAGTTGAAGAAAACCATGTTATAGAAGACCAACCAGGCCCTTCAAAGAGAACAAAGGAACTCAAATAATGAGCATGTAAGGGCAGATGCAGAAATCCATTCTACAATTTCTGTTCAAGTAAATTCACAGATTCCAGATTATCCAGAATGCTGGTCAGAGACTCAGTATATTTACTTTAAATGTGAAGACAACTGGCTAGTAATAAAAAACAAACTGCTTGGTTGCTCCCAATGTGCTGAAGTTAACAGATATGGTTTGGGACCACAGCAAGGTTCAGGGTTCAAGCCTGTCAAGGAGTGGGTTGAAGGGGAACTTAATTATTTTGGGAACACAAGAGAAATACAACAAAATAGTCTGAGAAAGAAAATACTTGATCTTAAAAACATCATTAACCTACAAAAGAGCTGAGCAGGCTAGAGCTAGTGCAGAGAGCAAACCTTTAGAAACAGGAGTAGATAAAATGCTCGCCAATCAATGTAGATATGAGTGATTTATTTAGAACTTCTTAAAAAAGCAAAGCTAGGCAGACCATTCACAAGTTTGCCAATGGACTTTCAGTTACAGGAATTTAATGGCCTAGACCTCGGAAAAGTTTTACATTCTAAATTTAGTTGCACTAATATAACTGATCATATTTGTATAGAAATGAGAAGAATAGCTGATCGTCTTATAAAGAATACCATTAAAATCAGTATTAGGGTAGATGAGTCAACCACTTGCAGTAATTTTCCAGCACTTTTGTTGTGTTTAAGATGTGCCATGACCAAGGGAACAAGTGAAGTCTTTCTTTTGGGACCTTGTTGAACTTAAAGATACAAAAGGCAGGAGTTGTCATCGAGTTACAGAAAATATTTCCAAACTTAATAGTCTGGCGCTGTGCTAACCATAGGCTTGAGCAAGCAGTCTATGATACTAAAGATAAAGTTAAAGGGCTTGCTGAGTTTCACTTCTTCATCGACAAAATTTATTCTGTGTATAGCATGTCCCCTAAAAATCAATCTCGGCTTAGAGATTGTGCAGCTGACCTCATTGAAAGACTAAATAAAGTGTGGGGAAAATATTTTCAACCAAATGGGTGGCCTCAAGTGCAAGAACAGCGAAATCTATTTGGAACAATTACAGGTCTCTTGTCAAAAATTTCACTTCAAATAATAGGTTCAGGGATTCCAAAGAAAAGTGTTAAATATGGGAGCCTTTGCAATACTTTGACTTCTGCAGAATGTGTAGAAAAACCTGGCAGTTATTTATGATGGCTTAATTGAGCTCTCAGATCTATCCTTATTTCTACAAAGAAGAAACATGGGCAGGGCTGTCTGTATTCCTAACTAAAAACGTGGGAGACGCACACCTAAAAATTTTCCAGATGCTGGAGAATTCTGCACTTGTGGATTCACCTTCCTGCTTTGCTTGTCCTCAGCATGCATACAACTTTTTATCCATTCTTTTATGTAATCCTCTGGGTTCCACATATGTACTGGAGGTCCGTTAATAGTCATAAACATTATTTGAATGTGTTTTGAATGTATATATTTTGTATTTTTGCAGTATTTTGAATGTTAAATTAAGAAAGGTAATGAATTAAAAAAAGTATAAAAAATATTATTAGTAAGGGGCTGCGTGCCCCTCAGAAAAATAGTGGGAGGACGGTGTACATTCGCATTCCCCCTCCACTATGGCCCTGGACATGACCATGACAGAAGCTGAAAAGGCTATAAAATGGACTATTCGGTAGTGGAGTCCATGGTATCTTCACTAAGATTCCATGCTGAGGAAGTAACTGAAGCAGTTGGGAAAAAAATATTTAGAGATATCAAGTTATACAGCAATACAAAAATTGTTACAATAAACATTGGCCAATTTTACCCCAGTCTTGCTGAGAGTCTCAAATATAGACTTGTTGGTAACCCTAGCCATGCATCACATCTGGGTTCATAGACAAAGCAGAGCAATGCAGAAAACGAACAGCAACAGAAGACAGAACTTCTGTAAAAACATTTCACTATAGTATCTATGAAGCATTGACCTTAGGGAACTGTCATAAGTTGTGGGAACAGGAGTGTTACTAACCTGTATGAAATGTTTCAGGCATTCAGGGAATATGTGGATGCTAACACTAAACCAAAAGACCTTGAACACTTGTTGCAAATAATTGATTCAATTCTGATTTCCACACTAAAATGTGAAAGAGCTTTTAGTGTCATGAACGATATTCATAACAAAAAAAGAAAGTCTGCTGGTAGAAAAAACTGGCAGTCTCATTTTCTTAAGAAGTGTTGGGCCGCCACTAGAAAAATTCAATCCAGAGTGTTAGGTGTGGTCTTGGCTTAAATCAGATGGACAATCAGCAGAAGAAACTATGTGCTGGAGATGGACCTGCCGGAGGAAGTCCAGTACGAGTCCATCTTCTTAAGTGACTTTAGGTGGGTACCACCTAAACTTTTTTAACCAGTTTGGTGAGTACCGCCTAAACATTTTTTTCAACTACACTACTGGTAGCAAACAAATTCCTTTAATAAATATGGAACAAACATAAAAGTATCTTAATATAAGGTGGTTTTCTATAGACTTGAGTTTAATAAAATAGAAGTCACAATATTTTGATATTATTATGTTTGAGCTCATATTTATTTTCAATAAAATAATGTTGCTTGTGTTTACTACTTTTGCAGAATAGTGCAAGTATAGGGTATTTAGAATGGCAGCATAAGCTCAGAGAGTAATGAAAAATATTTTATCAGGACTAAAAATATAATTAATATTTGAGCTATATGTGTAGCCCATGTGACCATTTATGTCACAAAATACTGCACACCTATGGCACTGCAGTACCAAAAATCATATAGCTAACAGAACAACTGAGTCAATGCTTCCAGTATAACTCATGCAAAGTTTCCGGATATATTATTTTGGTTAGTTTCATATGATTTGTTAAACTTTACAGTGCAGCAGTACTGGGACTTAAATCAGATTTCTGGGGTAGCCATGAGGATATTTTATAAGATGCCAAAAGTTTAATTTGCAAATGGAACTGCAGAGTCAGTAAGCATTTTGTTCTGCAGAAATGACAATGCATACAAGCTGGGAAATAATATCTTCAGCACCTTTAGTAGTAGTTGTTGAGGACAGTACTTTTATATTATACCTTCCTTCATGTTGCTCCCACCTGTCCAGAACTTGTCCTGTCTGGCAAAGCAGCTGGCCACAGTAGGCTTGGTTGCCAATTAGTGGCTTCTGAAACATTTGGGTTGCTTGTGAAAATTGTCCCTGTAAAACATGCATGTACCCTGTATGATATATAGTCTATGAAAAGCAGTCCCTGCATTATGCATTAATTAAAAGCGTAACTTATCGTCTCATTTTATCTTAGTCTGTGAGTTAATTTTAAACCATGAGCAGTATTAGGTTATCTTTGGTGCATTCATACTTAATGCTGGTTTGCCTTTGATTTGGTCTCAGTTGTTAATGTGTTCTGGAATGAGGATGTACTTATTTCCTATTTTATATCTGCGATATATAGTATATTATTTACAAAATATTGTACATGCATAACATTTCGTACAGCATATAACAAATAAACAATCAGTCTTAATTTAATCTTAATGAGTCTAACACCTGCTTATATATGAGTCCATTATATTCAACACTCCTGCTTAATTATTGTGTAATGGACTTCTCATCTTTTAGTTTTTGTTATTATAGTTTTCTTTGTCTTTCTTGACTACCCTAATCTATTTCTCTTTTACTCTTCTTAAATACTCTTCAGTCCTTTTAAACCTTTTTTCCTCTGTATCTGTCAGGATTTTAATTGTAATAATTTACATATGTAATTTATCCCATTTTGCTTCGCATGTATTCCCCTTCCAATGCTTTAGCTTGTCACACTCTAATAAAAATGGAATATTCCCTCTAGCTGCTTCTAAATAACATCCCTTTCCTTCTATTTTCTGTAAAACCTTGAGAAAACAATGCTCTTGATTACTTCCAAAATACCTTTCTGTTTGAAATTTACTTCAATACTATTTGTCTCTCCCCAAATATTTTTTAACAATTCCATATACTTTGAGACAACTCTATATCTAAAACAAGACCAAATCTCCTGTCCCTCTACTTCTTCAGCTCTTTGCCTAACTTCTCTCCAAAATCCTGCTCTATTTTGCACTTCCATTTTCCAGAGTAATCCCCTAATTTCTTGTAGAGTTTCCTGTATTTTATTTGATCAGCTGTTAAATTTTATTTCCATATCATTTGGTACATTATTTTCAAGCTCTGTGCTCTCCGAACTTTAAACTCCTAAACCAATATTGTGAAATTCTGTCCATCACCAAACATTTCTTCCCTACTATTCCTAACTGTGCCACTGCTGCTCTCTTTGGTGAAGCTTTGGGTAGAAAATATCATTTCTCTACAGTACGTATTAGGATTAGGATTACTTTGGAGGGGATTCGGAAATGTGGAAAATCTTGATCTATTGTACCTATGCCCCCATGTGGAGCATCCCTGAAAGGAAGGATGAGGCGAGAGGAGACAGAGGGCAGCCATCCCAAGGAGCCATGGCAGTACATAGGGCAGGATTCCTACATTTTACTTAGATGGAAACCTCACCCAGTAGGCCAGGACAATGGACGTCTCTCCCCCCCCCCCCCCTTCTGTGGTATAGAAGTTGTCCCAGTAGGCGGTTCAGAGACCTATCGGAGAAGGAAGTGGTTCACTCAGAGGGTATCATCCTGCCATGCAGCACTGAAACAATTGCCGGCACTTCTACCCTGAAAGAGACCAACAGATGATGTGACATGATAATGGAGATGAACTAGATAGGGGATGTATTTAACCTATCCAGCATTTGCCTGGCAAGCCAGAAAAATTCGTGATAAAACCCCTGGGTCAGGTAGGTCGGCCACAGGAATTAAATCCAGGCATTCCAAATGTGGGCCACAGATGAAACCACCTGAGCCATCCCACTTGGTACAATACATACTAAGTATTACATCTATTCTCTGAGAGTTCTTTCATATCTTCAAACCTTCACCCTATATAGCATTTTTGTTTCAACCATTTTCTCTAAAAATTTTAATGGAGTTTGGAAATTTGTTTAAATATGCCCCAATCACTCTCATTGCTTTGCCTTTGAAAATGGTATTCCTCACTTGAGGTTCCCATCTTCCACTACATGACAGCAGAATCCCAAAGTAACCCAATTCTTTTAACTAACTTTTCATCCTCTCTTAAGCCACTATTATTATTAACCTTTTAACATTTACTCTAAGCCCAAATTCTGTACAGAATCTGTTTATTTCCATTTATAAGTTGTTGCAAGCCTATATTTGTAGTAGAATCTACCAAAAGACCATCTACAGATAAAAGAACAAATACTTCTTTCCTTCCTGTTGTCGAGCACTGTGAATTACACTTCAAAATTATATCTCTGATGTTATCAATCAACAAACTGTGCAAGAATGAGCTTGATTTACAGCCCTATCTCAGAATAAACTTGTTCAATCATCTCTATAATCCCATTTTTTGAACACTTAGTCTAGAACATCATCATAGATATTTTTAACTCCCTCAATATATTCTTTGCTTACCCCATTAAGTTGTATTTTGTACATAAATATTTCTATTCTAACTGTACCAAATGCCTTTTCAAAATCAGCAAGAAGCATATATGCTCATCTTCTTTTGTTTCTTAAATGCTTAATTACTGTAGTTTGTACTATTAGTACATCTAACCTCTTTTACCTTTCCTAAATCCCCAATATCGACCCCGCGGAACGATACAGGCATCCCAGGCTCCTCCTCTACCGAACTTAAACACATCCTCTTGAAATAAAGCCCAATAAGAATGTAGATAATTTAGTACTGCAGAAGCATTCAAAAATGATAACAAACCCAAAGTTAATAGCAGAGACTTTTAACGATCACTTTATAAATCTTTCTGAAAATATTGTTGTTTTACTTCAGTAAAAACAAATAGAGCAATTATATGTGAAACAACGATGTTCTTGCGCCCTACTGATTTCAAGGAAATCGTTTCAGTAATATCCAAATTTAAATCTAAGTACTCCTCAGGTATTGATAATGTTCCTGATTTTTTGCTAAGGAAATGTTCTATTCTTATCACACATCCATTAGCAGACGTATGTAACAGTTCACTTGAACATGCAGTGTTTCCAGAAGCTCTAAAAACTGCTGAAGTAAAGCCACTATACAAAAAAGGAGATAGAACCCATTTACTAAATTACAGGCCAATTTCACTCTTACCCAGCTTCTCTAAAGTACTGGAAAAGATATTTTATAAAAGACTTATAGCATTTATAGAGATGAATGATTTAGTATCTAAACATCAGCATGGGTTTTTCAAACAAAAATCAACAGAAACTGCACTTTTTGATTTTGTAAACAGTGTAATAAATACTTTGGATAACAAAGACAAAATAGTAGGCACATTCTTTGACCTAACTAAAGCATGCGATGTACTAAACCACAATTTACTATTCCAAAAAATAGAACATATGGGTATTAGAGGGCATGAATTGGAATGGATCAAATCATATCTAAAGGACAGGAAGCAAGTAGTAGAAATTATACATACAGAAGAAGATCGCGTTAAAGAATACCTATTAGACACAAACTATATTAAGTTTGAAGTGTCACAAGTTTCTATTTTGGGTCCTATTATTTTCTTATTGTTTGTAAATGATTTACAGTCAAATATTACAGATAAAACAATAGTTCAATATGCTGATGACACAAATATATTAATTGAAAGCAATGTACTTGAAGAGCTACAAATCTTATTGAGCAGAATGTTCAGTAATATTTCTAAACGGTTCTGCAAAAATAATTTAATCACAAACTTGGATAAGATAGAAGTAATTCATTTTCAGTTTTCTCAGAATAAGTCTTCTGTAAAATCACAATTAATATGTAATAATAAATTAATTAAGTATGTAAATAATACTAAATTTCTTGGTCTTTGGATATAGAATAACCTAAAATGGGAGACAGAGGTTGATCATCTAATTAAAAATCTGAGTACAATTTGTTATAATTTAATTATAATCAGACAACTGGTACACATAGTTAACATAAAAACTCTCAGAAGCATGTATTTTGTGTGTGCTCACTCCATTTTAAAATATGGCGTAACATTACGGGATTACTCATCACATTGTAAATCATTATTCATAATGCAAAAACGGATTCTAAGAATATTTGGAGAAGTTAAATCAACATCTACGTGCAGACCATTATTTAACAAATTTAAAATCTTACCTCTCCCATGTATTTTCATTTTTGAAATTTTAAAATTTACAAAGACAAATTTAATGATAGGAAATGGTCACTGTACCTTTAATGACACAGTTCTTAACTATAATACTAGATAGAGAATGGATATTTATGTGAATAGAAGTAACACAAAAGCTCATCAAAACAGTGTAATAGACCTAGGAATCACTTTTTTTAATAAAGTGCCTATAGCCAATAAAACCACTTGCAATTTTTCAGCATTTAAAAAGTCAGTTTTGGCATACTTGCTAGACTACTGTTTTTATTCTGTTAGTGAATTTATGGAAAGTTTATAATATTGTTACATTTCTGAATTAATTGTGTATATTATAAAATTCTTGAGATATATTCATAAATCATTATTTTGTACAAACACTGACTTGCCCTTATTGGATGTGACTTGTTAATTTACAAGTATAGTTAATTGCACTGTAAATTCACAATTTGACGTGTCTTATATCATGGTACTCATGTACAATGTATGATTTATAAGATGAATAAATCATGCATCCGTCCATCCGTCCGTCCGTCCATCCATCCGTCCATCCGTCAATCCTTCCATCCATCCACCCGTCCATCCGTCTGTCCGTCCAAAATTCCTCATCATAAAAAAATAAAAAAATAAAAAATAAAAGTAAAAAAAAAAAAACTACCTACAAAAATGCCACCGTTTATCACAGTCTTAATAGCACAACCCCCATTGAAACCGTGAAGGACCTAGTCCTGGAATGGTTTCTGCCGGAGAGCCCTATGAAGACTTGGCAGCAACCCCTTCCAATGACACTTACTCTGCAGTACTCTGCAGTCCTAAATACCACTCTACAGTGACTTATTTGCCCTTCTTTTACTAATTATTCCTTTAGACTTCAAGCTAGTGTGTCAGTGTGAATTTTGCCTAAAACTGACAATAAGTTACTTTGTCTATAATTTCTTGGAGTTATTAAAATCCCCTTTTCCATTGTATTTTGGCACAACCAAGCTTGGCTTCCAATTTTAAGGTGATATCTTACTCTTTTTAACCTCATCAAATAAAGGTAACTTTTTCCATCAGCTAACACTAGACTTATAAAGCATTTTCCAGAGTTCTCCCAAGATTCCATGAATACCAACTTATTTATCCTTTCTCAGCATTTCAATTTGAAACTTGGTCTCACTACTTGTGATTAATCTATCTAAATACTCAATCCTTGTTATTGTATTATTTATAAACATGATACCTCTTTTGATGTTTCCCTCTTCAAACAAACTTGTGAAGTACTTTAACAACTCACTTAGTGTAGTATTATCATTTCCTGCTCTATTCTTTTTATAAACGTTTCATAAGTGACCAAATTTCTTTAGCATTATTTTGTACCGCCTCCTTAATCTTATCATTCATCTTTTGTTGCCATTCCTTTTTTTCTGAATAAATAACAATATCCTCACTTATTTAACACAAAATATTGCCTATCACTATCCTTTCCTAATCTCCATTTATCTAAACCTTAAACACTTCTCTCTTGACTATGGGAGACTCATCAAAACAGTTTGAAGGACATATATTAGTACTCTGCTTTATTCCTATTTTCACCCAGCTCTTTTCATCATTAGTAGCAAATTTTTTACTGTCTCCTCTACATCTTCCCTCATCAAGAACTCCTTGTTCCATATACATGGAGCAGAAGTCCAAAATAACATGTTTGTTGGGAGACATCCTTTACCCCCACATAGCTGGCGGAGAGAAATACAGTACAGTATTAGACACTCGTATGTAAGCTAAAGCAAATGTAAGGCTTGTGAGCAACTTTACTCACCATGCCAGCTGACAGCAGAACCAACCAAATTGTTGCGTCAGCTTCATATGCTGCTCAGATAACATACTTGTCTGTAAAGCAGTACAGTCCTTGCAGAAAAATGTACAAGTTTACCTGGCTAAATTAGTTGTGCAGATCTGTTCATATGAATGCAAGCATAATTGCAGATATTGTAAATAAATTTATTCAAGTTGTTCAGCACCAGATTTTCTTCTTCATCAGGTATGTTTAGAAGGAATGTTCTCCTTCTCTATAAGCATATTTGTTTCTTTCAGTGCTTTTCTATTTAAATGGAAAAAGTTATTGCATATTCTGTTTTAGGATGACTTACTGCCCTGAAAATTAATGCTTTCTATTAAAATAATAAATAATTTGGCTATTGTAGGAGCACCTTCCTGAACATAAATATTTTGTATCTTTCCCTAACAACATATTTGTTGAACTCATCTAGATTTATTTACTAATTTTATAACAGTGTGCTTTTATCTGGAGTTCCAAAAATGTGCTCTGATTTTCATTTTGTTTGTTTCTTTAACAATTCTTTTCTATTTGGAACGGTTCCCCTCCTTGTGGTTTGAATTTATATCACACGATGTGGTGACATATCTGAAGAAGGATTTGCCCCACACGCACAAAAGTTTCGCGCTCCCTCGGTGTGGCGATGCTTGTAGAAGTCAAACCTTACCTTGATGCAGAAGCGATAAACCTTTCGTTTAAAAGCCGTGAAGATGATGCCTTCAAGATTTCTATAAATCCTTTCTCCGGCAGCTGCGGCGAGCGATGAGATGTGAAACCTCTCAGGTGTGGTATCGATACAAAAGAGATTTCACTTTTAGACAACTATGGAATAAAATAATTAATACAGTTTCACTTTACTTGGAATTATATTTCTCGACATCATTTTCTTCTTTACATGCGACATGCTTCGCATATTCGATGTATATTTTAAATGTTTACTAAATGTTCATAAATGCTGAACTCCAATAACTTCTCGTAGTTACAAGAAGTCTTTTCCCGAAAACACGTCTACCCTCTTCGAGAGTTAAAGCAAGAAAAAAAATTTAAGAATAAAATCATTGGTTCTTTTTTCTGTTTTTGTCGCTAAGCCACCGCAATACTTAATTCTGATTGGTCCTAAATCACAATTTGAGTTTTCAATAAACCTAAGCATTTGTTGCATCATCTATATGGCCTGCTTGGCTATTAACGTAAGTTGAATTACAGATGGCCATGTTTACCTAATATGTCCATGTATGCAATATCAGCTTCTTTCTGACACTCTGTGTCATCTGATGTGCACTTGTGCTTTTCAAATCTTTTTAAAAAAATCTTCTGAGATAACCAGTTCTTTGCTTTTAGCTTCTTTCAGCATGTATGCTCATACATTTGAAACAATTTCTTGACTCTGTATAATATTTTGGATCCTAATCTACAAAGTATACTGGTGGCATAATTAATTTATGCAATGATCAATGTGTGACAAATTCATTATACAACTTATCAAAAAGTTCTAATTATGTCTTATGTCTCCAATAGCATGAAAAAGAAGGAGCAACTCTGAATTGGCAAGGACTGTGCCTGAGATGCAGATGACATCACTACCTTCTTGCTTCCCTCCTCAACTGCAGTGCATGATTTCATTCAGCAGTGTTATATGAGCTGGAGAAAGAGACAACAGATATTGGTTCTCCTACATTCATGCAGCAGAATTGGACACATGGGAAAAGATCTTCATTTTGAAACACAAACAGTTAATGAATTTTGATTTACCACCATAAAGTACCCTCTGGAAGTACATTTCACAGCTACATGATGCCGCCATTATAGACAACCACTACAACAGAAACAACAACAAGGGTCATTTGGACATGTTTTGAAGATGGGAACACATGTTCCTGAAACATGTTAATAGAGATTTAAAAAAATGATATTTGTGTTAATAGTACCGACTCATCTTAAGTAAATACATCTCAACACATCACTGCTTCTCGCTTCTTCCATGTACAAAAATATTTATTCTTTGTTTTTAAGAATGTGTTTTTAATTCTTGAAGATTCTTTGAAACTCACTGTGTATCCACAGATTTAATGTTAACTTCTTGTACTGCTTTTGTGGAATTAATACAGTGAGAGGTAGTGTCTCTTAGGTGCCTTTGTCCCTTATGTTTAGCAGACTTTCTATCTATAAATGTGGTTCAAAGCCATTAAGGCTACTGCATGTCTGATGTGGTATTCTTGTACATTTTTTCTTTCTTGAGAGGAATGTTGACTAGTGTATTTGCCAGATGGTAAATGAATCAAAATTTATTGTACTATCTTTGAGGCAGCAAGCTGGTTACACAATTTCCCTACCTTTCTTGAGAGTGGAAAAGCAGGGACAAGGACTCGCATTGATTGCAACATGATGATTGTTTCTAATATTGGTAGTATAAGTCTTGGTTCTTTTAGAGAAAATTATACTACCTTACACACAAAACTGGGAATTATGAAGTAATTTGGGAAGGTTTGTGTACAAAGCTTCCTTGCTTCTAGTACACACATGAGTTAAGGCCGGAGACATGTGCATTTTTCCATAGGTATACTGCCCATGGACTGTACTCTTATTACTTACGCATGTGAACAACTGCAGGTACGTATTGCCTGACCATGACAACCACCTCAAAGTGAGAGAAAAAAACAGTTGTGTTATACTGTACGTTGACCTTATGTCTGCATACACTTGCAAGGCAACGCTTCACTAGTTCAGAGATCGCTACATTACATTGTTTTCGACTTCTGCACATTTAATGGCTATGCTGTACACATAATGTCATTTATACTCTGTGTCTAGCTAACTTGTACTGCATGCAAGTGCACATCCCACCGGCCTTTACACTTGGGGATTCAAATGAGGTATCTCACAAAAGGCAGGCAGACACTTTAACCATTTGGATATGAAGAAGATATATGAGATGTACATAAATTTATATATTTATCTGAACACACCATTGTTTCCATATGTTGTAAGGGTGGTATATCTGCCAGACATTTTAGGTGTCCCAGCTTTGAATCCCAAATGAGGTGAGTTACGTGGATAACAGTTTTTTCAGGTAATCTGGGCAAATGAATCTCTGATAACACGGACTCCAAACCCATTTGAGCAATATTTCATCCGTTTCATTCATTCACTGTCTGATATGAGAAAATCAGGTTAAGGAGATTAAACCATATAAATAAATGAAAATTAACTATTTCGTGTTAAAATAAACAGTACAAAAATCTTATCATGCTTAGCAAATTCAAATAGAAGCTCTAGGCAACCCATTACTTGTTTCTTGAAGTACAAATTCCATAATCATCCTCCACATCCTAATAGTTACTGTGAAAAACTACTCGTCCCCACTGACATTAAAGCTTCATGGTAGGAGCTGCAATTTGTCATATATTTGTCAACTTCTTGTTTGCCTGTAAGATATAAGGGAGCAAGGATTCTATGACTTTACAGAAAGGGTGGCATTTTTACTGCTTTCTGGGCAGAATCAAAGTGTTACAGATTTTTGCCACAGACAAAAAAACATTATATATTCATTGGATTTTAGTGTTGTGACTTAAGGTTAATTGGTATTATAGTATCAAAATTGGCCAGAGCTTATTTTTATATCTATCCTTCAGTATGATCATATTCTCCTTTATTGGACTTCAGCAGAATGCTTGGTGTGCAGATTTAAAATGTTGCACCACCAGCGACTTCTAATGAATGTTTTGCAGTAAGTAAATGCAAACATTGAGTAATGGATGATGTAAGTTTTAAACTCAGCTCCCTCACCTAAACTGTCTATCTTTTTTCGGTTATATGGCTATAGAAGTTTTTCTTTTAGTTCATGTTAAGAAGCACTAGAAATATGTGATATCCCAGGATGTGGTATTAATAGCTTTAATACATATTTATTTTGGTATCAGGAAAATTTCAGCATATGTGACAAGATGAAGCAATACTACCTGGCCAGCTTATAACAGGGAATTTCCATATTCTATTTTATACATAATTTTTGTACACTTTTTAAAAAATGCTCTTTATATAAGGTCACCAGAACATCAGGTCTATTACATCATAGGAGCATTAGCTTTCTTGGCGACATGAATATTCGAGGTTCTCTCAGGCTTCAAGCCAGTTGTAGATATGGTAAAGTACCAACGTTTTGGGAGCATACATTGTTGCCGAAACGTTGCTACCTCACCACATCTACATCTGCCTTGAAGCCCAAGAGAACCTCAAATACAAAGGATACATCATTAACAAGCATATTAAATAAGTCCATGTGTTCATTAAAATATTTCAAGTATTTTAACATAATCAATGTTAAAATCAAATGTTTCATACATATTAATATGATTCAAACATTTGAAGCATATTAACAAATTCAGTGTGTGCAGTTAAACAGTTCTATTTTTTGGTAACAGTGTACTGTTCGCTAAGTGACATTTTAGCTAGTAAGTTGGAGTTGCTGTTCTATAAGGTAATAGTCTAGTAGTGTAGGAGATATATAGCATGGTGAACCCATGCTGTGTACGATGGAAGACAGTCAACATTGTTGCAAGACTTCACTCAGAGCTGGTTGATGACAATCCTAAAACTATCAACAGGAAACTTACAAATATTATCAGCAACAGAGCAAAAGTTCCTATTTTAAAACACAGAACATATGCCACATGCACCCATGCATTGGACACTCTGAAGCACATTATCGCACACAACGTTAATAGCCTTGATAACAGTTCTGTGAGTGGCAAGTAACATACAAACAGATTATGTTGAGTTATGAGTTATGATGAGTTGTGCCTTACATAGCAGGAAGGGCATTTTAATCACTTTCTGTAGAGGTTAATAGTCTCACAGGATAGTCTACATTTGAGATAGAGTAAGTTGTGACTAGCATAATTCATTTTGAAGTAAAATATATATATATACTATGCTATTTGAAACAAAAAGTTAGAAACAGTGATGTATTTAAAATTTGAAAGAAATGAGTCGGTAATTCAAACAAAAACATCACTTAAATTATCCTTACTTAGACATGTTTCGGAGAACGGTTTGTCCCCATCGTCAGCAGCTATCCGACTGGTTGGATCCGTGGTTTCCTGAAGTGAGCTGGTTTTCTGTGGCAGCATCTGTTGTTTGTGAGATGAACTTCCAGGCAGCAATTCGAAATATAAGGTATACTGTTTGTTTTTTATAATTAGCAACTTTTCCCAAACATCGAGTTTGGCTGCATTACTGGCTGACTTTAATAGATTTATATTTGGTACAATTTCATGATTGGTAGACCAGAAATGTTGGGCCATTGCTGATTTTTCTATTCATTTGTATTTCACACATCTCATATGTTCCTGTAATCTAATATGTAAACTTCTTTTGGTGTTTCCTATGTAGAACTTATTGCAGTCTGAGCAGTTGATTTTGTATATACCTGCTTTCTTTTTTTCAGGTACTGCGTCTTTCAGGTTGTTACATAATAAGTTTTAGCCCCAATAAATAAATTCAGTTTAAAAAACTTATTATGCAACAACCTGAAAGACCCAGTACCTGAAAACAAGAAATCAGGGATATACAAAATTAACTGGTCAGACTGCAATAAGTTCTACATAGGAAACACCAAAAGAAGTTTACATATTAGATTACAGGAACATATGAGATATGTGAAATACAAACAAATAGAAAAATCAGCAATAGCCCACCATTTCGGCTCTACCAATCATGAAATTGTACCAAATATAAAACTATTAAAGCCAGCCAGTAATGCAGCCGAACTCGATATTTGGGAAAAGTTGCTAATTATAAAAAACAAACAGTACACTTTAAATTGCGAATTGCCGCCTGAAAACTTTCTTTGGAAGTTCATCTCACAGACAACAGATGCCGCCACAGACAACCAGCTCACTTCAGGAAACCACAGATCCAACCCGTCGGATAGCTGCTGACGATGGGGACAAACTGTTCTGTGAAACATGTCCAAGTAAGGATAATTTAAGTGATGTTTGTGTTTGAATTACCGACTCATTACTTTCAAATATATACTATGTGTTATTTCTACATAAATCAGCCTGTATAAAGTTAATTCACTTTAATTTTTATGGGAGAAATATCTTGTTTCAGAAGATCAAAGTTGTTAAAACCACCATAGCTTTTGGTTGTGTGTAAGTTCAATTAGTATCAAAAGTGAACTTGTAGTATGAATTCATGCTCGTTAGGAAAAATACATTTTTATGGTTGTTAATTCAAGAAGCAACTAAAGGTCCTATATGTTTTTGACCTAATCACAGTAATAAGTAAAATTGTCTCCAAGCATGCATAAATGGAATAATAAACATCCAACTGTGTCTTTCAGCCTCAGAGAAGTGAATGTAAACTTTTTAAGCTTCATACCAAAACATTGAAGAAATAGTAAAGAAAAATTCAAACTCAAAATCACTTATCTAAATCTAATACCTTGATTCAAATAAGGAGTGTTTTTTCAAAACTTGATAGATGCACAAAATGTGTTTCTGAGAAAAATGGTTTTTTCTATTTATTGGCAATACTAATTGGTTAGCACAGCAACTATATTGATCATTCACTTCTCCTTCCTGAAACTGTCTCATTGAATGTGAAAAGAAACAAATACCGTAATTTAACTAGTGCAAATCTGAGGTTTGAATATGCAGAGTGTTTTCAAAATCTGATAGAGCTGATTAACTTTTCTGCATGAGCAAGAAATTAACTCTTGAAGTTTAGTTATTTTTGTTATTTATTGTCTTTTTACTTTTTATTTATGTATTTATTATTTTTATATTATGTTTACCTTTTCATAATACATAATGTATTATACAACCAATGTGTTAAGGTTTATAAGGATTATTTGATTGGGTGTAAACTTAGAAACTATGTACTGCTACATTCACAATAACAATATCATGTTTTGCTTTATTTATATAACAAACATATTGTATACAAAGAAATTTGAAAAAATATGAATAAGTAAGCTTTAACCTTTATTGGTATTTTCTCGTAAATCTTCATAAAATTCTTTTGCAGTTTATGGAATTTCAAAAGATTTAGCTCACTGTATCAGGAGTCATATAACTGCGCCCATGTATTGGGTCGATTTTTGCGGGAAGATTTTGTACCCTTCTCTAAGAAAGCAATAAGCATGACCATCATCACACTATTCTTGTTCTGACTAGAGCAAGATTCTGAAAATAAAGGAATGGTAGAAGGTGTGTTGCTGGACATCCTTTCTTCCAGTTCCAACAAGAAGTGGTGCAAAGCTGACGCAACCTGGTTGCAGCCTTTAGCATATTCAGTTTCCAACCATGTATACAAGGAAATGTCTTTTTCTGGGTTTTAGATGGAATCATTATGCATAGATTGTTCAGCCATACCTGCCTTACATAGAATTGCTAACAGAAAGTTTAGGCAGTGATTGTTTCTGCTGCATATCAAAGCAAATAGTGATTGTCTCAGCATTTTCCTCTTTCAATATCAGATAAAACCTTTTTGAATGCAACTTGTGCAGTCTATACATGGTTCTTAGTTCATTTTTGTTTTCCACGACTGCCTCTGTCTTAATCTTCATCGGTCCCATTTTGCATTTGGAGCATGTGTCAATGTGTGGTGTACGGAATGAAAATTTTAAGAAGTTGTAAAATATGTACTTATATTTTGACAATAAGCAGACTGGTAGATTTATTAATCTTCTTTCCTTGCGCAAGTTGTTCTACATTTTTCAGATATTAAGTTATGGAGGTAATATCCTCTCCTTGAATTTGCTCTTCCATAATGGCTTTCTCTGCAGCATCTTAACGTCTTGCTTTATAGCAGCAGAAATTCCCTTCTGTAATTTTCCTGTTCTGACACTTCTTCAGGTTTCCTTTGGTGCATTCCCAGATAAAGTGAAACTTTCTAGCCAGGAGAAATAATCTGTCTTTTGACACCCCTGTGAAGCTTGCAGTGCATCCTGACAATACTCAGCCAACATTAGTTCTCACACTGTATTTAAAGCTAACAGTCAGCTTCGTATTTGGAGCTTCTTTCTTAATCACTCTGCGATTAGGAGATGTAATATGCATATTTTTCATAAGGAATTTATCTTGATCTATTTTATTTAGCACGGAAAGAAGTCAAATGAGCTACATCACAGAGCTTATGCCTTTTACTTTTAGGATTTCGTGGAGTGCACTCAAAACCATGTGAACATGAAATTGGTGGAGTATGAGCTGTCCATGATTTGCATTTTGATTTCCTTTCCTTGCGTTTGCAATTTCTACTTCCTGCACATTCTACGACTGCTACAGTTTCACAATCTGAGCTCCTGTCCATTGTGCATAGTACAGTGCAGTGTCTCAACTAAGAATAAAAATGCCATTTAAGTATAGCAAAGCTTTCAGAAATGAATGTGAGATACAAGTGCACAATCTGAGTTCGCAGTTTTTGCCAACGCTGCAGCAGTGTGCAAAGCTTGCAGAAATGATTGAGAATGCCAGAATCGTAATAGTGAGATGGAAGTCAATGCCAACATGCATTTCATAGAATTGAGGTTGCTACACGCTGGATCATAAAATCATAACATTGAATCTATCGACTTTTGCTTTAACTGAGCCAAGTGCATCTATCGAGTTTTGAAAAAACTGCTGATATTCCCTAACTTCTACACAGAACATGAATCAAATTTTGCAAAATCGATGCAGAAGGTGAAAATTATGCCGATACTATATATAACTAAATTTCATAAAATTTTGCATCTATTGAGTTTTTGAAAAACCACTTCTCAAATGTACAAAACAACATATCTCGCAGGGGGGACCTTAATTATGAAATATGTGATACCAGTGTGATAATTAGGTATAAAATATCAAGAATTGAAAGAAGACTGTCATACTCCAAATGACTTAATTTCATTCAGCAGCATGTAAGCCTCAAGTGTGCTTTGTCTTAAATTCAAATCCAGCTGTATACTAAATGAGCTGTGTTATCCTATCAAAATCGTGTATGTTCCATGTTTGCATGGTTTCAAGCCAGTTCTAGATATTTCAACCACATTAATTACCTAACCGATTTTGTAGCTTTGACCCTTTGAGTGCTTGAAATAGGTCTCTCTCACACACAGCTGAGTGGACTTACAGTTCTCTTTCTGCACATTTGTGGTTATGTTTATTTCATATAGTGGATATTTTGTACAGCCAATAAAGTAGACCAAGTAGATGCCATTCACCAATTTAATGTTACACCCCTAAAAGTGGAGTAGCATTGTTACATAAGCATACTCAAATGCACTGTGTGGTATGACAGGCCTATATATTCTATTATTAATACTCATTTTTTCAGAATATGGAAGCTGCTGCAATACTAGAGAGAAATACTGAACTGACTTTTCCAATTCTTTATGTTGAGGCTTTTAACTTAAAGAGGAATCAACGGCCGGTGGTATTGCCAGAAAAATTTGATGCTGACTTCAAAAGTGGTGAAATAAAACGTGAGATGCTCACAAAAAATCAGTAATCATGAAGAAAAGGATGTAGGTAGTGCACCAGAACCTGCTAAAAGCACTGGAGCAATAAAAAGGACTCTTATTCCAGTCAGGGTACCTGAAAAGCCTGTTCATTATATCATAGAATAGAATAGAATAGAATAGAATCTTTATGGTCACATAACGTTTACATTGTAAGCCTAGCTGGTAAACTGGTGAGTCGTCAAGTTATACATAAAAGAAATTTAAAAGAAAAACTAATTCTAATGTATATGTACATAAATTATCAATTACAAGTAATGCAGTAGTTATGATATTGTGTCATCCATGAATATATATATGAATATATGGAGTATATATATATGAATATATGGAGTAATATGTCTTATGTAATAACAGATCTTTTACACTTTTATTAAATAGTTTCAGAGTTTTTATTTCTTTGAGTCGTTGAGGTAATTTATTGTATATTTTTATACCCATATAATAGGGTGTTTTTTCATATAATGTTAATCTATGCATGGGGTATTTTATGCTGGACTCTTTCCGAGTGCCGTAATGATGACGATTTTGTTTTTGGATAAGTTTCTCATAATTTTTATATACATAGGTGGATAACTCTAAAATATATACTGAGGGCATTGTTAGAATTTTTAATTTTTTGAATAGTGGTTTGCATGAATCTTTAAAGTTAGCATGTAACATTATACATATTACCTTTTTTTGAATTTTAAAAACAGTTTCCCATCCTGATGCATTTCCCCACAATATTATACCATAGGCCAAGATCGAATGAAAATAGCTGTAATATACAATTTTGTTTGTTTCTATATTCATCATATTTGTCAGGCATAACATGTTATAGCAGGCCGAATTCAATTTTTTGGTTATATGTTCAATATGGATATTCCATTTTAAGCATTCATCTATGTGCATTCCTAAAATCTTACTATAACCCTTTATTGTGGAACTATTATTATTGTCTACATTATCTTGTTTCAGATTAGCATTAGCAGCAGTTTTAAATTGTATAATACTAGTTTTTGTTTTATTTAAGCTCATACCATTATCAGTGAACCATTTGTCTAAGTTATTTAATGCATTGCTTATATCAGTTTGCAAACTATTATGACTTCTATTTTGTAAAATAACTGATGTGTCATCTGCATACAATATTGGATACCCATTTATACTTTGAGGTAAATCGTTAGTGTAAAGTATATAAAGCAGAGGACCCAGCACAGAGCCTTGCGGTGTAGTGTAAACTTTATAGGTTAAGTATAAACAGTGTAGTAAGTGTGCAGTGAAACTTAAAACTAAACAAGTGAAATAAAAAATCTTAATGAAAATCAGAACACTGAAAGACTTTTGAAAAGAATATTTATATAGAATCCTCGAGAAGTATTCAGAAATGCTGTATGAGTAAACGAAAATTAAACTGATACAAAGAAAATCAAAATCAGAACATTGAAAGACTTTTGAAAAGAATGTTTATGTAGAATCCGGAAGAAGAATTCAGAAATGTTCTATTAAAAAATATTAATGTACAATGGTTTAAACATGGAAGTGTATATTTATGAATTGTTCTAACTGTAGTAATAATATGAATTAATTTTAAATAGATCAGATGGAAAAAGAGAGAGAGATGATGAAGTAGATTGAAGTATTTTCCAGTGAGTGATATTTAAAAGTTGAAAATTGTAGATCAGAGTGTTGATAAATGTTAAATGAACTATTGTTATGTAACCATGTGAACAATTTTTATGAAATGTCTATCTATGTATCATGCAAAATTAACGTTGTGAAAGAAAATTGTAAAACGAATTGGAAGTTGCTGACAAAGGTCTAGTATTTTGCGTCATATTCGGGCAAGACATATATATTATTTTATTATGAGATAATAAAATAATATCTATGGGGCATTTGATACCGAAATTAAAAGGTTGCCATTAGTAAAGAATCATGATGGATTTCAAAGAAATGTTGGTTCTTTGTTACAACGCGTGCATGTGCAGTTGAGTCGAATAGCAACGGGGTTGAATAGTTGTTTTAACAAGAGAAACGTAAGAAACAGTGTCCTTAGCAGAGTTCTAAACGGTAGCACTTGACTTTGTTTGAATAGGGTATTCTTCTGACCCTTAATAATGGCATGACAAAATAGTCACAAAGGGAATCTTTGGTTGAATAAGGGGCTTCAAAAAAGTGAAAGCCACGCATACACCCAAGCGCAGCTGTGGACATTCAGATAGTGGCTTGGAGCCGATTAGGGCAGTCCTCTTCTTCTGTCTTGGTCGAGGGCAGGCCAGAAGCATTGAGAGAAGATATTTGTCGGTTCATATATACGTGAAGAACGAATTAAGTT
Organism: Mantis religiosa; assembly: GCA_030765055.1. Lineage (NCBI taxonomy): Eukaryota > Metazoa > Arthropoda > Insecta > Mantodea > Mantidae > Mantis > Mantis religiosa. The sequence goes on along the minus strand of CM060948.1, from coordinate 135,956,130 downwards.
TTATCGAGTAATAAGCGTTTCACATATAGTAACTTTAAACAGTGATATGGGTAACCCTGGGTTGGCAACTTCAAGTTTGATGTTCTGATAAAAAGAAGCAGTCATTAAACCAATTTGAAACGGGCATTCCAGTATCATTAAAACTATCCTTCTCATACATACTCACGCATACCCTGGGAGAAACCTCATTGCTTTACCCTGAGCTAAACACTATTTGCTTCAAACTGTAGCGTCAACGTGGAACTGTGCGTCACCCATTAAAAGTTGAATCAGTTTCTTGTGAGGTAAAGCAGATAAGAGTACAAGAGGCAATCGCATGTTACGAAGCAGTTTTAAGGACAGTTACAGGTATGTCCCTTAAGTAATCCAAATATTACTGTATGCACGCAAAACGACATTTTGAATTGATATTGATTCACCATAATATACAGCATTGTACCATCTACATATCATTATATTAGGCACGCCTCGGTAGCGTAGATGGTAGTATGTCTGTCCCACGTTCAAGAGGTCCCAAGTTCGAATCTCGGTCAGGGTGAGTTACCTGGATAAGGTTTTTCTTAGGGTTTTCCCTTATCCTGAAAGACGAATGTCGGGTAATTCTGAGCTCCATGGACCCGGACGCATTGAGCATCATTTCACCCATTTCATTTATAGTCTATGACTGAATGTTGTAGGACGTAAATTACCAAAAAAGTCACTATACCTATTACAATAATAAAGGTAACGTAATACCTTAACTGAAACCTTGTAGGTGAGAACCTAAATATCCGTGGTTCAAATCCCGGCTATGGTATTAAATTTTTCAGTCTGACTCTACGTTTCCACAATTTAGCCTACACACGACCAGTGTGAAAGAACAATTAATTTCCATTCGTCTCAGGAAAGTTTGAAAGCGGTTTTTCTACATAATGGAAACCTCTAACCGTCTGTACCCATTGCCCATTCTGTCCATCGAAATGAAAGTTATTGAAACAAGAATGTGGTATTAGAAGCAATTAATTCTGTGAAAATTTGAGAATTCTGGGCATGCTATTGGGAATACAGGGTTGTTTACAAACTTCTGCTGCTTCCTGTGCCTATGGGGCAGTCGCAAAGCAGAAAGACATGACGTCAAACATAACTGGAAGCAAAGAAGCACTTTCAACCCAGGAGAAGAAAATGTCAAGTACGTCCCATTGGTTGATCCTGAAAAGGTACCAGTTCCCCCTCTCCACATAAAGCTTGGACTAGTGAAAAGTTTTGTAAAAACTATTGGAAAGGCCAATTTAATGGGATTTGAATAGCTGAAAGAGAAGTTTAGTTTCACTTCAGCCGCAAAACTGAAGGAGGGTGTTTTTGTGAGACCACAGATAAGGGAATTTTTGCGTGATGCAGAATTTCCAAAGGTAATAAATGAGACTGAACTGAAAGCTTGGAATAGCTTCAAGTGGGTTTGCATGAATTTTCTTGGGACAACAAAGTCACCTGACTACAAACAAGGAGTGATGGAACTGTTTCATGCTTATAAAGAAATATGTGTTTGCATGTCACTGAAAATTCATTTCCTAGATTCCCATTTATGTTTTTTTTTCAGCTAACCTTGGTGATGTACCTGATGAAATGGGCGAAAGATTTTACCAGGTCATCAAAGTGATGGAGAATCGTTACCAGGGTTTCTGGAATGAGGAAATGATGGAATATTATTGCTGGATGTCGTATTGTGAGGATGCAGAGAAATGATACAAACGACAATCGACTAGTGAGAATTTTTAGATTCCAGTTTTGAACAACTGAGTTTATTTTTCGCTATTTATGAACAATTGAAATATAAACAAATTTCACCCTTTTTATACTTGTTTTATATCAAATTAATGTTGAAAACAGTAATTTTCTTTATCTTTTTGCCAAAAGAATGTAATGTTTCCATTTTCACATATTTTTCAAAAAATGTATTTTTGTACATTAATCAATAATTTAAAATGATGCGGAAATATTAACAACAGATTTGGATTCAGTGCGCTGACTTTAAAATGGAAACATTTTGGTTTTAAGGTTTGTATTGAGTATGTGGCTCATAAAATAATAATTTAAGGTTATATATTTATTTTAAAGTATTTAATTTGTTGACTACAGAGGTTAGCTATAATTGAAAAGCTATACGTGATAGAAGGAAACTGAAAAAGGTTCCAAATTCAGCTAAGAAAAGTTGGCCTAAAGAAATCTAGCTTCATCTCGGGCGGTTAAAATAACTTCATTTTTGTTGACCAGTGTAATCGATTGAATGTAGAATCATCTTCAGGTGAAGTATATTAAAAAGTGATGGACAAGGTTTTGGTTGGTCGTTTCGTTAAGATAATTTTCGTAGCCCATGAACTTGGTATTTCAGCTGACACAGTTTTCAGCATCATCCATTCAGTATTGATGATGTGGAAAGGTCACTTCCCGGTGGATGCCACGCATGTTGACATCTGATCAGAAAACACACCGTCAGCGGTATTGTGGAGAGAATTTAGACATGCTTAGAAACAACAAAAACAACTTCTCTGGAATTTTTACAGTGGATTTTTGTTTTAAACTAACATCCTCTAAGTTTAAACATATGGGACGATGTATGAAATAGGTGAAATGATGCTCAAATGAGCCCATGGTCCATAGAGCTCAGAGTTACCTGATATTCAATTTTCAGAATAAGTAAAAACCCCGGAAAAGGCTTTATCTAGAAAACTCACCCTGACCGAGATTCTAACTCGGGACCTTTGAACGTGAGGTAGGCACGCTACTACCTACGCTATAGAGACGAGCGTTAAAGAGAATAAACCATGGGTTCATCATCATAATCCAGAGTATAAACAAGAGTCCATGCAAAGAAAACACAATAAATTTCGTGTACAGCAATCAGTCCAACAGAACATGTCAACAATGATTTGGGATTAGGAAGGTGCTTTGAGAATTCATGGCGGACGAGACAATCATTACTGGAAATAGTGGTATTTTAAATGGTGGCTTTACGTGAGAATATCAAACAGAAATGCCATGGTGCTGGTGTTCTGCTACTTCAAAATAATGCATCGATACACAAATCGCCCACATCGTATGCTGCTATACAGGAGTATGCCTTCTTAGAGCTTAACCATTCACCCCACTGTAGAGACCTGGCTCCCAGTGACTAATCTTTGTTCAGAAATCTTAAAAAATTCTGCGTGGGTCACGTTTTCCCGATGACAAGTTAATCAAGGAAGCTCTAACAGGGTATTTTGATATCCAACATGCTTCTTTTTTTCTTAGGATACCTATTTAATAACCAGAAGCGAAATGGAGTAAGTGTATTGCCGTCAAGGGAGACAATGAAAAAAAAAAAAAATAATCGGTTGAATCCCATCAAGAGATTTAATTTTTAATGTTCAGGTAAATAACTTATTGAACTCTCCTCGTAAGCCTACATTACAATACGTATGTTTTAGATGATTCAAAGTCTATACGAAATATTGAATTTAAAATTTCAGTATTATATTAAAGTTCTCTTCAGGAGAGAATATTCTGCCTTACGGGTATGAACTAATCGCATGTATAAATAGTGGATACGGCAAACAAAGCACAAAATGTTTCGCTGTTCTGCAGACTATAAACATAATGAAAAAGGTGGATAAATAATTTTATCCAAAGAAACTGTACCACACATGTATTTAAAATTCCATCACTGATATGAACCTATATTTTAAAAGCTATCATTTGCTAAATTATGAATATGAATTAATAAATCATAAATATATTGAAGTTTGACTTTATGATTAAATAAATCCTCCCTAAAAGAATTTCAGAAACTTTTTGGAGGGTATCTATGGCGCTACAAGTGATGAAATGATAAACATTTATCTTTATTTCTCCTATACTTAAGGAATAGAATTAGTTAACTCAATTACCTGAGTCATTTTATAGTTACATTAAGTAACACTGTTCGTAGGTGTCGATGACCAAAGTATGCCCACAGGGAGAGGTTTTTCCCCATTTCTGTGCGATTTGGTCGTGGACGATCTTCTGGATAACCTGAACAAACAGGGATACCACACTCAAGGATATGCAGATGACACAGTTATAATTACCCAGAGAAAGTGTACCAGTGTTGTTTAGGAGCTTACGAGTAAAGCTCTGAAACTTGCGGAAAAAGGTGTAAGGGAGTAAACATTCGGGTAAACGACACGAAGACACAACGTACTCCTTTCACACATAGAAAGAAAATGAAATTTAGAACTCCAGTTGCTTTTGATGAAGTATTGCAGGCAGGATTTAATGTTAATTGTCGAGGCTTAACTTTAGATAGCCAACCTACATAGAACCTTCAGTACAAAAAAAGGAAAGCCAGAACTTTTGGGAAATCATGGGGACTCAAACCAAAGATGATGCGTTGGTTACGCAAAGCAATCGTGAGATCCATAATTACCTACAGGTTACTAGTATGGTGGCCCAAAGTGAGTTAAAAACAGGCAGCTAAAAGACTTGGCAGTGTCCGGAGATAAGCCTGCCTGTGCATAAAAGGGCTATAAGAAGCACATCTTCAGCAAAACTGGAGGTTCTCCTTAACCTTCCACCCATGGAAGGCTTGGAGCGTATCGGCTGAACCTAAACAATAACTGGAAAACCTAATCAATCAGGCACATACCGAATTAATGGTATAATAAAAACCCTCAATTTCAGATGCACAGTACAAAAGGAAGCCTGATCTACTATACGGATGGCTCCAATAAAGTCAGTGGATCAGGACCTGGAATATATGGGGAGACTGCAAAGTGTGGCATCTATCTCCTCTGGTGAGCAATACCACTGTATTCCAAGCAGAAGTATTTACAATTGAAACCTACGTCAGGGAGAATCTAAGAAGGGGCTATATAAGTAACCGCATCTGAATATACTCTGACAGTTAGGCAACATTAAAAGCACTTGCAAGTTATTAGATAGCCTCAAAATTTCCTTGGAAATGCCTATAAAACCGTATAGAACTGGATAAACCCAACAAGGTAACTCTTGGATGGGTTCTAGGGCATAACGTTATTTTAAGCAACGAACAAGTAGTAGGAAAGGCGCTGCAATATCATTTACTGGTCCTGAACCAGCGTTTTGCATCCATTTAAATACCGTACGAAAAACCATTGGTGAGTGGATAAAATTTAACCATCAAAAATAAAAAGAATGGGAACGATCAGAGGATGCCGGCACAGTAAGGGAATGATGAGCAGCATATCCTTCTCACTTATTGAATACATACTCAAACTTAACAGATACCAGCTAAACGTGCTAATAGGGGCAATGACAGGGTACCGTAGGTTGAGGAAACATCTGCATACAACGGATATCTTCAAGGAACAACTAGTATGCAGATTATGCAATGTAGAGGAAGAAACTGCCTCTTATATGCAGATGTGAAGTTTTAGGTGGGAAAAGATACAAATTATAGCTAAACCAGAAGATCTCCCTACAAAAATTAATTAGTAACGTACTGTATCTTCTATAAGAAACGGGGCTATTTAACTAAAACAATAAACATAGGAGAATATACAATAAAACTGTAAGGTTTCCGTGTTGAGGACAGTAAAAACTCAACTCGTTCTTTACACAAGTCAAGTCAACGCTTTTCTTACGATTCCAGGGAAAGGAATGTTTCTCCTGCTCTCTCCTCGCTTCATATATCAAAACCGCCAAATAATTAAGCGCATTTTCATTCAACTTTTTACTATCTCATTTTAAAAGCGTACAGAGACCATTTTATAATCTAAAATATGGGAAATGAAGCATGATTAAGGGTGATGACGGGATGATGGTGTTCTTGGAGTCTACGGCGATCATGTGAAACGGGGTTATCCTCACCTGATGTCCCGCCTAGTGACTGGGGTTGTGGGTTGTATTCAGTCCCCCGGGAAGACGATGACGAAGCAACGAGCTGCTAACTCTTCTTGGTCCAATCTGGCACTCTAATGTATCGGGGTATATAAAAAAAGTCTAAAATATCTCCGGATCTGCTCCAGTCTGAGCTATGAGAACTCTTGAATTTTCAGACGTCGTCGCGCCAAACAGCAGCATAAGCTGACTTTCAAAAATCTCCAAATGAGCTGTTTGGCTACCAAATTTACCCCACTTTATAGTAAATAAAACACCAGAGTGTAAACAAAAAAGCGGTTTGGCATGCTGTACAAAATAAAGAGGAGCAAAAAGCTACCTCAAAAATTTCCTCAACAAAATAATCCCACCTCATCCTGTAACCATCAAAATTATCAACCTGCGGCCAGACCCAAAACCTGGGTGGGTACGCAGCAAAAACCTTCTGGCTGTTAACAGCCTGTCAGTATCGACTTGGACTTGGACTTGGACGTGGTCACGAGTGAAAGGATAAATTTTCTAAATAAACTTCGATATAAATAAATTATTTTTACTTTAAAAATATCAAGATGTTCAATTTAATTTGTATTATTTATACAATTTTTCGTATAAAACTTGGCAATAGTATTGTATACCTAGATTACAATTAACAGAAAACGGATATTAACTCTTTTACAAGGTTTCGTCGCGGCACTGAATTTACGTATGTCCACCTTTTAACGTTCTTCCATCAAAAGACGCCTTCTTTCCCAGCTCTTTTACCAAAATTATTGCTTTTTACTTCTCTCGTTGCCATAACTACCAATCAAACTTAATTTTTACTGGTCCACGTCACACAATACATAATCTCAGTTTGAAAACAACCAATGATAAAACATTCACATCTTATCGTCATCTCATTGACTGCTGAATTTTAACAATTTCCTTTCTTACTCATTTTAACATGTCCATATTGATTCTTACATTATTAAACATATTAAACAATTTTACAACTATTGGAACCTAAACCAAAACAACCTTTACACAAATATACGTAACATTACGCATAATTGTCTCACATTCTTTGTCACCTTTATAGCGAGAAATTAAACAGAAAATGTCAATGTGAATAGGAGCAACGAATTGCTGAAAGTACTAGAGGAAAAATATCTGAAGGCATAGCACCTATTCTAAGTTTGGCTCATAATGTTGCACCATTAAATGCTCATTTTTGCTCTCTAATTTTTTCATGACTTTGTCGTCTTGTAAAATGTTCTTTGGGATTCAATTTTCGAAATCTGACTACGAATATGTGTATAAAAGGAAAGCTTATAGGTATACATATTGGGATGACTGAAGTGTAGGGTCTACGCTAGAAATGCTAGAAAATCCAATGCTTATGTTAAATTCATTTAGATGTAAGTGCCATACAGTCTAAAAAATAGGGGTTGGAATTTTGCAAACATCGTTTTATGTAGAGTCATTATCATCAGGTAGGATACCGTTTGAATTACAAGGACCATATCTGAATTCTACGTTTTGTATAGTTGTGTGATCAATGTTTGAAGCTCTTTGGATGAGGAATGTGAAAGTAGGAAAACTGGGAGTTGCTGAATGCGACCATGCCACATTTCATCGCCTGCACTAAGTATGAAAATACCAGGCGTTCATGTTTTGATATATTGCCTCGGTATATGTTTGAAGGGAGATGAAACTGAAACTACAACAGGTTTCACGTCAGGTATGACAGGTGTAACAGAGCGATGGTCGGGCAGAAATGTTTGTACTGAGTATTGATCAGCTCAGCGTATGTTCCACTATAGACACTCTGATCCTTTTCTGTCTTCCTGCATTTTTGTTCAGGAGCCTGTATTGTGAGTGCTATCAAATAAATATATAAGATACACGAAACTTAAGAACACTTACCACTTCTTAAGTGATGCCAAAATATCTAGATCTTGCTGTAAGAAATAATTTGAAACTATCCAACAGGTGTGTGGCGTATATGTATCTACTTTTTACATAGTATAGCAGTGCAAATAAATTCGGATCTCTCAAACATGCTGTCTTTCTCTACATTGTTTATTTCTCTATTGATTCTACAAACTATCCTAAGGAAGTTTATTGTTCTATCTGCTTCATATTGATGGCAGATTTTAATTTATTTCTATATGCTTCTATGTTTTAGACAATTAAAGATATATATTATCTGCATTTATACCTTTTTCGCTTGAGTTCAATTGCTGTTCTCCTGAATGATTTTGGTGACAAATATTTTCTTGTATTGTTTAAGTTTCTTTCCCTTGATGTTCTGTTCGCTCTAGCTTGTGTTATACTATGTCCCACGCCACCTTCTCAGGAAAACTCTTCCGTTATTGGCCTATTAAGTTTCCTACTAAACAGTTTCTTTCCTGAATACATACAGCAAAGTATTACTCGCTTACAATAATCTCTCTTTAATTGTATTGCCATTATCTCGCGTGGTTTCATTTGCTTAGTTTCTTAATTTTTATTTAAAATTTACTAGGTAATTGTAAATGCTCTTTTTATTATTATGCCATTATATTATTAAATATTTCTTCTGTATCTACTATTTCCCTCGTATTATCTTCAATGCTTTTATAACAGCTTTGATATTTCCTTTTGGTTGAACATACCTCAGTAGAAATTAACATTTGCAGAAATACTTTCATTACACATTTTTTTATAGGTAGAAAGGGAGCTGAAGAAAGCGAATCGATAGCCAGATATTTACAAATGAGTCGCGATATGTTGGCTTTGAAATACCATTATGCTTTCTATGACATCATGAGGAACAATGGAGTAAAAACACCACTTAAATATGCCAAAAGTACTGAAAACTTTAAATCAGCAATAACAGATATCTCTGAAAAGGCTAGGACAACAAAATAAGTAATTTGAAATATACATGGTGTTCATTTTTATTATTTATTTCCCGCCCTCCGATTGAGCAAGAATGACGTCATAGTTGATTGTTGAGTCTATCTTGAAATCACAGTGCCCTCTACGGAGAAGAAGCGGTAATTTTTGCGGAATAGTAAGCAAATTACAACACTGTTTGTTGTTGCACTAGTAACTAATACAACCAACTTCCCCTGGATATGAACACAGAGCACCGCGTCTTTATGGTTGAATGCTACTTTCCTACCGGCATTAAAATTGGTACCACATACAAAAATAATTTAAACCAGTGCATAGAGGAGTTTATGCAACGTTATCCAGCATTCAGACAAATATCTCTGAGCGTAATATTGTCAAAAGTGTCCAGGTACCGCCAAATTGACGTACTTTTGTTTGCAACATAAACGTCTTACGTTTTATCAGTATACAATATAATTTTTGGTCATTCTCACGCGAGATAATTTCTTGTTTAGACTTGGATAAAAGTTTTGTACATATTATAACACTTTATTTATTTTTCATTCCTAGAACATGCTCTGCTAATTTTCTGTTTTTAATGAAGTTACATTGAGGAAACTGTGGGTGATAGAACAGAATTGAGATCAAATTGAAATATTTCTATTTTATATGACAGGTTTACGATATGTATGTTTACTATTACAGAAAAACAGATATTCATTGTGAAATAAATGTTCATTGACTTATCATTTTGTATACTCTTCATGGTATAATTTTATGGCTGCATAATTAGCTTAAGAGTGCATTGCATTACAGCATATGTGTTTTTTTAAATCAGTTAGCGTATCTACGCACCAGGCGAAATTACGCACCTTTATATTACGCGGGCAGACCCTCCTCTCAAATAGTATGTATATTTATCTGTCAATAGAGGGAGGCACAACGCTGCTGTTAGATCACATCACATCAAATACGAACGCAAGCCGCTAGGGAAATCGTATATAAACTCGCTCCATCAGCGAAGTTATTGATGACGTCAAATTTTGCGCGGTAAAATCACAGATAAAAATGAACACCGTGTATAAATTCTATGTTTTAAAGAGATCTTCATTTTGTGTGTTGTATGTTTTAGCCTATCTCATATCGTCTACCAGTTATACAGAGTTATTTCCAAATGAAGGCCGATTCAAAGGACATTTCCAGAAAATTAAAAGTATAATTTTGTTTGTCCTTAAATAACTTAATTATATAGTACTTTAATTAAAATAAGGGTACATTAGGACGAAGAATTTTCTTGGAAATTTCTTTTGGCATCTTTGTAAGATTCTGAACTTCAATATAAATGTTTAGTATTTATTGCTTTTGAGTTATACTGTTCAAAGACAGGCAAATAGACAAACACACACACGAACACATACCCACACCATGGAACTTCCTCTGTTTCCTTTTTTTTATTCAGGGAGTCTTAAAGCTTGTTCCTTTTTCTTTCGGAAAACCCCAATCTAGAATTTTCGGGTTGAATACAATATCTTCTCTAACTATAAGGATGTAGTAGAGAAAGCAGTAGTATAAAAAACATTATTTTTAATTTGAAATAATAAAAGCTTAAATCAGGCGCGGCTCTGGGCAAGTTGATTAGGTGACTCGGAAAATTAGCTAACCTAAATTTGCAAAATCACTATCGCAAAAGCGGATTTTATACTGGAATAGTGGTTTTTAACGTCGATGGAGCTTCCCTCTGTATATGAATCCAAAAGTTCCTTAAAATTACCTTTATTTAAAGAGTCCTCGCTTTCATTATGGTCACGAAACGCCATTTCATGTCTACTTTCATAATGAGATATTGCATGAAAAGTCTATTAATCTTAACCTTCTGATTGTATTTTAGAATATATAGACCTGAGGTTTCCAGAAGAGCGCCTGCAATTTTGTTAGTGTTTTTTCCCAGCTCTTTCAATCCGACACAATTATGTTCCTCATACCAATGAGTCTTAAATGTCCTGGTGTATTTTGAAGATGCTCAGTCTCAAAGTTTTTCTAAACATAGCACTTTTGTTGGCATACTGCACGTAGGCCAACTTTATACGTCGCGCTGGTCATCATTTTTTCATAAAGAAAAGGGTGTTTGGAGAATGGAACACACCAAATCTTGTGTTGGATTCAATACATATCCCTTAACTATGAAACATTTAACACTTTATATATCACACAATGATCACTGCTCACATAAACATTTAAGGTTTTACTATACATAGGATGTAAACCGATAATAGGTAGTAGCACATGACCCGCGGGGCTCGCTTCAAGCTGGTTACCACTTCTACCAACAAAATTCTTTTAAAATAAACGAAAAAGTAGAAAGGAAGTGCTGTATTGTGTTAGCAACACGAGTTGGTGCGGAATATACAGCTTCTATGAATCGAATCCGTAGCCATGGTAGCCAGCAATGCACTCTGCCCCTCCAAACTCTCCTCACCCACCGCATGTGTTACGGTCACCTCGGCCGTTTAATAACGAATCACTAGTTGGGAAGTAAGCTAGTTGCATTATCGACGTGCGGGCGTCAAGAGAGCGGCTCCATTACAAAATATAATTTGGAGAAATTTTGTAATTGATAATTAAATGCTAGAACATAAAACATAACAATGTAAGTTATTCAAAAACAAGTAGGTGACTCGGCGATTCAAACGCATCAAGGGACAACCGCCCCTGGCTTAAATCTAACAGCACTCCATTTTTCATTACAAAAGTTACCTTGGTAGAATAGAAAACTAATCTATAAAGTATTTCCGAGATAGGAAGGAAAAGATATTGGAAGTTACAAACGTGTTGGATAATTACACTCTGGTGAACACTTAACTAGCATATAGCAGCAGTGAACAGACGACAACAACGATGTTTTTTGTGTAATTTACGTCCTCCAACGTTAAGTCATATCGGACGATGAATGGAATGGGTAAAATGATGCTCAAATGTGTCCAGGGTCCATGGAATTAGAGTTACCCGACATTCGTCTTGAAGGATAAGGGAAAACCCAGGTATAAGCCTTATCCAGGTAACTCACCCTGACCGAGATTCGAGCTCGGGACCTCTTGAACGTGAGGCAGACACGCTACCACCACGCTACCGAGGCGGGCGTTTTTCATTCGTGGAAATAGGAAAAAGTCCCACTGGGCTAGGTCCGGCGAATACGGAGCGAGGGGAACGACAGACCACCTGTGAGATGACAAATAGTGGGTAACTCGTAAGGCCGTGTGTGCTGGAGCGTTGTCGTGATGCAGAAACCAGTCACCTGATCGCCAAAAATCCGGGCGTTTCCGCCTCACATCCTCTCGCAGACGCCTTAAAACATCCAAGTAAAAGTGCTGGATAATAGTCTGGTACGAATTCCTGATGCACAATTCAACGAACATCAAAAAAGACAATGACCATCATCTTCACATTTGACCTCACTTGCCTTGCTTTTTTTTTTGGTCTGGGAGAGTTGGGAGTCCTCCACTTGCTTGACGCTTGCTTGGTTTCTGGGTCATACCCGTAACACCAACTCTCATACCCTGTAATGACTTTGTTCAAGAAATTTGGATCATGTGGAATCTCTGTTTTCAAGTCCTGGCACACATTCATGTGGATAGTTTTGTGCTCCTGTGTGAGAAGGCGCGGAACAAATTTAGCAGCATCATGTCGCATGTGCAAATCCTCCCTCAAAATCCACAGGCACGAGCTCCAACTGATTCCTGTCGCAGCTGAAATTTGGTCGATCGTTTGGCGACGATCCTCGTTGATCTTATGGCGGACCTTTTCAATGTTTTCCTCATTTCGCGATGTTGAAGGACGTCCAGAACGAGCTTGGTCTTCAACACACATCTCACCACGTTTAAAGCGCCCAAACCACTCGAAAACCTGTGTGCAGCTCATAGAGTCCTCCTGGAAAGCTTCCTGAAGCATTTGGTGTGTCTCCGTTGCAGTTTTTTTGAACAGGAAACAAAATTTCACACACACTCTTTGTTCTTTTAAAGTTGCCATAACGACTTCGCAGAGGTAACTCACCAAAAGTCAGAGAAACACAATACCACACTTGCACGTTCAGCTCTACCCTGACGCCATCTGCACAGCTGTTTCATGAAGGTCTCTACTAACGCCATCTAGCGTGAGAACCCTGCACTACGCCTATGAGTAGCAGCGCACTCGGAGTCCGGTTTCTTTTGGGTCCCCCTCGTATTCTGCATAACTTTATCGTTATGCAGCTGTATGTTCCTTTTGTATGCACTGTCCATTTGTGCGGCAATATTAATATTGCCATACATTGCTAAACTTAATGCATTTTATATGAGACGAAGAGGACTCATGCTTTTTAACACGGTCGTGCATGTGTTGTATGTATTTCATTCCTTGCTTCACCCAGGAATCATCTCCTCCAAAGAGCAGGCATGGGAACCAGTATAAAGAGGTATTACCTTCACATCCACGTAACCAGTTGTGCTTCTTGTACATGTCAGGGTTGAACTTCCTATTGAATGTTCTAGCTTTGGTCTTAATCGTTTAAGTTATAGTCAGGGGCGGCTGGTGGCTCTGAAAATCGGTGGTTCACAAATTTATCCATGCAACTTAATTATTTTAAAGTAACAAACGGTTGTTTAAACCTACCACTGTAGACTGCTGTATACACAAGTTAACGGTAATTCACAGCGTGTAACAGAACATGCGCATTTCAGAAACACTCTAGAGCATAACACTCTTATATTTATGCAGCTAAAAATGGACTTGATATCTCTTCATGGCAGACTTCAAGTGTACATCGCAAAATTTCGTTCTGGATTGTCTTGGAGGTCCCCTTAAATACTGTAGCATTCTCCAGATAGGTTTTTCAGAATACAGTCTAGCTCTGCACTGAAGTTTATCAGTCCTCGAAAAATACCAGGGTTGGCTTGACGTAGCTGAATCATTGTGTCCTCGTAGAGCTAACTCAAAGGTTCCACAAAACCTAATGTAGTTAACAATAATGTTTAAAACATACCTATTTTGAGCCACTTTCTGGCTGTGTTCTTCAATTGTTCTCCAATATGCACTGTTCATCTGCTTTGCAAAGTGAGATTTGTGGTGGACAACAAGGCGCTGGGGCGGGTTTTCTGCGGGATCTCCGGTTTCCTCCGCCATCTCATTCCACCGCTGCTCCATCTTCATCTCTTGTATCATCAGTACCATCGCCTGCGGTGCCGTATGTGGTAAAAGCGGGCGTTAAACACTACACATTTCATCTGCTTTGCTATATTTACATTGCCAAGCATAGCAAAACTGTGTTTTTCATGTGCAGTTTTTAAGTTACGTGTTTTTAGCGTGATCATGAAGATGCTGCAAAGCATTCACGCCATGTTTTGTCCACGGATCTTCACCGCCAAAGAGAACGCAAGGAAAACAAAATAGGCTATTTTTAATATTACAACCACACATCAAATTATAATTCTCATATACATTGTTGTTAAAGTTCCTGTTCAAATATCTTGTTTTTGTTTTGACTACCTATGTGATTTTTATATTTGGCGTGGGACTTCCAAGACGCTTATTTTCGGTTTTTTCCTCTAAGCTCATTTTTAAAAAGGATGTGCTAATAGACCCTTTATGGAATTCATTGTTTCTCCTTATATAACACACTATACTTGTATTTAAATAAATCACTCTTATTCACTACTCAAAGCACGACACAGCTAACAAAACATGGCACAAAACATGTGGCTATGCTCTGGTAGGTAATAGTAATCTGTGGTAATATTTGACCGATGCGAACTTTTAATATGAGAATAATAGGTGGCGCTGAAAACAGAAGGAGAAGGCTTGGCATTTACTATTCTCTGACTGCTAGGTTAACCAACCTTATGCAGCCATAAGCCTCGCCCTTCCCCCCTACTTGCCTCGGCACGGCCTAGGTTCATCCTGCCCTATACCTCCCCATTGTATACCAGTGGTTTGCAACTGAGAGTGAACTACTTGGCAGCTGCAAACAATACAGCGCGCTGAGGACCACTGCACTAGACAAGGTCGAACTGAACGCCAAATGGAAGATGCCCTTGCATTAAAGGAAGACCCAGCATTTTGGTTGTAGCGCAAACATGCTAACCCATTGAGAAGCCGCCCCTGGTTATAGTAATATTTGGTGTAGGCCTACCCATTTGTTTTACTTTAGACTTTTCTTCAGCACTTTGTTGCAAAAAGAGCTTCTCCAGTAAAGATTGCACGGCATTCATTCTATCAGAATTTTAAAAACGTACAAGAACAACACCTCACAATAACCACTATAAATAAAATGAGAGAACACTCAGCTTAAACTTAAACAAAGCTCTCTCATCTGCGAGCACGAAACTACACCACAGAACAAGCAGACACAGATATAAACTAAGCGAAGCCTGAAGGTCAGTTATAGCCGCTGCTAAGTTAAGGAGGAGCTAGGTTGATAAATCTCCATTTAAGCAATGTATAAGAAGCCACTCCCATTTCTTCACTTTCCCCAAACCCCCTCAGAGAGCAATCATTTGGGCGACATCTGAGGTTAACACTTCGCTGTAAACCTGGAGGCTCCTACAGCTAACCCACAGATTACGTCCCATATTGGGCAGCTATGGTTACTTTACAACTATCCTCATGTACTGCACCCACCCCCAGTCCCCGGATCATAATCGCATAGAAGCAGTATGCGATAAACTGAAGAAGGCCGTGCGGAAGACCCATCAACTCCAAGCAGCACTTGAAGGAGAGGTTGCAAGAGGAATGGAGCAAACTTTCTACAGCCTACCTGAAAAACCTGGTTCACAGTATGCCAAATTGGTTGCGAGAAGTAGTGAAAAGAAGAGGGAGAATCACAAAGCACTAAGCCATATTTTGTATCACTCTCAAGTTGTTATGTCCGATTATTTTTGAGGGCCAAGAAAATGTCTTATTTCTTTTTAGTTCTTAAAAAACGCACGCATTATATAATTTTTATGTGAAATAATATTTATTTTTTTACAAGAAGGAACCGCGTAGCTGTCGATTATCATTAATTTCAATAAAACAGCACATCAAATGTTGATTTTCACTTTCAAAACTTAGTACTCTGCTTTGTCCGATTATTTATGGCACTCTCTGTATATATAGGGTTGTTTGTTATAAAACTACGATTTCTGAGTGTCTTTTGTTAACGAGCTATTAATTTACACGCGTACACGGAAAACAAAAGCATATCACGTTAGAGAAGTTCATTTTAGATGTTTTATAACAATTCAATAGAAGATTAGCAACCAAACACCAGTTGTCCAGAAACTTAAGCACAATATTTCGTGAACAGTTTTAAAGTGTTGGACCCTATTGGAATTTATTTACCATAATACAATTACTGCTTAAATTTGTATAGTGAAATCTACATCTAAGTAGCTGGATTTATGAACAATGGAACTTTTAAATGATGATAATACAATAAAGTTCTGGTTTTCCAGTGTACCTCAGCCAGCAGAATTATGTCATATAATAGGTTATTTCAAAGCACCAGAAAAATCAGAATATCTCAAGATTCTAAAATGCAGACAAATTATTTTTATGGAACGTAGAGTAATTGCAACTCCATGAATTATGGAAGTGTGTGCAGTACACATGATTATGAAAAAGGAATTTTATCATAATGGGCATATCTTAAAGCTTCTTGAAAAGTTAAAACTTAGCTTTAAGTACTCTGATACAGTGTCAGCTTCTGTTTATGAAGCATGCTTACGCTATGCAGTGATTGCACGAGTAAGTCCATTGTGGAATCAAGTTGGAGAATATCTAATTGAAGGACATGATTTTCTAACAAATTTGGGCACAATGAATGCAGTGAAGATAGAAATTGTAATCAGAGAAGGAGAAATGTATCTTTTGGTCTGGTCTGTTCATGTAAAATTACCTGCAGCAGCTTGAGGTTTCGACTTCCATTGAATTTAAAAGAAATGACAAATCTGTTGATTTGCCTTTGGGCATAAATTTTGCACAGTTTTTTACCTAGTTTGAGAAAAGGTGACATTGTACGTGTATCAAATATGTCCAACCACTGGCTGTACAACTCATATCAGCATATGAGAAGGCATTGGAAAAAGATGTATGGATACAGACTTCCAGAAGATGCAACTAATCTTTTATTTTGTGGTGTCAAATTTCAGTGACCTGAATCGAATGAATTCACATATCCAAGTGTTTGCTTAAGACCAAATGGTTTGTTATTTTTCTGGAACACTGAACAGATTGCAATACTTCGGTCTTTTTTGTCTGTCTTAATGGTAAAAATGCCAAGCATATGTGGAAGTCAATTTGGTGTTGAACCAAAGTTTGGAGCAGCTGTGCCTAAGCTTCACTTTTGAAATGAACTCCTGGAAAATCCTGACGTTGTTCCATTTGAAGCTGAGATTCTGTCCAAAGATCAGAAAGATGTTACATCTCAGCCACTTGAACTTACACAAGCTGTTCGTGAGAAAGCTGAAGTATCAGAAACAATGTCTTCAGGGACTGTAAGAGCTTATCCAACACCAAAACCTCTTTACACTCCGAGGGGAAGCACTCATTAAACAATCAATCTGTATACCTTTACAAGTAACAGTAATTTTGAAGGAAATATACCAAGGTCAAATATGATACTTGTGCCATCATTTGCACAAGTAAATAGAAAAATACAGCAGAGAAGCACTAGAATGAGCCACCTC
This sequence comes from Mantis religiosa, assembly GCA_030765055.1. Classification (NCBI taxonomy): domain Eukaryota; kingdom Metazoa; phylum Arthropoda; class Insecta; order Mantodea; family Mantidae; genus Mantis; species Mantis religiosa. The sequence goes on along the minus strand of CM060948.1, from coordinate 135,938,725 downwards.
ACTGAATATGTTAACAGGCGTATCCAGTTAGGCCTGTATGAGCCCTCGATCCCTCCACAAGCTTCTAGCACTTCTTCTGAAGTTTCTTCAGTCAAAGTTAAACTGGTACCATGTGGAGAACTAAATCAGCATTTCTTCCACAAGCCGCCTCTATCCGGAATGTGCTCCCTACTAGATGACAGCTCTAAACCAAGGAAGCCGCGTTCAAGACCACAGGTACAAGCTGGAGTTGATGTGGAGGCTTTAGCTCGTTGTAATGATTTGGCACGGGTAAATACAGCAAATCTGATTAACTGGCTCTGGCAGAAGAAGGTCCCTTGCACAGTAAAGGACAGGAAAGCTGATCTTGTTGCTAAAGTTAGGGAATATTTGAAAATAGATGACTGAAACTTTAAATGCCTTTAATTTTAGCTTCCAGTATCAAATGTTTTATTGTTACCATTTATGTAACACATGAGAAATCTGTTTCAAAGTTAACAAAGTTAATAATCAAGATTACATTTAGTGAAGTTTTCACAACAAACTTGCACTTGTTTATATTCATGCATTATCAGTTATTTTCCAAGTGAATAGTAACTTTAATGTTTTAACTTTGTTTGTCACACCTTTTATTAGGTAGGAAAAATTTATCCAATAATTTTATTTTTAATTTAAGAAATTTGCTAATTTAAGAAATTAGTTATTAGACATTTGTTATATTTTGAAACAAAGCAAAAATGTGAGCTTCAGTTACATTAAATAACCTCTAAGTAAGGTTAATGTTATGTTAGATACAAGTAATAAATGGTGGTAATAAATAAAAAAATTGATTTTATGTTCATTTTCCGTTATGGAATTTGTTTATCCTCAATATATTAGCAAATTTATTTCTACCACATTATTGGCCAAGTAAGGCAAGGTATAAAGGTTTAGAAATGCTTTAACCTACTTTCAAAAGCAACTTAAGCTGATTTTATTATCAAAAGGAAAAAAGGTTCAAATTTAAGTGTTTGATCATGTAAAACAATGTATGTATGAAGTTTTTAAATAGTAATTTGGTTATTTAATTTAAATTCTTTAAAAAAATTCTTAAGTTGAATAAGACATACATACAATATTGCTGTAGCTCTGGACACATTATTATGATTGTTATTCAATGCCAAAGCTGTTGTTCTTTTTCTATATATAATAGAGGCTATATAATATTATCTAATCAGCTGTGATATTAATAAGGCTTCCAGATATGAACTATGTATATTACATTAAGATAAGCAATAATATGCTATGCAAATGTTACTACTTTTTGTTGTTTATTTTAAAATATTATTTTAATGTTGTTTTGCCTATATTAAAATGTTTGAATCCTAAATGTGTTAATGTGACATCTTACCTGTTGAGTGATGACCCAAATAATTCTTTTATGTGCTCTCTTACAAATTACACACAGATAGTGGTCAACCCAGAACTCTCCACATTTCTAATACTTTACATGGTATGATTATTTCAGAATCACACTTTGTTATTTTAATGTTGCTGTTTATAATCTCACTATGGCTAGGGCTCCATTCACTTTTCTTTCTTACAACAAATTTACTCATTTCTAAATAGCCACATGTATAACTGACGAGAATGACTGATCTTACAGCTCACATGATTTTATTTTCTAGAACGGAAAATGTATTTTAAACAATACTGTGCTAATTTAAAAGTTAACTTACAGTTTGCCTTTGCCTCTATGAACTCTATATGGAGTGGAACAGTTTCTTTCCCTTTATTGCTTGAAGTGACGTGCTTATCACTACAAATGAAATTAAATGTATAGTGTCTGATGCCAGCTCTTACTGCATGCAGAACTGCAGGCAGTGACACCAATGAGATGAAGATGGAGCACCGGTGGAATGAGATGGCGGAGGAAACTGGAGGTCCTGGGGAGGGCCCGCCCCAGTGCCATTCTGTCTACCACAAACCTAATTTTGCGGTCGCCTAGGATCGAACTCAGGCAACCTTGATCTAACCATTCAGCCATGGTGCAGTCAAATTATTACTGCAATGTGAAACTTCAGCGACAGTTGAGAATAAGCATTGTGTAATAATTCATCTCTTCTCTCGTAAGTTTGCCACATAATACTTAATTTTAACAAAAAATCCAAGCTGCTGGATAAATATTTAAAGTAAAGGAGAACTTTCAGCCTGGCTGCGTTGTGGCCAAGCAGTTAGATTGCTTGACTCTAAACAAGATGGCCTGGGTCGGATCCCAGGTGACCACTTGTGAGATTTGTGGTGGACAGCAGGGCACAAGGGTGGGTTTTCTCAGGGGTCTCTGATTCCCCCTGCCACCATTACACCAATTGTTCCATTATCATCTTTCCTATCGTACATTTCGCCCACATTCTGTCATCCACTTCTCTCAGTCTTACCCCAGGCTTTGGGCTGATCACCCATTGTAAGTTCTCTAACCAATCTAGAGTTTTGGTTCCTCAATCCCATCTTATATGACTACTTCGATACACACAGCCCCCGATGAACTATATATGCTGTTGATGGTAAGTTCATTGCTTCTAGCTGTGAGGCCTTAGGTTCTTTCAACCATTGGAGCACTATGTATTTCACCATGGCAGCCATAAGAAGTAAAAGAAATTGAACTTTAACTCCTGAATGCTCTAAGACCGTCCCCATCAATGTTCAGAGTAAAGGATGGAATAGTATAAAAAATAAATTGGTATTGAAAAGAAATATATGTAGCAAAACCAATAAATAAACTCATGTTACTCAAAGTCCCAAAATAAATGTGTATGTGTAGTGTTTAATGCCCGCTTTTACTACATAAGGCACCGCAGGCGGTGACACTGATGATACATGAGATGAAAATGGAGCACCAATGGAATGAGATGGCGGGGGGAAACCGAAGGTCTCAGAGAAAACCCGCCCCAGCGCCATGTTATCCACCACAAATCTCACTTTGCGGTCACCTGGGATCGAACCTGGGCCGCCTGGGTGAGAGCCAAGCAGTCTAACCACTGAGCCATGGCGCGGCCGTTCTCAAAATAAAGCCTGAGCCTTAAACAGACGGTATGTTGCCATTAAGGTAGTTGTCTCATGTGTTTATGAGAACTCCTAGCGGTTTACCGAGAGAAACACAAGTCAGTTGGAGAATTTAATGTCATGCTGGTATGTTGCCCATGTAGCTCAATTGTTAAGGGCAACCAGACAGAGACCAGAAGATCCAAGGTTCAAATTTCGGCTATGGCATCACATTTTTCAGTCTGAATCTATCTTTCCATACTTTGGCCTACACACGGATAATGTGGAAGAACAATTAATCAACGATGGTGGGTGAATGTGAACACATTTAAGTTGTGCAGGGTTGTGGTTGTTAGAAATAGTGCATTTGCTCCCTTGTTTAACATAGACAAGCTGGACTTCTGTTCTAAATGTCTAAATGAAATGCTGAACAAAAAGAGTGCTAAACAAATGTGGTGTTGTGTATTAAGAAAGATTTAGTGTGTACCCTGCCGCACATCAGCTGGTTTTTCTGACTGCTGATCAATAATATACCACAAAACTTTATTTATTTACTTATATTATTTGGTTTCTTCTTCTTCTTCTTCTTCTTCTTCTTCTTCTTCTTCTTCTTCTTCTTCTTCTTCTTCTTCTTCTTCTTCTTCTTCTTCTTCTTCTTCTTCTTCTTCTTCTTCTTCTTCTTC
>CM060948.1:135896449-135934042 GCA_030765055.1 Mantis religiosa | reverse complement strand
ATAGCTCATTCTAGGGAACAGTAGAATAATATATAAAGTGATGGCAAACAGCCCCTAACAATACTTATATTACATTTTCATAGTAGGAATGAATTACCGTACAAGAAAAATATATATGAAACATACAAAGATACAAACATTCACTATAACTCAAGAAATAATAGTAACAAAGAACATTCAGAAAAAAAAGCGACAGATTCTATGGGACATTAGTCCATATTAATTTTTAACCAGTTTCAGCTATCATAACCAGCTATAAATGTGTGACACTTAGCAGCGCTATCAAAATATGCCTTCAGTAAATTTTAAGCAACTTTCCTTTTAAAACCTTTTATGTTCCTGCAGCCTTTCAGTTCCAGTGGCAGTGCATTATATAGGTTGATAACGTGTGAGGTTAAGCTGTTCAGGCCATAAGTAGAAGTGTTCACTGTTGGTTTTGTTAAGTTTCCTTTATTTCTTGTGTTATACTTATGTGGGGAGCTTTCAAATGTTAGATTAGACATTAGAGATTATTTTTTTATTTTGTAGAGATTATATTATCAAGGACAACTATGTTTACTTGTAATGATAAAATTTTAGTTACATGGTAGAGTGTTTTTTGTGTTTGTTCTAAGGGCAGATTGTAGATTATTTTCAAGGTAACGAATTTGAAGTACTTCGAGGGCATGGATTTTATATTTAACAGAGTTACCCCATAAGATGTTTAAGTAATCCAAATGAGATTGAATTAAAGCATGGTAGATCCTTCGTAAATGATTTACACTGAATCCTTTGTAATTTCAGCCTGTGAATTACAGCTAACACAGGAAGAACCTTATATTTTAACATGCAGTAATATGAGTGCCTTCCATGTAAGGGTACTGTCTAGAATCACAAACCTAGATGTATGATTTTTTGTTACTCTTTCCAATCACTGCGTTATCAACATGTATCTTGTTATTTACTACTGGTATGTATGATCTTTTATGAATAAACATATATTTTGTTTTACAGACATATAATGGTTAACTTATTGCCCTTAAACCAGCTGTGCAATGCTTTCAGTTCTTGCTGTTTATCATATATCAGCTGGTGCTCAGACTTATCTATATATAACATATATCATCAGCAAACATAGTCAATTTACCTTTTAGTCTTAAACATCCTATGTCATTTATAAAAATTAGGAGTAATATAGGACCTAATATAGAACCTTGTGGAACACCATGATGAATTGTTGATAGAGAACTGGAATTGTAGTTCATATTTACAAATTGTTTCCTATTACTGAGATAATTCTGAAACCAGTAGAGTGGAAGTCCTCTTATACCAGCATACTCAAGTTTCTTTAGTAAGTATGATCTACAGTGTCAAAAACCATTTTTAGGTCAATAAATAAACCAGCAGCTAAACTATTTCAATCCAGAGCTTATTGAATAGGTACGATAATATCTACAGTGTATGCAAGAGTACTAGATTTGTTAATAAATCCATACTTATGATAGTGAAAAAAGTTGTGGTTTTCTAGATGCTGTAATAACCTAATTTTTACTACTTTTTCCAGAATTTTGGCAAATACAGGAATAATACTTATTGGTCTGTAATTATCCATAATTACTCTATCATCTGTCTTATAAATTGGGACAACTCTTGTGATTTTACCTACTGAAACTGAACTAAGTGATAAATTAATAAAAGTTACAATGTGTGGAACCAAACTGTACTCACACTTTGTTAACCATTCATTTGATAAAATATTATCTGTCTTATTACCTTTGTTTCTTATTGTTGCTATCATTTTTAGAACCTCATTATTATCTGTTGGATATAGAAAAAGACTATTTGGCACTGAACTATAAGGTGGTGGAGTATATTGTGTAGTTATACATTTCTTCACTAACTTATCAGCTATATTTACAAAGTATTGGTTAAAACACTCACATATTTCTAACTGATTTACTATTCTTTGATTATCTACCATTATTGTTTCTATTTGATTGCACTGTACTAGGGTTTTATTTCTTAAGATTCCATTTATTGTCATCCATACCTTTTTTGCATCATAGGAGTGATTCAGTTTATTTGATTAATATGGTTCTTGAAGTTCCCTTTTCACTTTAGTTACTTCATTTGCACACTGTTTGTACAGTTCAATTGCTATTGGAGAGGGAAATTTGCATTTTGTTTTGCTGTACAGTAAGTTTTTCTTTTTAAGTAGAGCCAAAAAGTTACTATTAACCCATGGTGTATGTGTCATCTTGTTTATGTATTTCAGTGTTTTTTATATGGAAGAACGTATTTATTATGTTTTAATTTGAATTAGTGGATTATGAAAAACATGCTGCAGCATACACACTATAACAGTCAGCTAGTTCTGCAAAAGCATTTAAGGTTAATTTTGTTATTCTGCATTGTTTTAAATTAACCATCCATCTTTGCATGATAAGCTAATTAAGTATAATTATTACCTGCCTGGCATTACTGTTGTTGAAGTAAGTGTTGGCCCGTAAGTCCTGAAGTTCTGAAATAAAAGTGTTACACAAAAAATAAAGTATTTTGGCAATGCATCTCATATTATTCACTGGAGAATGCTGTGCTACACAAAACAGTGTGTTTAGTTGTTATATGCTTATATACACTGGTTGTTCTTTACAGGCCAATAAATGGAGTTTCAAGTCAACAACAAATAAGCATTTTTGTCACCTGATGCTTTTAGCGTTAAATGGAGGTGCCAAAGCCAAAGAAGCTGCTGGAGCAGATCTTTGTTGTCGACTTGGCACTCAAATTTATTGACCTGAAAGGAACAAAAGCGATACAAAAATATAAAAATTAGACACACTATTTTGTAGAGCACACAATGGTCTAACGAATAAGGTAATACGTATTCTCAAGACGTTTTAATTTTCACACAAAACTTTCACTTAGAAAAAAAAAAAAAAAAAAAAAAAAAAATCTGTAACCTACTGCGCAAACTATTATTAACAAATACATCTGTATCTTTCGGGGAAAAGTGAAAAGTAAAGAATTTTACTTTTTATATCGATGCACTACCACTGAAATGACCATAAACTCGCACAGTGGAAGCAAAGCAAAGGGCTACAACACATGCTTCAGAGGCATAACGAGCCATAATATAGACTGGAATGGTCTTGAGAGCCTGTCGTTAAGCGTTCAAAGCTGCACAAGAAATTAACAAGCCTAATAAATAATTATTTATGGACCATGCCATGGCTGAGTGGTTAGACCGCTTGGCTCTCACCAAGGAGCCCCGGGTTTGATACCAGACGACCGCAAAGTGAGATTTGTGGTAGACAGCATAGCGCTGGGGCGGGGTTTTCCGGTTCTTCTAGCTTCCCCCGCCAGCATTCCACCGATTGCTCCATCATCATCTTCCCTCTCTCCTTATCTCTCTTGTACTTTCACTTTCGGCGTTGAGCTGATCACTCATCCCCGAATCTCTGTGATCAAGACACATCTTGGCGTACTTCAGAACTCTACAGGAGGCCACACTTACCGTATCAGACGAAGCCATTGATGTACAGGATTACCTTATTACCTTAGCAACAATGTTAAAATAAATTGAGCCAAAAATAATTTTAATGTTGTGTTTTATTGTAACATAATTTTACAACTTTAGTTTTCTGTGAACTACAATTTACCTGAGAGGGTTTTCGTGGATTTGAATTTGTAATTGCCAAAATTTCTGGACGAGATTGGAGAATTTTATAACTTTCTGTCCTTGTACAGTGTAATTTACACACTTCCGTCTGAATTTGGGATCATCAGATATAATTGGAGAGGAAGATTCCTGGGCGTGATGTTGGAGTGTAGGAGGAGAATCTCATGACATGACCACATGATAGCACTTCCACAGATATGAACTTGGGCGGCGTCCTGCGGATGTCAGAAGAGTCAGCTGAATACCTCGTGTTGTTAATATTGGAGGAGGAGACGCTTGAGGATGAGCAGATGTTGATAAGCGGTGGTAGAACAATTCCAGAAATGAGTCGTGGGATGCTGGTGGTGACAAAATGCAGTCCCAGTACGATGTTGATGGTGCTGAGAAGTTCCTGGAAGCACATTCTCATGCATATCTCGAGGTTTCTCTGGCTGCAAGTCCTGACGGTGATGGATATACGTGCTGAGAGGAGGTTCTCTGACTACACCAGAATGTGATCACCCAGTAACATCGTGTGTGCTCGATGGTGATGGTAATTCTGTGCTTGTAATCTAAAAATTACAGCATTCTGCTTGTGTGTGAAGAAAATTGTTTATTGCCATGGAGACTGTTCTGATTACGTATTTCCGCTTCTATTAGTGATTTATTCCTCTTGTGTAAATACTGGCCAAGGAGAATATATCTTCTTTTAACAAATACACACAAGAAAAAGATTTTAAAAAGTAAATACGAATGTACAATCTTCCATCTGAAATGTTTTAAAATGACATTAATAATTACAAGGAATTTCACAAGCACTATCACAGTTTTTTTCTGAAGTTCATAGCCCACTGTATAAAGAATCATTTCAATCGATAGCGAAAGTATTTGATGCGTTAAAAACTGAATTTATTACATTTACAATACTTTATCTAGTATTATTTACTTTTATATATCTTTTACAAACTATATAAGGAAGGTATATTTTTCTACTTTATACTAATACAAATAAACTTTTAGAGAAACGGCTTTATTACACAATTTCTTGTAGAACAAGGGGAATAGAAGAAATCGTATTGACAGTCAAATGTTTAAAAAGCTAATTTGTATATACAGGATCAGTAATGTCGTACTCCCTTCATGTTAATGGGAGAAACAATTAACACTACAGCACATTAGAAATGCTGAAAACAGCAAACCAATAAAAATGGATATCCCAGAAGTGCTTGATGACACAGTAAAAGATATCGGTCTACAAACTATTCTTACAAACACTTATTTTTATACTTCGTGTTAATCGAAATAAACAATTACAGAATTAATTTTGTTTCACGTCTTCTTATAGGTACAAAGGCCAATTAGTAAAGGAATTCGGTATTTATTTAAAGGTTAATCGGTGCAATCTTCATGCGTTTTAAACTCCATATTTTTTCTAGGTCATTGGGGGAAAAACTGAGGTGTCAGTCATATTTATATCGTTCCAAATAATAAATGAGAGGTACTTACGTTAGCGAGCAAAGAGTAGCTGTATAATAATTCCGAATAATTAAGGATGATGATGGAGTGAACGGTGGGAGAAGATTGCAGATGTTTGAAAGAAACATGTGACTTCTGTCACATTTCTACTCTGTTTTGTTTCTTTGGAATTTAGGGCAGAATGAAAAATATCAGCGCAGTATTAACTTTCTTTACACAGTATCTTATTAGAGGTTCTGGGTTCAGTCAAGTTTCGTGTGTTTAGACATAAGAGAAAATATCTGTCCCTTAGGAAAGCTTCATTCAGTTGGTAAATTCTGTGGATATTAAGACAATTTCAGTAATTGCAGGTGTTGCTGCCCTGAAATGGGCTTCTTAAGTAATATGTCGAATGTGATTTTGATTTTCTTTCTACCCTTCTATATTTGTATTATATTTATAACAATCATTGTATGAGTCATTGGCCTTGAAAAATGCCCTTTATAACAATTGTAGCCAATGAGAAGTATAACACAGTAAGCGCACGTGGATGTCATTTTTTTCGCAGAAAGCTCGAGTTTGTTAAGTTCTGACGCATGGCCATCCACAAGAAGCACACATCTGTGTACGAATCTAGAACAAGAAGGCCTCCTTGATTCATTTGGAATTTGTGTCATTACGAACAATTCCTTTATGTTTAGTGTTTAGTTAATTTGACAATCAGACTTGTAATATATTATATTAAATACGGTTTGTTTCTAAATAAAACATCTCCAAATTTATTCACAAATGAACATTATCCTGAAATGTTATTTTGATTTAGTCTACCGAACGAAATTCCTTCCCAAACCTAGCAATGAATGGCGTTTTGTAAATTCAACAAGTCAATCCTAATCGGACATTCTGAACTACACTGGCTCCAAGGACGACTAAAATGTCGGAATCTATCTTTGGCGTGGGAGAAGCGTGTCTACCTTACATTCGATTTCGAAACTTTTTTGTGGCGTTACCTGGTTTTACCTTATCTTGAAAGGTTAATGTTGGATAACTCTAAGCTCAATGGACCGCAGATTTATTTGAGCATCATTTTAACTATTTCGTTTGCCATACGTTACTGACTGGCAAGTGAGTGATTTGGATACATTTTCTGATCACGAACTAATCATAATCACAGTTTCTGTCATCCCACATAATAAGACACCCTAACATAATATATATAATGAAATTTAAAACTGCAATGTGGAAACACTTTGAGCTATCAGCTCAGAAAAAACTAAAACCTTTAGTGGATAAAATTAGAAATTGTGCTACAGGAAATAATCTAAATAGAATAATTCAGAGAGCCATAGATATAATCAAGAGCATATGTAAGTCTCACTTACTAAATCTACAAAATTCAGCACAATCAAGAAACTTCTGGTGGACAACCGAGCTAACTACTCTTAGAATGCTCTTGCAAGCTTTCAGCAGAAGATTTAAAAGAACAACTTGTGAGCCACTGCGACAAGTATACAAGCAAAAATATAATACTGCAAGACTTGAATATAAACATGCTATTCAAAATGCGAAGACAAACTGTTGGAAAGAATTCTGCTCCTCGCAGAATCAAAATCTATGGAACATTATCTATAAAATTTCTACAAAGTCGGAAAATGTTAACAAAATTTTTAGTAGAGTTGATACAGATAATGGATTCACATCAACTCCTTTTGAAACAGCTTCAGTGTTATATGATGCGTTTTTCGGACTCTGATGACGACGACAATTAATACCGAAATTAAGGTTTGCCATAAGTAAAGAATCATGATGGATTTCAAGCGAATGTCGGTTCTTTGTTACAACACGTGCAAGGGAAGTTGAGTCGAATAGCAGTTGGGGGGGGGGGATTTGTTATAACAAAAACAATGTAAGAAACAGTGTCCTTAGCAGATTTCTAAAGGGGCTCACTTGACTTGTTGAATAGGGTATTCTTTGGATCATTCATAATGGCGACAAAATAGCCACAAAGGAAATCTTTGTGTGAAGAGTGCTTTCAGAAAGTGAATATGACATATACACCCACACGCGCAGCTGTGGAGAACAGCCTTCGGCGTCAGGCCGAATAGAGCGGTCCTAGGTGTGAGGGCGATTAGGGTGATCCACTTCTTCTGTCTTGGTTAAGGACAGACCAGAAGAGGTGAGAGAAGATTTTTGTCGGTTCATATATACGTGAGGAACAAATAAAGTGTATCGAGTAATAAACATACTGCCGTCAGTAACTCCAAACAGGGATATTGGTAACCCTTGGTCGGCAACTTCAAGTTCAATGTTTTAAAAAAGGAAGCAGTAAATAAATAATTTTGAGACGGGCATTCCAGTGTCATTAAATATCCTTCTCACACACATCCACGCATACCCTGTGAGAAACCTCATTGTTTTACCCTGAGCTACACAATATAATAGCTTCAAAGTAGCATCAACGTGGAGCCCTTGCCAATTATATTAGTTACAAATTGTCGCGACAACGTGGAACTTTGTTGATACAAAACATTTTTGCACCACAATCAACTGTCTATTCGAGAATAACTCTTGCTGAATCTAATGCATGTGGCCTTCACTCAGAAGGAAGTGGAACATATCATTAATAGACAGAATGATAGAAAGGCCCCAGGCATGGATGATATCTCTGCAAACATAGTGCGTCATATCCATTTTGCTTTATCGCAATTCTTTGTCACTGTGTACAACAAATGTCTAGAATTAGCCGTGTTTTCCAAAGCATGGAAAATTGCTGTTGTCAAAATAATGACGAATAAATATAATCTACGAAACCCCACAGTTAATTCATTTCGTCCATTTAGTCTGTTGCCAGTTATGGGGAAAATATTAGAAAAAACTGATAGTTGATAAAATTGTGTAGCACCTTCAAAGTAATGAACTATTAAATGAAAATCAGTAGGGATTCGTTCAAGGCAAGTAAACGGAGGATGCAGTGCTACAAGTTACAGACTGAACAAAACATACATTCAGATAGAAAATGTATGTGCCTGCTTGTGTATCTTGATATAACTGGTGCTTTCAATAACGCATGGTGGCCTAGAATTCTTTTACAATTAAAGAAGAAACGCTGCCCAATGAATTTATTTAAAATTATACAGAATTATTTCCATAACAGAAGAGCAGAACTGTGCTTCTGTGGATCTTTAAAAGAAAATTCTATTACCAAAGGCTGTCCTCAGGGATCTTCCTGCAGCCCGGGTCTTTGTAACATATTTTATGATAATCTTTTAAACATAAATTTACCGCCAAACTGCGATATTATAGAATATGCAGACAATTAGCTTTTGTAGGTAAAGGATAAGACTACCAATGGTTTATCTACAATGACACACATAGCATTAGTACGACTTTTCCAGTGGGGAGTAGATAAACTATCTTTTAATCCAACAAAGACAACTGCAATGGTAGTCAGTAAAAGAAAGGTGAAAGAGGAACCAGTAATTAATCTTAACAGACAGAGAATTTTAGATCTCAAACTAATATTTAGAGAACACTTCAACCACGTGCAAATAAAAACCAGTAGACTTCTCAGTGGTTTGTCAGTTACATCACGTCCCACATGGGGTCTCAACTCTTCGAAGATGAAGATGTTATACGTTGAAGCTATCAAACCTCTTGTACTATACTGCTTGGCAGTATTCCAAGATGTACTAAATAAACGTTGGGTGCAATGTAAACTCAACCAGATACGAAGAGGTTTTGTACTCAGAATCATCAAGGAATATGGAAAGGTTTCCACAGATGCTGCACTTCTAATCGCAGGCAATGAACCTTTATATTTATTGGCAATGTTCAGTGCAAAGATATATAACATAAAGAAAGGTTAACAAGGTTCATTACAAGTTCCTGAAATCGACTTTCATTCGAGATATCATTTATTGCAAGCTGGACATCTTGCTGTATTTTACAACATTGTCAGCGAGAATAACTGCAAACAAACACATGACTACAGCATCTAAACAAATGTTTCGTGAAATTAAGATCTTCCAAAGAATCCAGCTAGTTTGCATGTGCTTTTGTGCTGTTCGATAAAAACAATGTGGAGTTGCTTTATAGAGCATACAGACTTGCACCTAATTGCTCTATATTTCAGAACGAACTTTTGCACTGAATCAAGTACTGGAGTGGTGCCACAGTAATAACTACAGCGCATGAATACACAGTGATTCCCAGGCATCTGCCAGTGTTATCGGAGATAAATATACTACATATTCACTTGCTACCAAAATAAGGAACGATATAATAGCAAACACCAATCACGTATGTATCACATGGGTTAGAGGCCGTACGGGTATACATGGAAATGAAAGGACAGATGAAATTGCTAAGCGTTACGCATTATCCCAAAAGGAATTAAGTTTTAGAGTCTACAGTCACATTTGTTAGAAAAAACATTGAAAAAAGAAATTTTTGAAATGTGGAACAGCACTTGCATAAATAGCGATAATCCTCAACCCGTTACCTACGGGCCTCGAGGTTGCACGGTTCACAGGGCTCTATGTTCCACTTAAAGGAAATTCATTCATTCTTTCATTCATTCATTCATTCATTCGTTCGTTCATTCATTCATTCATTCAATAGTTATTTATGGCTTCAGTTGTCTGCCAGTACAATGATACCACTGCAACCATTGTTAAAGAATTTTCTGGAAAATCGTGTGTAGAATATTAGTCAATTTTTTGCATTGTATAGACTCGTATTATGTTATGAAATAATCAGAGATAAACATTCCTTACGTTAAATAGGGTTTGGTTTACATTAGGATTAAGAAGCAAAGAAGGGTTTCAAGTTCTATAGTTTGGCTTTTGTGCCTACTTCGCTGGCAGAAAACAATGAGACATAGGTCACAAAGGATGAGCGAATCTGATAGGGACAGGCACAATGCCGTACTACCCCTAATGTTTCCAGGTTGTGTCTGCGGACCACCCTAAGTGCCAGGATTTGAACCACGGATCTACTGGTTTCCGTTCATGTAGCGGAACGTAGAGAATTTTGCTCAACCTGCAGCGAGATTCAATGTAATTTGGTTGGCAACACTGACTTACTATGGTAAGTACTTGTGTCCCAGGCTTCATCATTTAACTCTTATTATTTAAGTCAATTGATGGAAATTATTCATTTCTTCAGACTAGCCGTATACAGGCTAAGGTAAATGAATATTTTCCATCAATTGACTTAAATAATCAGTTATATAATACTTAAATATTATTCGTACCCTATTACGAATGCCATTTAGAGGGTCTTAAATATAACAAATCGACATCAACAGCTGCGTTCACGCCCACCATCTTGACTATTTACAATTGTTAAGGACTTAACAGAAATTTGCTTGTTAGTTTAACAAGAGATTTAACACATGTGTTAAGCTAACGCTTGTCGGTGAAATGCAATTTTTGTTTTAACTATTGCTAGATTCGTGTTAAGTCTTAACATCTGTTGGTGACATGGGGCATAAGAGGGAGAGTGGAGTGGCTTACGTTATGTAAACAAGAGTGTGCCTAAAGATAGGCGGAACTAAAAAGCTGAGCACAATTAGTTATAATTTTATTTTACAGGTTTAGTAGCTATTACATGTTTTGGTGTTCTCGTTGGTGGCATTTCGCTATCACCAGTTTCTTTACGAAAACTGCAATTACAATCTATAGACACAGCAGAAGTTAATAGTATCTACGGATCAAAGCATCAACTGCCCTGCGTTCCCTTTGTATGGCGAAGTGCCTGCCAGCACACTGACGTCACGCTCAGTACCGCTTACAAATAGCTGGAATCCTCGTTCGTTGTATGAACAGCGCAAGCCTAGTCACAACTTTCAAAGTTGACGTAATTATCTTTGTGCGCCATCTGTAATAATTTGGTATTAAAACATATGATTAGCTGAGCCTGACAGACAGGTTGAGTTGTACAATATGGCAAAGATTCGAGACGTATTGAACTTCATTGACAGTGCTCTGCATTCGCTTGTTTTCTTGTTTTGCTAGAAAAACATATATTTGCAACTTGGCGTAGGTACAGTAAGCGACGAAACACAAATAGAGCAAGTGGGAGCTGTGTTTCTGATAGGAAAGTTGAGGCAATTAATTACCTAATGTAGATTACCATTGCAGCCGCCTGTTTTGTCTCTTGACACAAAGGAATTCTGATTTCCTCTGCTTTCTTCATACCACAATATATAATCACATGATTTATCGCGCCTGCCATTAATGAGTTGTTTTCCA
The DNA here is from genome assembly GCA_030765055.1 of Mantis religiosa. Lineage (NCBI taxonomy): Eukaryota > Metazoa > Arthropoda > Insecta > Mantodea > Mantidae > Mantis > Mantis religiosa. The sequence continues at coordinate 135,922,696 of CM060948.1, read as the reverse complement.
GAAAACGTGATTGTATTTGAACAGACTGTACATACACTGACATACAACAACTTAGTTGTTTCACTTGCCTTTCGGTACGTCTCGACCCCTTAGCATGTGGTACCAGCAACCGGCTTTGAACAGACTGTACCTACACTGACACACAGCAACTTAGTTGTTTCACTTGCTTTTCGGTACGTCTCGACCCCTTACCATGTGGTACCAGCAACCGGCAACGTAGTTATTCCTACGGGAATGCTATTGTTTGGGAGTGCAGTTTTTCATAGTTTAGTTTCATACTCGTCCACTGTGTTACATTTGGATAGCGTCATGTTGCTAACAATAAACACGGGAACCGTATTCCTAAATATTTGGTGTTCTGTGAGGCAGCCTAAGTTAATGTATTTTTTAAGCTTATTATTTCATATAGTGCAATACAAGATATATAGAACTGTATCGCTCAGGACTATCATTTCCTTTGGTTTCGAGTGGATGGGCAGTATCTTGAGGTGGTAAATACTAACTCCCCATATCTAGCCATGTTCTCTGCAGAATAGAGTTTCTATCGATATGATATGAAAGATCTCCATAAATCAATGTGAGGGCGTACGCGTAGAAGCAACATCAGGGTTATGCCTTAAGTATTGCCCACAAAATGATCCACTCCAAAACAAAGCCAAATCGGAAAATATTAGTTTCCTTACATTTGCTAACTAAATACTTGCATTCCTAGTATTACTAAAAATACTTGCTTGTAAAGTCATTTTCTATTTCATTTATTACAGTTTCAGTATTTTGCAGGATATGCCTTGATATTGTGGACTACTCATTCAACATTAAATCCAGCTAGGCTCCTATCAGCAACCTTAATCTCTTCCCAATCATAGGCAGTCAAATATCATACTAACATAAATCAAGAAGTGAACCAAAATGTGTAATGCAGTTTATAAAATATTACAAACCTATTGTAATCTATAATAATACCAATAACAAAGCCAGGAAAAGAACAGAATCAAGAAACCACGAAGTTCACACCCATAAGGCTAGTTAGTCTATGTTGAAGAGAAATTCTTAGAAAAAACAATTATAGAATCAACCAGCAGATCCAGTTGAAATTTCTTTTAAACACAGATCAGTATTACTTCATTGCTCTAAAGAATGCTGTTGACGACATAATGGTCGCGAAAAATTTCATATGTGACTACGTAAAACAAAAGGAAACATGTTTCGAGTCTAGAGGCCAGAGATACACACAACCTAAGAACAAGTAATTTCTATAAGCGGGTTACAAACTATTTCACTAACGGCAAAGCAACACTTTTAAGAATCACAGAAAAACAGAAAGACAAGTAACAAAAGGCTGTCCTCAGCCATCCTGCTATGTACCAGAGCTACACAACGTAGGTACGTATGTCACACAACTTGGCCGGTAGGCGCACGGCTCTTGTGACTTCCACTGCACTTCCCTGCGCGCGTACCTACGTACATCCGTTCTTGTAAACAAATTAAGCTTGAGCTGATGAATTCGTGATAGGAAATGAGTGGTAAAAAGGCATGTGATTACCGAGCAAAACTTATCGAAATCGGAAATTGGAAAGAGGTTAGAGCCGTTATCTCGAACATTTTTAGATGCCTTGCACAAGAAACTGACATTTCGAAAGCTTCAGTATGGAAAGCAGCAAAACTTTAAAACACAAAAAATGCATGGTTACTTTGTCCAGGAACTGCTACCACGTGATAATTAGAGTCAGGTAAATTTCCGTAGCTGCATTTTGAGAAATATTAATGATGGAACATTCGCTAAACAATCAATACTGTTCAGTAACGAAGCATAGCTTAATTACACCGTTACGTGTCATCACAGCACAACCGATATTATGCTATAGATAAATCCAATTTTGTTCATAAAACTCCCTTGCATGTGAAAAAGTCGGGGATACAAAATAATATGAACTATTTTAAAGTGAGTGTACCATAAAACAGGAAGCTGCAGAAATAATCAACTGTGAGGCGGGATAACTGAGATTACCTGTGACAGCAGACTGTCGTACTTGCAGGCTGGCTTGGCACGTCGGTGTCTCTGGTATGAAGCCCGCCCACGGCGGCTCTTCTGGTCCAGATGACTGTCTCAGTAGTTTCTCCTTACATTGTATTGATTATCTTGGCTAAGTTTACCTCAGTGTAAAGACAAGGATCTTTGCTTATGGTAGGTAAGCGGTAACGAGATCGCGTCAAGGAGATGAGGCTGATGACAATGATCACACAGATCTTGCCAATGTAACTTCTGTTGCATTTTTTATTTCAGTTTCACTTAATACATCCGAAACTAAATATGCTCCTGGCGAAATAGTTTGACGATCATATTTGTACTGCGATTTCGCGAAATTAAGATATACTAATTAAAACTTTGTATAAGCGGCAAGTCTGAACTTAAATACGTGTCTGTATCTTCGCGATTTCTATTAACTGTAGCTGGAATTAAACTCCGGCCCACGAAATTTTACTGGGACACTTTTATTTCACTTGCTCGCAAATATATTCTTCCGAGAGAAGTGGCTTTTTGTAACACTTATTGCCAATGTTTGAATGTGACTGGCTACTGGCGACTGGAACTGGAACTGGCCATTGACTAAGGATTTTTCGTTGGTTACATACAAAATCAACCACACATCTAAGATCAACGCACTCTTCAAGAATTGGCGATGTTTTCTTGCTGTTGAACAAGTCTGACTGCTTTAACATTATTTTAACTTACTTTCATTGGCTTCGGTACCACATCACATGACTTCCTTTACCACGTGATACGGAATTTTTCCCATTTTGTGATATTTGCTCTAAGCCTACTCCTGGTCAGGTAGCCATAACACATACTAACAGCACAAAATACCTTTAAGTCTTGATGTAACACAAATAGAGTTTTCTTATGAAGCTGCAAATCTCTTAGCTAATAACTTACAAAAGCCAGGAACATTTTAACATAGGGTAATATTGGCTACATATAAAATTTAGAATTATGGGAATTACAATATTACATAGATATACATGAATATGCTCTCATAATAAATTACATCATATAAAGTTATTTCTGAGGTGTAATACGGTCTGTAACTGTTCCCTTGGTCATGAACATAAAATCGCTTAATATGTGCCATATCAAAATAATATTAGGTTAGCATAGATATTTTATACTGCATCGGAACGAAATACACAAATATTATAAAAATACATTATAGTAAATAGGGCATATATATATATATATATATATATATATAACATAAGAAGTGTTTGACGGACTAGAAATTTAGATAAATGGAGAAACAGAAATATGAGTTCCCTCAGCAAAGTGAAGGTTGGGAACATAGGTCAGTCTGCCTTCTTCATAACAAATCTCACCTCTAGGAACAATGCCTGCCAACCACGTGGAGCCTCATTCTGTCACCCTGTACTCTCTTTCATGCCAATACGTGCGTGATCAATACAGATGCTTTGCGGATTAGCTGCATTCCTAAACTTTTCGCACCGTCACAAATAATTATTTAACATTTCACATATGTCTGGTGATAACTGCTCATCAAATTACTGAATAATTTGTGCTTTAATGTTATCTAATGAAGAAGTGAAATTTTTAAAGCTTTTTGTGGTTAATAAGGTTCTGTTACACCAAAAGGATATGTCTCGCTCTCTTGTAGTAATGCCATTTTATTCTTGCGCTCTTCTTAATCCTTCATGTTCATCATCGTAATTCTGTTTATCTTTTGGTAGTAGTTTCTCCAGTAGATCATTTAAGTGACTTCTCGTAAGTACCGTAAAACTCCTTTACAGGTTTCTAGGGTAAATATCACTTAATAATTTATAAGATTTTTTTTTATAATTTCTATAACTTTGTAACAAATGTTTTACAAGTTTACTCTCAGATTTGCTTCTGTTTCTTCAATCTTACATTTCTATCTTACTTTTGCATTTGTATAAAGATGTAAGTTTACTTCCCGCTCCTCCAATAGTATGTGTTTTTGATAAATTGTTCTAGGCTTTCTTACTCTGTTGCTTGAAGTTTGCAAGTCATTAATCAAAGTGTTAGCGCTACTATCTTTGAATTTACTGTAAGTGGGTTTAGCATATTTTTCATTGCTCTCTATACTTTCGGTAAGTTGTTGATCCCTTTATCTAGCCCGCCTCTGTAGCGTTGATGGTAGCATATCAAAATTCTTAAAGTTTAAGAGGTGTCGAGTACGAATCCCGGTCAGGCGGAGTTATATGGATAATGTTTTTTCCTGGGTCTTGCTTTATCCTGAAAGATTATCGGATAACTTTAAGCTTCATGGGCCCCGGGCTCATTTGAGCATCATTTCATTCGTCGTCCGATATAGCTTAACGTTGGAGGAAGCAAATTAAAAAAAAAACGCCTTTTATGGTACGTTATCTCATAATTCCACATTATAAATTGGCTTCTAGCGTAATACTTGCTAAGGTAACATAAATATTTTCATCCGCTCCTCCTCTATTACTAAAGTAGGTCCGACTGTTTCGTTTAATCACCACTTCAAGTTGGTATTCCCATAATACCTCTCCAAGTTTATCTCCTGTGCTATTAGGATTTTTACTATATCACTGTGTTAATTGACTGGAGCGTTGCCAACAGTGAAAACCTGTATTCGCTTATGATTAACACGCCCACTGTGACACTGCCTCACCAACCTAGCGATACTGTAATGCTTAAAGCAACTGGCCAGACTAGAGTGGGTAAAGGGGCCCCAATAGACTCCAAATGGGTTGAAGGGAGAGAACCTTAAAACTTTAAATGGTGCTATATTATTGGAATATTCTGACAAAAAGTAGCCAATTAACTTTATTTATCTGTTTAAAAATCCTAATCAAAATTCCATACACTTTTATCCCGTCCAGTAATGGTGATAATAACAATAATAATAAATAAAACATGAATAACAAGAAAAATAATATGGGTTGACAATATTTCGCTTTCTTGGCGTATTTCAAAACTCTACAGCAGGCAGCACTTACCGTAACAAACGAAGCCATTGATATTCGTGATTGCTTTGTTACCTTAGCAACCATGTTGATATAAATTGAGGCGAGTTTGTTTTACTGTAACATAATTTTGTAACTTTAGTTCTGTGAACTAAAATTTACTCTGAGAAAACCTTCGTGGATTTAAATTTGTAAATGCCAACATTTCTGGGCGAAGATGAAGGATTTCAGAACTTCCTGACTTCGTAGAAAATAATATACACACTTCTGTCTGGATTTCGAAACATGAGATGTAACTGTAGATGAGGAATCTTAGGCGTAATATTGGGCTGTAGAAGGAGAATCCCAAGGCATTACTACATGTTAGCACTTCCATATATATGAATTTGGAAGAAATCCTGCTGATGTACGAAGAGTGAGCTGAATACCTCGTGCTGTTAAAATTGGAGGAGGATGAGACGCTTGAGGACGAGCAGCTACTGAATACTGGTATTTGAACAATTCCAGGAATGTGTCATGGGATGCCGGTGGTGACAAAATACAGTCCCAGGACGATGTCGATGGTGCTGAGAGGGGCCTGGAAGCAGATTGTATTCCATAATTCAGAGTTTCTCTGGCAGCAAGTCCTGATGCTAAGGATAAAAGTGGCGAGAGGAAGGATCTGATTACAACAGGTTGCGGTGTTTCCAGAAACGTCGGTGTGCCCAATGCTCATGGTAATTCTGCAGCTTGCAATCAAAAAATTACAGCATTATGTTTGTATGTGAATAAAATTGTTTATTGAAATGAAGACTGTTCTGATTACTTATTTCCGCTTCTATTAGTGACTTACTTCCGCTTGCGTAAATACTGACCAGGGATTTATATATTTTCTTTTATTAAATACACACGCGAAAGGAATTAAAAAAAATACAATTGTACAATCTTCCATCTGAAGTGTTTTAAAATGACATTAATAATAACAAAGAATTTCACAAACAATATCACAGTTTTTTCTGAAGTTCATAGCCCACTGTATAAAGAATAACTTCAATCGATAGCGAAAGTATTTGATGCCTTAGAAATTGAATTTATTACATTTACAATACTTTATCTAACATCGTTTACTTTTATATATCTTTTACAAACTATATAAGTAGTGTACGTTTTTCTACTTTATACAAATATAAATAAACTTTTAGAGAAACGACTTTATTACACAATTTCTTGTAGAACAAGCGGAATAGAAGAAATCGAATTGACAGTCAAATGTTTAAAAAGCTAATTTGAATACGCAGGGCTAGTAATGTACTCTCTTCAAGTTAGTGGGAGAAACAATTAACACGACAGCACTTTAAAACTGAAATGCTGCAAACGTCAAGCGAATAAAAATGAATATCTCTGAAATGCTTGATGCCACAGAAAAATATATCGGTCTACAAACTATTCTTACAAACACTTAATTTTATACTTCGTGTTAAACAAAATAAACAGTTACAGAATTACTTTTATTTCACGTCTTCTTATAGGTAAAAAGGCAAAATACTAAACAAATTCGGTGCTTATTTAATGGTTAATCAGTACATTCTTCTTGCGTGTTAAACTCCATACTTTTTCAATGACATTTGGGGGGGGGGGGGACTGACGTGTCAGTCCTGTGTACATCGTTCCAAATAATAAATGAGAGGTACTTATGTTAGCCATCACAGAGTATTTGTATAATAATTCCGAGCATTTAAGGTGTGAGTGAATGTGTGAGATTGTGGGATTTAAGGGTTTGTCGAGCGCTCCGTCATATGGTTTAAGCACAAGATTTTTCCACGAAGAATAACAAAAACTTATGTGGATAAAAATTAAACCTAACCTAACCAACCGCGAATCAGAACTCTGAGTTTAGATAAATGGCCAATCCTAAGCAACATTAACGAATGTTGGTGACATGAGCTGATATGATAAAATAAACCAAAAATGATCTCTCATGAGTCGAAAACCTAAGCTTATATAAATACTCAACCATAGCATTGATGAGAAAGTTAAACGAGAAAAGCGAGCGTGCTGTATTGTGCTTTCAGGTGTTGGCCATACTCCCGGTAGTTGGCAGTACTGCGGAATCATGTACACACAATCAGCATATTAAGCAAAAGCTTGTATGAAGATGACAAAAAAGCTTTTTCAAAAACTATTTTGGTTTTCTTTCTCATTGCTTACCCGCTAAACAAAATTGTGTGCAATGTTTCGGTGAGAAGTACTTTACAGAAAACTTCCAGTAAATTCAGGATATACACTTTATTTGTCAGGTAATTGCTTTAAACCCTGTAAAAGTAATTTTAAAAATTTGAAGTTTAGTGATATAATGTTATAAAGTACCACAGAGCTACAGACAGGCGATACATGAAGTAGACATTTTTCAGGTGCGGTCTCAGATGGATAAAAGTTAACAAAACGCGTCAGATTTAATACAAGTAAGAGAACTTCAAGCCTTATAAACAGGCCTCTGAGCAATACCAAGATTTTTTCAAGCCCAATATAATACGTATGTGAACAGTTAAAGAACGTCTATAAATAAATAAACAAACAAGGGCTGACCGTTCACTAGCTTTAGAAAATTATTATTTTGTATTTATTCGGAAGAGTTATTGCCAATGAAATAAGTACAACAGTAAAAGAAGACTATTACTGAGGTAAGGTTGTCAACCATAATATACAGCAGTCCTAGAGGATCGCTTAATTCTACTAATACAAAGGTATTGTAGTGTACTAGTACTGTATATGTACTTATGCAACAATATTGTAATTCACAGAATACACTAGTTTTAGACGATTGTTTTATATCTACTGATACAAACGTATTTTAAATCAAAATATACAATATTCCAGGAGCATTACACTTTATTTATCTATACAACAATATTCTGAAAGAGGACATACACTAGCATTGTAAAATTAATCATGCTGACATTTTGTGAATAATAATATTCTGTAGTTACAGGGGAATATCGTATACGACACGGAATCGCAATATATCTACTTATATAAAGTCCGAAGGATTACTAGATATTGTGACTTTGTGGGTTCGTAAAATTAAAAGTCTAATTTGCAGAAATTTAAAGCGCTCTTACTTTCCGTAGAAAGGCACTTGTACAACTCTGATATCAGCAAAATGACGTAGCACACACCAACGCAATCTTCCAGGCCGTCTACACAATGTTCACTAGCAACGTCATTCACTCACTCCTCAGCTGTCCGTGTCCCATATTTATACAGGAGCTGCTGAGTTCTCGAAAATTACAGAACAAACATGATCTTTCATGGTGGCGAGGGAAAGGAAAATATTGTCCAGACAAAACTCCGTCTCCCCCTCTCCGCATCTCCCTCAGATAGTGCCAACCAGTTACACGCGTGGGCGTGGCTTGGACGCTATCTGTCTTTTCCTTCCTGCCCGCTGGCTTGCCGTTACTTCGATGATCGGGTGACACTGCTCCCTCCTCAAGGCTGGTCGTCCCGAACAGCACAATTGCAGTGGACCAGACGGTGCAAGTGCACCACCATCTTTCCTCGGGGCACCTTCTGGATGCGGTAGACCACGTTGTTAATCCTCTTTACAACCCAGTACGGTCCTTGCCACGGTTGTTGAAGTTTCGGGCAGCGTCCCTTGGTCCGGGTAGGGCGGTACAACCAGACCAGGTCACTTTGCTGGAATCCTTGCCTTTTATCTTGCCTGTCACACTGGGTTCGCATGTGGTCGCTCGTCATCTGGATGTTCTGACGAGCCATCTCATGCATATCGTGGAGATAGTCTACAAGGTTCTCCCCATACTCGGTTGCTGGCTGTTTCCCTTCCGGGAGGTTCCCTAAAGCCAGGTCACACGGCAGTTGTAGCACCCATTACACATTACACTAGAAGCAGGCACACCTCAGGGAAGCGCTATCTCTGGACTACTATATATCATTTACACACCAGACACTCCACAGCCAATCCACCCAGCAATAGAACTAGCTCAATACGCCGACGACACTGCACATCTGAGCAGCGCTCCGAAGCTGATGAACGCAGAACCAAGAATAGAGAAACAGCTAAAAGCTTTTGACAGATGGGCATCCAAATAGCACCTCACAGTAAATGCGAGCAAAACTCAAGCCATCATTTACCGCAGGAAAACAAAGCGTAACTACCAAGAATCGACGATAGCCTACCAACGACACAAAATACCTATACAGACCACCGTAATATACCTGGGAATAAAGCTTCATAAAAAACTAAGTACAAAACCACATTTCAGGCAAAAGATGCAAGAAGCAAAAACAGCAATCTCCACCCTACACTACTTATCAAAAATAGGCGAAATAGGACTCTCGGCACCGATCCTCAACCAACTGTATAAGACAATAATAAGACCATACTTCAGCTACGCCGCTATCGTCACCTTCCCAATAACGACAACGTATACAAAAACCAGGCTTCTACAGATGGAGAGAAAGTGCTTAAGAATAGACAACAAACTCGTACCCTGGCACAGAAACGAAGAAGTGTATGGCATCTGTAAGGCAACCCCACTTGAACAACACCTACAAGACCGGATGTACAAGTAGATCGCGAACGCGTCCGAGAGACCGTACAGGAGGCAGCTGATTGCAGTAGCAGAGAACTACAAGAAGACGGAGACCACGGCCCCACCAATCGTCACCCTGATACAACACCACACCAGTATAAGGGAAGCAGAGGAAGACGAGATCCAAGAACATCTCCGAATACTTCTAGCTTGAAAAATGATGATTGTGTACATACCATAACTGTACACATACCACAAAGATTTTCAATTTAAAAAATGTATTAATAAAATAAAAAAATACAAAAAAATACAAAAATACAAAAAAAAACTACTACTAAAAACAAAACGAAACTATACATATGAAGAAAATAAAAAAGAGATATATATATATATAATAATTAAAAAAATAACAATAAACATATGATAAAATAAAGAAAAGAATATATGAAAGAAAAAATTATATGATATTAAATAAATAGAATATAAATATGACAAATATTAACAGTATTGCAATTAGCCAATAACGACATGTGGCAAATGGTTAACACATGCATACATAACTTAATAAAGCAAAAAAAAAAAAAAAAAAAAAAAAAAAAGCCATCCTCCCTCAACTCCAAATAAAGTCAAGGCTGAAGAGGGTACACCCCTGAAGCAGCCATAGGGCGAAATAAGCCAGGGTGAAATAAACCCACGGGAGAAATAAGCCCTAAAAGCCCCCTGTAGTAGTAGTTGTTCTCGGCCGAACATTAAGCCTGCTAGCGCCGTCCCAATGCTGCCGTGTGTTGAGCGGTAGGCCAGCAGGAACAGTGGAACCTTGACGTCCCAGTTTCGCTGATGGCTGGCCACGACCTTCCTCAGATGTTCTTAGGGTTTCGATGTACCTCTTGACCCTGCCGCCCGACTGCGGGTGTAGTGGTGTTGTGCGGCTCTTGTTCACCCCAAGTCTTTCCAGTGCCTCCTTCATCATGTTAGACTCAAAATTGGTGCCCTGATCATTGTGCAGCTCTATTGGCTCCACAAAATGGCAGAACAGTTGCTCCACGAGGCAATCTGTAATTGTCTTCGCCTCCTGGTTCGGGATGGCATACACCTCCTATGGTGTTCAGAGGTGAAGTCGTACTCCTGTAGTCTTTGGACCAACGGGCTGTCTGGCCTTCCAGGTTCCTAAAGCTGAGTAGCCAAGTTAAGACGCAGTGATCAGTCTTCAGGTGGAATGGCTGACCGTACAGGTACTTGTGAATGCACTCCAAGATGTATACCACCACCTGTACCTCTCTCCGGGTGACGCAGTAGTTTTCTCTGCCTTGGACAGCGTCTTGCTGAAATAAGCTATCACCCGCTCGTGGCCGTCCTTGACTTAGGATAGGACACCTCCATGCAATGGTCGCTAGCGTTGGTGTCCACAATGAAGGTGCCACCTGGTTGTGGGAATCGCAAGGTAGGAGCGCTGCAAACAGTCTTCTTCAGGTGTTGGAAAGCTCCTTCGGCGTCCTCCGTCCACACATAAGGCCGGTGTTGCTCTGTCAGACGGGTGTGGGGCTTGGTGATGTCGGAGAACCTCTGTAATGCACAGCCCTTGGAAACTGCGCAATTCCTGCTTATCATTTGGGTGAGGCCAATCTCTCACGGCCTGTCTTCCCCGGGTCTGTGGCCACTCCGGTTGGTGAGACTATGTGGCCCAAGTAGTTGACTTCCTTGCGGATGAGCTCGCAATTCTTCGCATTTAGTATCAGGTTGGTCGCCTGTAGTCTCTATAACATATTGCTGAGGTTGTCAAGATTGTCCTCGAAGGTCTTGCCGACGATGATGTTGTCTAGGTATAGTAGGCAGGCGTCATAAGTTAATTCTCTCATCACTGACTCCATTAGGCGTTGGAAGGTAGGTGGCGCGTTGCCGAGACCAAAGGGCATAACGGTGAATTTCAAAAGCCCTTGGACTAAATAAATAAATAAATAAATAAATAAATAAATAAATAAATAAATAAATAAATAAATAAATAAATAAATAAATAAATAAATAAATAAATAAATAAATAAATAAATAAATAAATAAATAAATAAATAAATAAATAAATAAATAAATAAATAAATAAATAAATAAATAAATAAATAAATAAATAAATAAATAAATAAATAAATAAATAAATAAATAAATAAATAAATAAATAAATAAATAAATAAATAAATAAATAAATAAATAAATAAATAAATAAATAAATAAATAAATAAATAAATAAATAAATAAATAAATAAATAAATAAATAAATAAATAAATAAATAAATAAATAAATAAATAAATAAATAAATAAATAAATAAATAAATAAATAAATAAATAAATAAATAAATAAATAAATAAATAAATAAATAAATAAATAAATAAATAAATAAATAAATAAATAAATAAATAAATAAATAAATAAATAAATAAATAAATAAATAAATAAATAAATAAATAAATAAATAAATAAATAAATAAATAAATAAATAAATAAATAAATAAATAAATAAATAAATAAATAAATAAATAAATAAATAAATAAATAAATAAATAAATAAATAAATAAATAAATAAATAAATAAATAAATAAATAAATAAATAAATAAATAAATAAATAAATAAATAAATAAATAAATAAATAAATAAATAAATAAATAAATAAATAAATAAATAAATAAATAAATAAATAAATAAATAAATAAATAAATAAATAAATAAATAAATAAATAAATAAATAAATAAATAAATAAATAAATAAATAAATAAATAAATAAATAAATAAATAAATAAATAAATAAATAAATAAATAAATAAATAAATAAATAAATAAATAAATAAATAAATAAATAAATAAATAAATAAATAAATAAATAAATAAATAAATAAATAAATAAATAAATAAATAAATAAATAAATAAATAAATAAATAAATAAATAAATAAATAAATAAATAAATAAATAAATAAATAAATAAATAAATAAATAAATAAATAAATAAATAAATAAATAAATAAATAAATAAATAAATAAATAAATAAATAAATAAATAAATAAATAAATAAATAAATAAATAAATAAATAAATAAATAAATAAATAAATAAATAAATAAATAAATAAATAAATAAATAAATAAATAAATAAATAAATAAATAAATAAATAAATAAATAAATAAATAAATAAATAAATAAATAAATAAATAAATAAATAAATAAATAAATAAATAAATAAATAAATAAATAAATAAATAAATAAATAAATAAATAAATAAATAAATAAATAAATAAATAAATAAATAAATAAATAAATAAATAAATAAATAAATAAATAAATAAATAAATAAATAAATAAATAAATAAATAAATAAATAAATAAATAAATAAATAAATAAATAAATAAATAAATAAATAAATAAATAAATAAATAAATAAATAAATAAATAAATAAATAAATAAATAAAATCTGAATATTCTACCCCGGCACCTAGACAACTATACCGGGGCATATATCCAAATTTTCTCTTTATTTTTCCATAAAGTCCTTACAAATGTTATAATTATACAAATCTCTCAGAAAACTACTCTACAAAAATAAAATGAAATAAAATAACAGAAATAAACACAAAAAAAGCAAAAAACAAAAGAAAACAACTATAAAAATTACAAAATCCTTATTTCCTAAATCTACAGCTAAATCTATTAATTCTGTAGTCCACCATGGCCTCTGCCATCACTCTCTTCCTCCGCCACCCATGCAGTCAACTCCTTTGTTAGATTATTCAATAATTCTTCCCGTCTTATCCTATTTTGTATTCTAGAACTCCTTCTTGGATCTTGTACTATTCTTCGCCTATTATCAACTCTTTCTCCTTTGAATATTTTTACCTCCCATGCTTTCTTACTTACAAAGTTAGTCAAAACTTGTAATTTATTTACCAATTGTTGATCTCGAATTATGTCATATACGATATATCCTGCTAGCGCATGCCTCTCTTCTTGTTGGTGAATTGCATATCTTCCACATTCAAATACTACATGTTCAGGATTATCTTGTTTGTTGCATAATTCACATATATCATTTTCAGTTTTATTGATTTTCTTCCAATAGGTCTTATAAGGTCCGTGTCCTGTAATATAATGTATAAATCCCTTTGTTGGTTGAATAAAATTCAATTTTAATCTCTCTTTGACGTTCTGAAAAATTTCAAACACTCTTCTACCTTCTAGACTTTCTGTCCATTCATTTTGCCATTTATCTTTTAAACTATTTTTAATCACCCAAGATTTGTTTGTTCTGACTCCAGTTATATTATAAACTTTTTCTAAGTTTCCTTTTTTCGCCCAAAATTTTGCGCCCTTCAATTTTATTAATAAATCAATCGGCCCTTGGACTGTCGAGAATGCGGTGTTCTCCTTGTCTCTCTGATCTAGAGCCACCTGCCAGTAACCCGACTTTAGGTCCAAGGTCGAGAACCACTGCGGACCAACAAGCGTGTCCAGGGTTTCCTCATTCCGGAGTAAGGGAAGGAGTCTTTCCTGGTGACAGCGTTCAGCTTTCTGTAGTCACGCAAAAGAGTAGATCCCCATTCTTCTTCTTAACCAAGAATACAGGGGGACACCAAGGGCTGTCAGACTCCTCAATTACTTAACTGGATCTCATGTCCACTAGCATATCCCGTACCGCCGCTTGTTTTGCCAGTGGAACGCGTCTAGGTGGTTGCCAAATAGGCCGGGCGTCTCTGGTGTCAATGCGGTGGAACACGCTGTCCATGTGGCCGTAGTCGCTGTCGCCTTGGCTGAAAACGTGCTGGTATCCACTCAGCAGTTGTCGCACATTCTGTAGCTGTTTTGCGGTCAGGTGGTCGGCGGCCCTCTCCATTAAGGCTTCCAGCCTGGGACCCAGGTGTTGTGTCCTGCTCCTGGGTCTGGTCGAATGGCGTTATGCTGACCACGGGCTAGCACGTCCCAAAATCCGTCCCAGCCTGGATGTTGTGATCAGTATCCGTTAGATTGAGCAGCCTCACTGGCACCTCCTCTCGGTACGGCAACAATGTCCTGGCTACACAGAGTCCGTGCACAGGCGTCTTCCAGTACAGCATCATGTTCTTGGCCCACTAGTCTTCCAGTCGCGCCGTCAGCACCATCTCGCTTCTTGCTGAAACAACCACGTCCTCACTCAGGACCATCCTGCAGATTTTAAGGTGCTCTTCGGGTTACTGGAGTATCACCTCTTCTCCATTGAACCGCAGGACCTTTCTGCCGACGTCGACCGTTGTCTCGTTTCTCCTGAGGGTATCCAGTCCCAGTATCACATCCTTAGCCCTCTTTACGACGAACACACACAGACGCACGACACTCCGCCCCAAGGTCAACTGCAGCAGGGCCTCCTTCTCCACAGGCAAGATGTCATCCAATGCCTTCACTAGCTGGTATGGACGGCTCGGACTTCTCGACGGCAAACCTCTGGCTATGTCAGGTCTGACGACGGTCACTACTACCCCGGTTTCCACAGGCACGCGACACGGCTTCCATCTCACCCAACCGTCCTCGATGAGGCTGTCATACATACGCCGGCTGACGGCGCGCAGTTTCACTGGAGGGGATGGTGGTGATATGCTTGGCCACTGTGTAGAATTGGCGGCGCAAGACTTCGATCGTTGACGTGCCGTCGTACTTAGGTGGTTTGACGCGCGCAGATGTTGTGTCGAGTCCCGGCGTGTCAGCCTTTAAATCCTTCAAACTTCTGCCGACGATGTTCTCCACCAAGGCGTTCAGGACTTGGTGTTTCTGACGGCCTTTCCGTCTAGGTCATTAACGCGGTTCGCCAAGTCTTCGACGCGCTCACCCAACTCCGTGGCTTCCTCCTTCACGCCAGCCAACTGCTTTTCGAATTTAGCGGCAAATGCCTCGTTCGCAGCCTTCATTTCTGTGACTAATTCGGTCATCTTCGCGGTCATCGTCGCGGCCAAGTTACTATTTGCCGCCTCCGTCTTCGCAGTGAGGGTGTCATTCGCCGCTTTTATTTCCGTCTTCGTCGCATTGAAGTTATCGTTCGTTGTCCTTATTTCTTTCAGCTCTTCTAATAACTTTGCCAATGCAGCTTTCAGTGTCGTATGTTCCACTCCTGACACCAATTGTGACTTTGTGGGTTCGTAAAATTAAACGTACAATTAGCTGAAATTCAAAATGCTCTTTATTTCCGTAGAAAGGAACTTGTACAACTCTGATACAAGCAGAGTGACGTAATACACACCAACGCAATCTTCCAGGCCGTCGACACAATGCTCACTGGCAACTTCATTCACTCGCTCCTCAGCTGTCTGTGTCCCTTATTTATACACGAACTCCCAGGTTCTCGAAAATTACAGAACAAACACGATCTTTCACGGTTGCGAGGGAAAGAAAAGTATTGTCCAGACATTACCCCACCTCCCCCTCGGCGCCTCTCCCACAGATGGTACCAACCAGTCACACGTGTAGGCAAGACTTGTATGCTATTTGTCTCTTTCCTTCCTCCCCGCTGGCTTGCCGTTACTCCGACGATCGGATGACAATATTTACGGATAAAAGAATATTGTTTATCAAGTTATATACATATTTCCTAAAAGATTATTTTATATTTATTGATACTAAAGTATTCTCAATTACAATTACACACGTAACAACAGCCCATGGAAGGCCAAACCATTGCACTGCGTTTCACAACAGCCATAATGATTGAGGGAGTTCAGGATGATTATTAAATACACGCTATGACAAAAACTAAATAAATAAAAAATAAAAAAGGAAAAAATAAATAAAACGGCAGGCTCAGGAAGCGTATATTTTCCTAACTATACATCGTTTCCACGGCCGGTTTACATTGGTGTCACGAAAAGCATCTCTTTAGCTTCGTTCTATTGAATCTTCTAATAACAATAACAACAATAAAAAATTACACACCTTCTTCTCACACATCTTAACAATAACAATAACAACAATGGTGTTCACAAATCGTATATTGTTTCATATCTTTCGTGCATATCAACATAGGGAATCCTTCCTTTTTTCGCACACTCTAGTGCATTACTGCAAAGAGATTGACCATCACAATATAACCTAGTGTATTAAGGGATTGTGTACTCATGTACATAACACAGGTACACATGAATATTATATACTGCAGGTACCTTTATGTTATATATATTGCACAACAGTACTTGCAATCACAATATTTTGAGAGTATTTTTAGCCATTTACAAATACAAAAGATTTGTCATTTACATTTTACACTTGTATTATAGGAATATTTACCGGATTAAAATTATTGTTAGTCACAATATTCACCAGATTTAGAGAACGTATGTATATTTATTGATACGAAATAACGCCAATCTACAATATACCCCAGTCCCATTTCTTTATGCAAAAGTATAGTGAATCATAATATACATGAGTTCTAGATGATTTTTGTAGATTTGTTAATATAAAGGTATTGTAAATCACATTATATACCTCAAAATGGGTTATTGTGTAGTTACCGATTGAAAACTATTTTAGATCAAAATATACCTAAACTAACCCAGAGGAGTGCTATACATTTACAATATTGGTGTAAATATTCACATTCACAATATATACGTACCACTCTAGAAGATTATGGCATATTTACTAATACAAATGTTGTGCTAATCATAATATACCTGTGTCCTAGAAAATGAGTGTATATGGACTGTTAAGAAGGTAGTGTCAATGAGAGAAAACATAGTCCTCTAAGATTATCGTATATTTATTGATACACTGGCATTATCAGTCACAGCATAGACTGGTCCTACAGTACTACCGACCACTTATAGAAAAACAGTACTTTGATTATTGCGTCAATCACAAATTGCACCAGTCTCAGAGGATTGTTGTACATTTGCTCAGGGAATAGTGTTAAGCATAATAAGTATACAGCATCTTAGGGGATAGTTGTATTTTTTATACAAATGCATCAGTTCCAGTGGATTATTGCGTAACAAAACAGTATCATTCATCATAATATTCATGAGTGTCAAAGAATTAACGTAATTATACTGATACAAATGAATTATCACCGCAGAATATATTAGCCTTAGTGGGTCATTGTATATTGACTGATAGAAGACTATTGTCATTAATAACATACATCAGTGTTAAAGCATTACTGTGTATTTACTAGTAATTGGACCTCGATACTCTCAATAATTTGAGGTAAATCTTCGATATATTTTCTATAGTTTTATCTTTTTAAATTCTGCATTACTGCAGATCGTTGCGCATAGCTTTGTGGAAGATAAGAAATGAAAGAAGTCAAGACTTCACATTGTTTCTTCGACTTATCCTCCTCAAAGTAGTTGATGTACAGGTTTTCGTAAACTAACTGCGTTTTCTGTGAGTGAGTGAGTGAATGAGTGAGTGAGCGCGTGAATGTAGTATTCAATAGATGCAGTGTTAAATTAAAACATGGAAATCAATGGGGAAAGTAATAAATATTTGCGTATTCCGATGACCAAACTCTGTGAATCCATCAGAAACAAATTCGAACTTGTGGCATTATCAAGATAAAAAAAAATATTGCTGTTATTGCAAAACGTCTTACCGAGAGAATTTCGGAACTAACATGCAATACTAACTGGATACACGCAATCATATACAGAAATCTAGTAACAGGAATACAATTCTATGAACGAGCTATTTACCTGTACGAATTTTTATAAACCGAGTATCCAAACTCAAAAATCACTGTCGCTATGCAGTACGTAAAAATAATGGCATCGTCCCATCACTAATTCTAATTAGTAGGTTTTCTTCATAAACGCAAGAACGCAACAGTATTTTTGTTCATCAATTTCAAATTGTCGTGGCATTATGTTTTTACTAGGACGGAAACCTCATACATTGCTTTTTAAGTAAATGTTCTCTAAATAATTTCACCTGTTTATGAATGTAACACGCTTCTTTAAATTTGTAGCATTGTATGTCTCACCATCAGCCGAAATCTGTTATTCTGCTTATTCTATACAGTCATCTGTTATTATTAATACTATCTACTACAAAATAGTTCTCTACTTCACTCATGTTTTATCAAATATTACCGTTGAACATTGGTAAATCAAAATATTGATGGACATAGCTCGCACGATTAACCTACCTATTAGGTAAGCTCGTGAATCGCGCAAACGCAGGCGCAAGCATTTACCTGTGAGCGTTCAGACACAGAGCCCTCCATTTCGGATACGTTTAACTCCAGTACGTTCGACGCCGGAATGCAGTTATTTTATATTCATTTATACCGTGGCCGTCCTTACTTTATAGGACGATGTAAGCAAAAGCACGTGTACGTGTGCGATACCATTGACTGTTTACCCTTGTAACTCTCTGCGGATGAAAAATATAGTTCATATATGATTTTAAAGACTTTACATTTAACACAAAATATATAAGCAACTTCACATTATTACAAATACAACAGTCAAACAGTAATTAATTAGGGTTTTATTTGGTAAATGTAAGTGTAACTTGTTATGCATTAATCAGAGTGCACGCTGCACTTGCGCAGATTAAGAGAAGGAACTGAGAAGATCAGTTGTTCAAAATTGCTGCTTCCCTGCAATATGTAAACATCTCAGAGGGAAACTGTTAAAAAGTGGTGCAAAACAAATTATATGAAATGTGATTTGCAAGTTGTGTGAAAAATTCCCAACCTTAGCTGTTAAGGACGTTGTTAATTTGTCAACAGAATATACCGGTGTTTCACCACCAAATATTAAATGCCACTCTAAGTGAGGCTGCGAAAGCAGGCCAGCTTTCTACTACAGGAAAACATCTAAAAAAAGAAGTCAATTGTGGAAGGTAAATATGATGAATTTGTTAAGAGTGCTGTGCGTCTCAAGGCTCATAGCTTCTTTGAAAGAAACGAGCCACCAAAAGTGTTTCAAGCAGTAAACAGTAATCCCGAATTATCCAGCTTTACAAAGCAATCTTTTACACTATTCTTCGCGACATAGGTTTTGAATTTGTGAACAGAAACAGAAAAAATATAGTTTTTGAGACTAAAGTTTATTGTTATGGCGAAGGAATTATCAAAGTATAATATTCGGAAGTGGAAGATAAGGAATTCGTCCACTGTCGGATTCCAATTAGGTACGTTAATTAGTTTTTTCAGTTGCAAGCCAGTAGAACTTTCAAGTCATTGTCAAAGTGACTACACGCACTTATTTAGCACTGTTGTTCCGCAGAAAGACCCATATTTTTAATTTATAAATGAGGTGACGTTAACTGAAGAAATCCAATATTTCAGTAATTGTAAGCATTCAGTCACTTTTTAGAGTACAAAAGGTACATATACAGTAGACACACCTTTACACTTGTGATACCGCATAAGCGACTCAAAACATCCAAAACGGCAAAGCAAATTTTTGCATAAAAGTTCGTTAATAGTGCATATGCTTGCCATGTGGGACTAAAATAGCGCGAATATTTCCTCCAATTCACAGTCGTCGCCGGAATAATACATTTTCCCGCTTTGGTTACATCGTCATATAAACTAAGGACGGCTCCGGTATATGCATCTGAAGAACTGCCTAAGGGTATAGTGGCCGCGCTGAAACCATCCCCAGGCGGTCGCCTTTGTACGGCAAAACAGTTCTCACCCCTAACCTCAATGTCATAAATTTCTTAGGTTACACTTACCGGGGCGGAGGGGTGAAGAATGTTAGGCTCGTGTTCATAGCTAAAATCATCCAGGGTTGCCGTTGTTCTAAGACGCATTTAGAAGGGAAAAAAATTCAAGCTTATTTCACTGTACGAACGTCATTTGGTTTACTTATTGACATTTTCAAATAAAATTTAAATCATTAATATATCCTAATTTTACAACGCTTTATAACATAACTCAAAAGAGATATATTGCCTATGTTGTTATGGTACTGGTACTTGCATTACCTACAAGAACTAAATGCGTGTTATTAACATAATATCCAGGAAAGCTTAGTAAAACATTCCGATACCTTGTTGTAGGACCATCATTACAATTTTAAAAGGGTTAAATTGCATGAGTGTACATGAATTTCTGAGGGATATGTACTTGCAAATTAAAGAAGCATTTTTGATTCTGGTAGTTAATAATAATTTGTAAGCAAAGAGTGCATGTTAGGGCTTTGTTTATTGCAATTGTAAGCCGATTTACCCTCAGATATTTTCCTATATTCTATGGCAGCTACAGACGGGGAATCAAATTTCAGTTGATTTAACAAAGCAGTAAATATCCCAAACGCAAAAAAAAAAAAAAAAAAAAAAAACCGAATAAGGAATTAAAGAAAAACTAGTAAGGAAAATCTATTAGGATGTCTTCTAATTTTACAAGCTTGAATAAAGTTAAGCAGTAATTTTTTTTGCGAGGGGGGGGCTTCTGTTAAACACAATTTAAATAATCACCTACATTCCGCATAATAATTATGTCATAAACATTTTAAAACTCGAGAAAGGTTCGAAATACTGTTAGGTATATGTTACAAGTATAAATGTTAGCTTATCCAGGGAACTTACAAACGTGCGCTAGAAAGGTACACATTGTCAGACGACCGTCAGTTAATATTTAAAAGTAAAATATAAACGTATTTTCCAACGGATATTTATTTACTAATAAAAGAATACTCTTTAGCTTGTTTGTTTTTCGGTAAACTTTTGTTTGGTACAAATAAATGCATAAGTTCTCCTGAGAATAATTATGTTCGTTTGAACATAGTGAAAAAAATAAATACACATTCTGTTTCTGTGGCAAACAGAGAATGTGGTGAAATCAAATTTGATGGGATATAAATAAAAGCAATGCTTTCGTCAAAACTCAACAAGTAAGAAAAGAAGCACCATTTTCAGTAGAATGATACAAATGAATGGTCCTTTTAAGAACGTAGTTTTGCTAGTAATTTTGATCAGAAAATCTTTCCACGTGACAGTGTTTTTAGTATGTAAAACGAACATAAGAAGTCATGTATTGTGATTTAGATGTAATGTCAGATTATTAGCTAGCAATGCAATTTCTCTTTATTTAAAACACAAATGTCTGAATTACGCAAAATAAAGCAAGCATAAAGAAAAAATTTAGCGCTTTCTGCAAAATTCATTCAACAAATTCTGAAAAAAAAAAAAAATTAAAAATTATACATTTGTGGTTAATAATGCTTTGATCCTACCTTTATTCATCATTGTCACTGTCTCCTACATGAATCACAAATCTCTCCTGGTTGCTGTCTGCATCGTGACTTATATATTTTCCCTCGATTTTGGAGGTGCGCTGGACGCATGATGACCAAAGGTTGTAGTCAATTCTTTTTGTACCTTCACGCAAAAGCTCACACACGCTTGCACTTAGGGTAGGTGTCATATTGTGTTTCCTGACGAATCCTTTCAATTTAGCCCATATGAGTTCTATAGGGTTAAATATGCAGTGATAGGGTGGAAGACGCAAAACTTCATGGCCGCGAGAAACTGCAAGTTCATCAACCACATACTTTTTAATTATTTGCAGACTTAATTGTATGTATAAGGACGGCTTTAATGGGAACAGGATTTGGTACTGGTATGTTATGTTCTTTCATGAATGAAATAATATCTTGTAATCTCGTTTTCATGGATGGGATTTTAAACAACTGCCGCGAATGGTAGCTTGCATTGTCCATTATTATCACACATTTTTTGTTGTTTGGCAAGTTCTCAAGCAGATTATTGGAAAACCACTTTTCAAATACCTCGGCTGTCATTTCATCATGACTATCAGCTTTGCAGTCCCCTATGTTTTTAGCTGATAAAAATAAACAGTTCGGCACCCACCCTTCATTACCCCCCGCATTAAGCACCATAATACGCTTCCCTCGTGACGGCGGAGATTTTAGCACACAGTTGCAGGTACCGTCGTCCCATCCCATCTTAGCAACGTCATGAGTGTCGAACCAAGTCTCATCTAGATACACGATCCTGAAACCTTGCGAACGCAGCTCTCGTAGTCTGTGCAAGAATTTATATCGCCAAGCTACTATTCTTGCTGATTCCATCACTGCATTTTTCTTTTTCAAACGGTGAAATCGAAAACCCAGCTTCTTTAGCAGCTCCCGAAGTGTAGTTTCCTCGTAAGGAAAATCTGCTACACTTTTCAGATGCTGCAAAAGTTCTCGGACCGTTGGCGACTGCCCTTTACCATAAAATCGATACACCGCGCGCCTTATAAAGTCACAGCCAAAATTATCTACTTTATTAAATTTGGCCCTTTTGTTACCTGGCTTTTTAGGAGTCACTGGGCCTCTCTACGTAACATTCCGCACAGTTTTCCTGTCCAACTTCAGTATTCTTGCAGTTTCAGAAATCGAACCCTTGCCTAAATTATTGTTTTTCACATACTCATGAATATTGCACACGAAAATCTGGCATTGCTTGTTCAAGGTTTTTGTACGTCTTTTTTCCTTCTTCGGAGTTCTGGAACCACTGGTACTTGGCAAGGGGTAATTTTCCGGTGCAGCTGGAGGGAGAGAAACCTCGTTCGATTCCCACGGTCTCCACATCGTAATTAAACTACGCAAATACTAAACGCTAATAACTATTAAACACTAATAAATTTATAAAACTACACTAAGTAAAACACTATGTAACTTCTATAAATATAAGCTTAATTAACACACATAAGAACACACACCTGTTCACAGTCTAAGCTAATAGCAGACACTGAACATCTAAGGTCACGAGAAAAATGTTGCAACAGCGCTTTTCTTTGGTGACAGATCACCCCACATGTTTTAGGATGAAGGACCCCTATAATTGCCTACTTATGGAATGTGCGGTCAGAGGTGAACGCTTCTGAAGCCGCCTGGGATTCAAAGAACGAGGCTACAATACATACTGTCACCCAATTAGCGGTAGGCATGAGGGCAACAGCTGAGAGGAAACCAAAGTGCAGCCGTGCCACGCCTCCCATTAGTCTCTGTCACTAACTGAGGGGTCGTTAGGAAAATGTCACTTGACCCTGGGCGTTTCTCTCCCCTTCTCCGGTGGTCTGGAATGTTCGGTGATTAGAGACTTCTAGAGAAACACTGACATTCACATAAAAAGTTTTTCAGAGAGACAGACAGTTAGTGTTTGACGTGCTAGTGAAGTAGCGCCGTGTACGTGCATCGGAACGATAACGGACGAACTGGTGAATCGTAATTGTGTGCATTACGTAATTTTGTGTAATTGGCAAGTGTTTAACTGTAAGTCGGTGGAAATAAAGAACATTTTTGAGTGGTGAAATTGGACTTTTCATTTCACGAACCCACAAAGTCACAATTGGTGTCAGAAGTGCGACATAACACAATGGAGGCAGCATTAGAAAAGATTTTAGCGGAACTGAAAGAAATGAAGACGGCAAGTGAAAACCTCGCTGCAAAAACGGAAGCGGCAAATAACAGCCTAGCCGCGAAGCTGGAGACTACAAATAACAACCTGGCCGCAGAGTTGAAACAAATGAAGACGGCCAACGACAACATTACCGGGAAGATGGAAGAAATGAAGGCCGAATTAACAGCGAAGACGGAAGAAATGAAGGCCGAATTAACAGCGAAGACGGAAACGGCTAACAACAACTTGGCCACGACAATGACCTCAAAGATGGCCGAACTGACCACGGAAATGAAGGTGGCGAACGAGGCTCTCGCCGCCAAATTTGAAGAACAGTTGGCCGGCGTGAGGGATGACGTGAAAGAGCTGGGCAAGCGGATGGGCCAAGTGGACGAGCGCGTCGAGGACCTGGCGAGCCGCGTTAACGACCTGGAAGGGAAAGCCGACAGCAGCGTCAAGTCCCTGAACGCCATGGTTGAGGACGTCGTCGGCAGGAAGCTGAAGGATTTAAAGGCCGACGCGCCGGGACGCGACACAACATCTGCGCG
Source organism: Mantis religiosa (assembly GCA_030765055.1). NCBI lineage: Eukaryota > Metazoa > Arthropoda > Insecta > Mantodea > Mantidae > Mantis > Mantis religiosa. Next base: position 135,898,285 of record CM060948.1, on the reverse strand, counting down.
CGTCAAACCTCCCAATTATGACGGCGCGTCAACGTTTGAGGTCTTCCGCCGCCAGTTCGACACAGTGGCCAGGCACAACGGATGGTCGCTGGAGGAGGAGGCCACACAGTTAATAGCCAGCCTCCAGGGAAGAGCCGCGGAAGTCCTAAACGCGGTGCAGACGACGGCGGCGCCCAAGGACATCTGGGAAGCCCTGGAGGATCGCTTCGGGAACCACCGCTTAGCCGCAGCATACCGCAGCCAGCTAAAGGCAAGGTCACAGCAGCCGGGGGAGACGCTGCAGGAGTTCGCCATTGCGATCGAGCAGCTGGCTAGCAAGGCCTTGGTTGACCTGCCACTGGAGTTCGTATCCCGGGAAGCCGCCTACAATTTTGTCGACGGAGTACGGGACACGGAGATTCGTCAGCGCCTAATGCTCGGGGAATATAAAACCATCCACGAGGCGCTGACAGCGGCATTAAGGATGGAGGCGGCCAAAATAACATCCATCCCGACGTCGAGAACGAGGAGTGTCCGCTACGCCGGAGACGGAAGACCAGCTGAAGGACGCCGGCGAACACCTAGTGGCCTGTGTTGGGGGTGTGGACAGCCCGGACACCTGCAGAGAGACTGCCCACACCAGGAAGAGCAGCCGGAAAACGAGTAAGGGCCGTCGTGGGGAGGGGCACGTCGGCGCCATCACCACCATCCCCTCGAGTGACACTGCGCGCCGTCAGCCGGCGTATGGATGACAGCCTCATCGCGGACGGTTGGATAAGAGGAAAGCCGTGCCGCGTGCTGGTGGACACCGGGGCGGCCGTGACCATCATCAGACCTGACGTGGCGAAGGGTTTGCCGACAAGGAAGCCAAGCCGGCCATACCAGCTTGTCACGGCGTCGGGCGACACCTTGCCTGTGGAGGAGGCCCTGCTGGAGCTGAACTTGGGACGGAGTGCCGTTCGTCTGTGGGTGTTCGTCGCGAAGGTGGCTGAGGAGGTGATCCTGGGACTGGATGCCCTCAGGAGCCATGAGGCGACGGTCGACGTCGGCAAGAAGGTCCTGCGGCTTAACGGAGAAGAGGTTATACTTCGTCAACCCGAAGAGCGCCTTGGAATTTGCAGGGTCGTCTTGGACGAAGACGTGGTTGTTCCCGCGAGGAGCGAGGTGGTGGTGACGGCGCGACTGGAGGGCCAGAGAACCAGGAACATGATGCTGGACCAGAAGACGCCTGTACACGGACTGTGTGTAGCCAGGACATTGCTGCCGTGCCGAGAGGAGGTGCCAGTGAGACTGCTAAATCCAACGGACACCGATCACGACGTCCAGGCCGGGACGGAGTTGGGAACGTGCGAGCCCGTAGTGAGCGTAACAGCAATCGACAAGACACAGGAGCCGGCGCCGAAGCAACACCTGGGGCCCCGGCTAGAAGGCTTACTGGAGAGGGCGGCCGACCACCTGACCGCAGAACAGCTGGAGAAGGTTCGACAACTACTGAGGCGATACGAGCGCGTCTTCAGCCAAGTCGATAGTGACTACGGCCGCACGGACAAAGTGCTTCACCGCATCGACACCGGAGACGCCCGGCCTATTCGGCAACCACATAGACGCGTTCCGCTGGCGAAGCAAGGGGCGGTACGAGACATGCTGGAGGACATGAGATCCAGGGGAGTGATTGAAGAGTCTGACAGCCCTTGGTGTTCTCCTGTAGTCTTGGTGACGAAGAAGAACGGCGAGCTGCGCTTCTGCGTAGGCTACAGAAAGCTGAACGCTGTCACCCGGAAGGACTGCTTTCCCTTACCCCGAATTGACGACACCCTGGACACGCTAGCTGGTGCACAGTGGTTCTCGACCCTGGAC
>CM060948.1:135880764-135895449 GCA_030765055.1 Mantis religiosa | reverse complement strand
GTATAGGCAAACGTCTCTTGTGGGTTTGCTTAACGATGTTGGTGCACACGGCCATAAGTGTTCAACTCATTCATCAACACTTTTACATTTACAGAGGTATCCATCAGGTAAGTCTATATGGAATCTTCGAAAGTAAGTTTTAAATTTCCCATGTCCGGTAGCAAATTGGGTCAAAATAAAATTAGGTGAAAAGTACTTGCAGTTTACACGATCATTAACAGTAGGAAAAAATTAATTTCGAGTGATTTGTCCTTTATCGCTATTTATACAAGTGCTGTTCCACATTTCAAAAATTTCTTTTTTCAATGTTTTTCTAACAAATGTGATTGTAGACTCTAAAACTTAATTCCTTTTGGGATAATGCGAAACGCTTAGCAATTTCACCTGCCCTTTCATTTCCATGAATACTCTTACGGCCTCTAACCCATGTGATACATACGTGATTGGTGTTTGCTATAATATCGTTTGTTATTCTGGTAGCAAGTGAATATGTAGTATATTTAGCCCCGATAACACTAGCAGATGCCTGGAAATCACTGTGTATACCTGCGCTGTAGTTATTACTGTGGCACCACTCCACTATTTGATTCAGTGCAGAAATTTCGTCCTGAAATATAGAGCAATTAGGTGCAAGTCTGTATGCTCTATAAAGCAACTCCACATTGTTTATATCGAACAGCACTAAAGCACATCCCACACAAGCTGGATTCTACGGAAGGTCCTAGTATCGCGAACCATTTGTTTAGATGTTGTAGTCATGTGTTTGTTTGCAGTTATTCTCGCTGACAATGTTGTAAAATACAGCAAGATGTCCAGCTTCCAATAAATGATATCTCGAATGAATATCGATTTCAGGAACTTGTAATGAACCTTCATAACCTTTCTTTATGTTATATATCTTTGCACTGAATATTGCCAATAAATATGAAGGTACATTGCCTGCGATTAGTAGTGCAGCATCTGTGGAAATCTTTCCATATTCCTTGATGATTCTGAGTACAAAACCTCTTCGTATCTGGTTGAGTTTACATTGCACCCAGCGTTTATTTAGTACATCTTGGAATACTGCCAAGCAGTATAGTACAAGAGGTTTGATAGCTCCAACGTATAACATCTTCATCTTCGAAGAGTTGAGACCCCATGTGGGACGTGATGTAACTGACAAACCATTGAGAAGTCTAAAGGTTTTTATTTGCACATGGTTGAAGTATTCTCTAAATATTAGTTTGAGATCTAAAATTACGCCAAAGCAAGACAATTTCTTCATTAAATTAATTCTCTGTCTGTTAAGATCAATTACTGGTTCCCCTTTCACCTTTCTTCTACTGGCTACCATTGCAGTTGTCTTTTTTTGGATTGAAAGAGAGTTTGTTATTTACTCCCCACTGGAAAAGTCGTTCTAATGCTATGTTTGTCATTGTAGATAAACCATTGGTAGTTTTATCCTTCACCTACATAAGCTCATCGTCTGCATATGCTATAATATATCGCAGTTTGGCGGTAAATTTATGTTTAAAAGATCATATAATATGTTACAAAGACCCGCGCTGCAGGAAGATCCCTGAGGACAGCCTTTGGTAATAGATTTTTCTATTATAGATCCACAGAAGGATAGTTGTTTTCTTCTGTTATGGAAATAATTCTGTATAATTTTAAATAAATTCACTGGGCAGCGTTTCTTCTTTAATTGTAAAAGTATTCTAAGCCACCATGCGTTATTGAAAGCACCAGTTTATCAAGATACACAAGCACGGCATACATTTTCTATCTGAATGTATGTTTTGTTCAGTCTGTAACTTGTAGCACTGCATCCTCGGTTTACTTTCCTTAGACGATTTTCATTTAATAGGTCATTTATTTTGAAGGTGCTACACAATTTTATCAACTATCAGTTTTTTCTAATATTTTCCCCATAACTGGCAACAGACTAACTGGACGAAATGAATTAACTGTGGGGTTTTGTAGATGATATTAATTTGGCATTATTTTAACAACAGCAATTTTCCATGCTTCGGAAAACACGGCTAATTCTAGACATTTGTTGTACACCGTGACAAAGAATTGCGGTAAAGCAAAATGGATGTGACGCACTATGTTTGCAGAGATAGTTCCATGCCTGTGGCCTTTCTACAATTCTGTCTTTTAATGATATGTTCCACTTCCTTCTGAGTAAAGGGCACATGCATTAGATTCAGCAAGAGTTATTGTCGAATAGACAGTTGATTGTCGTCGTCATCAGAGTCCGTAGGGAAAAAAGCATCATATGACACTGAAGCTGTTTCAAAAGGAGTTGATGTGAATCCATTATCTGTATCAACCGTACTAAGAGTTTTGTTAACATTTTCCGGCTTTATAGAAAGTTTATAGATAATTTTCCATGCATTTGGCTTCCGCGAGGAGCAGAATTCTTTCCAACAGTTTGTCTTCGCATTTTGAATGACATGTTTATATTCGAGTATTATATTTTTGCTTGTATACTTGTCGCAGTGGCTCACATGTTCTTTTAAATCTTCTGCTGCAAGTTTGCAAGCGCGTTCTAAGAATATTTAGCTTGGTTGTCCAGCAGAAGTTTCTTGATTGTCCTGAATTAGTAAGTGAGAATTACACATGCTCTTGATTATATCTGTGGCTCTCTGAATTATTCTATTTAGATTATCTCCTGTAGCACAATTGCTAATTTTATCCATTATAGGTTTTAGTTTTTTCTGAGCTCAAAGTGCTTCCACATTGCAGTTTTAAATTTCATTATGTGTATATATATCATTTGAGGGTGTCTTATTATGTGGGAGGACAGAAAGTGTGATTATGATTAGTTCGTGGTCAGAAAATGTGTCCAAATCACTCACTTGCCAATCAGTAACGTATGGCAAACGAAATAGTTAAAATGATGCTCAACTAAATCCGCGGTCCATTGAGCTTAGAGTTATCCAACATTAACCTTTCAAGATAAGGTAAAACCAGGTAACGCCACAAAAAAGGTTCGAAATCGAATGTAAGGTAGACACGCTTCTCCCACGCCAAAGATAGATTCCGACATTTAGTCGTCCTTGGAGCCAGTGTCGTTCAGAATGTCCGATTGGGATTGACTTGTTGAATATCCAAAACGCCTTTCATTGCTAGGTTTGGGAAGGAATTTCGTTCGGTAGAATAAATGAAAATAACATTTTAGGGTACTGTTCATTTGTGAATGAATTTGGAGACGTTTTATTTAGAAACACACCGCATTTAATATAATATATTACAAGTCTGATTGTCAAATTAACTAAACACTAAACATAAAGGAATTGTTTGTAATGACACATATTGCAAATGAATCAAGGAGGCCTTCTTGTTCTAGATTCGTACACAGATGTCTGCTTCTTGTGGATGGCCATGAGTCAGATCTTAACAAAATCGAGCTGTCTGCGAAAAAAATGATATCCACGTGCGCTTACTGTGTTATACTTCTCATAGGCTACAATCATTATAGAGGGCATTTTTCAAGGCCCATGACTCATACCATGATAATTGTTATAAACTGAATACAAATATAGAAGGGTAGAAAGATAATCAAAATCACATTCGACATATTACATAAGAAGCCCGTCTCAGGGCAGCAACACCTTCAATTACTGAAATTGTCTTAATATCCACAGAATTTACCAACTGAATGAAGCTTTCCTAAGCGACCGATATTTCCACGTAGGTGAAAACACAAGAAACTTGACTGAACCCAAAACATCTAATAAGACACTTTGAAAAGAAAGTTAATACTGCACAGATATTCTCCATTCTGCCCTAAATTCCAAAGAAACAATAAAAACAGAGTAGGAATGTGACAGAAGTCACGTGTTTCTTTCAAACATCTGCAATCTTCTCCCACCGTTCACTTCATCATCCTTAATTATTCGGAATTATTATACAGCTACTCTGTGCTTGCTAACGTATGTACCACTCATTTATTGTTTGGAACGATATAAATATGACTGACACCTCAGTCTTTCCCCCAATGACCTAGAAAATGTATGGAGTTTAAAAAGCATGAAGGCTGCACCGATTAACCTTTAAATAAGTACCGAATTCCTTTACTAATTGGCCTTTGTACCTATAAGAAGACGTGAACCAAAATTAATTCTGTAATTGTATATTTCGATTAACACGAAGTATAAAAATAAGTGTTTGTAAGAATAGTTTGTAGACCGATATCCTTTTCTGTGTCATCAAGCATTTCTGGGATATCCATTTTTATTGGTTTGCTGTTTTCAGCATTTCAGTTTTAATGTGCTGTCGTGTTAATTGTTTCTCCCATTAACATGAAGGGAGTACTACATTACTAGTCCTGCATATACAAATTAACTTTTTAAACATTTGACTGTCAATTCGATTTCCTCTATTCCCCTTGTTCTACAAGAAATTGTGTAATAAAATCCTTTCTCTAAAGGTTCATTTGCATTAGTATAAAGTAGAAAAATGTACACTCCTTATATAGTTTGTAAAACATATTTAAATTAAACGATGTTACATAAAGTATTGCAAATATAAGAAATTCAATTCCTAATGCATTAAATACTTTCGCTATGGATTGAAGTTATTCTGTATAAAGTGGGCTATGAACTTCAGAAAAAAAAACTGTGATATCTCTTGTGAAATTTTTTGTTATTATTAATGTCATTTTAAAACAGTTCAGATGGAGGATTGTACATTTGTATTTACTTTTTAAAATCTTTTTTTTTTTTTTTATGTATTTGTTAAAAGAAAATATATACTCCTTGGCCAGTATTTACACAAGAGGAAGTAAATCACTAATATAAGCGGAAATACGTAATCAGAACAGTCTCCATGGCAATAAACAATTTTCTTCACAGACAAGCAGAATGCTGTAATTTTTAGATTACAAGCACAGAATTACCCTCACCATCGAGCACACACGATGTTACTGGGTGACCACAGTCTGATGTAGTCAGAGAACCTCCTCTCAGCACGTATATCCATCACCGTCAGGACTTGCAGCCAAAGAAACCTCGAGATATGGATGAGAATGTGCTCCCAGGAACTTCTCAGAACCATCAACATCGTACTGGGACTGCTTTTTGTCACCACCAGCATCCCACGACTCATTTCTTGAATTGTTCTACCACCGCTTTTCAACAGCTGCTCATCCTCAAGCATCTCCTCCTCCAATATTAACAGCACGAGGTATTCAGCTGACTCTTCTGACATCCGCAGGACGCCGCCCAAGTTCATATCTGTGGAAGTGCTAACATGTGGTCATGTCATGAGATTCTCCCCCCTCTACACCCCAGGTATCTTGCTCTCCATTTACAACTGATGATCCCAAATCCAGACGGAAGTGTGTAAATTACAGGACAGAAAATTATGAAATTCTTCATTCTCCTCCAGAAATTTTAGCAATTACAAATTCAAATCCACGAACACCCTCTCAAATAAATTGTAGTTCACAGAAAACTAAAGTTGTAAAATTATGTTACAATAAAACACAACATTAAAATTATTTTTGACTCAATTTATTTTAACAGAGTTGCTAAGGCAACAAGGTAACCCTGTACATCAAGGGCTTCGTATGCTACTGTAAGTGTTACCTGCTGTGGACTTCTGAAATATGCAAGACAAGATAAAGTACCTTGCTTCATGATAACCATAAAATTAAATTACAAAAGTTATAATTTTATCTTTTATATTTGCTCTGTAACTCTAAAAATGTTGGCCCAGAACTGAAAAAAAAGTAGAAAAAGGTATACATGTCTGTGTGTGTCCATATGTCTGTGAACAACATTACTAATTGAAAAACCAGTTAATTACCAAACTTGATATTTTTTGATTCAGTATTTTGTAAAGGTTGAGACAGAAGGAATTTAAAGTAACCCCTCTAAACCAAACTACCCTAAATACCTGGAGTATTCTTCAAAGTTTTTGTTTTATCAAAAGCAGCTCTAAGAATTATGATTAAAACGTGTTATGTTCAGGATATTTTTATGACAAATTAAATGCACATCTTGAATTTTGTGGAAATGTTAGAAGTTCACTTCATTCTGAATGATATTTGTATAACTAGTAAAGTGTAAGAGATAGAATCTTGCTATTCAAAATATTTGGATCTCATTAAAAACAAATTTCTTTCAAATACATTTTTGCAATGTGAATAATTTCAAAGATATTATTATTTGTCTGAATTTTCCAAAGGCTATACTTTACTCAAATGGGAAGTCATCAAACATTTTTACTTTCCCTAACATGTACAGTCAACTGCGTTAATGCAATCTAGACAGCAGTGTCCCTACAATCAGCTGTGTGGAAGTGTCTCTGGTAACTGCACAGCTCTGTGCAGTGGCATCCTGTGACACTTGAGGTTTTTGTTTTTTCAACTTAAGTATACGATGTAGTCAAATATATCAGAAGTGAAACATGGCATGACTAACGAGATGTTGAGGGCGAACATAGCTCATTGTGATTTTGCCAGATGCCAGCCTATACTTGTCAGTCACTAAAGGATAAGATTGTGCAGTTAGAGTTGCCCATTAGTGAGACGGCTTCTCACAGGCTAAGAACAGTAGGCACACACAGTAGACATGCAGTTTGCAAAGGAACATCTTTTGTCTTACCATAGAGAGCTGCAAGTGGGTCGGTATGCTTTGGAAGAGCTTCCAACATCCCTGGATGTGTGAGAGAGTACTATATGGCTTGATGAGTTGTTTTCTGTACTGGCCATTATGGCAATTGACCAGTTGCTGGTCAAATGGTTTTAGGATGGATCCCAGGTACCTAAAAATCATAAGGTGATCAGGTCGTATCAGTTGGGTTGGATTAGTTGGGCTGCACCTGGATTAGTTGAGAAATCCCCAAGAATGAATTCTGTTGAGTATGTAACCTTTCTGAGAGATGTTCTACAAATCTTCCTGGTGCTGGATAACAGCGGTGTTCAAGCATCTTGGTGTACACAGGAGTCCTTTGCAGAGCACCTGTTTTACAGATCCTGAGCTGGCTCACGAAATGTTTGAACCTCAGTATTATGGTATATGTCTGGTCACGCATAATCCATATGTAGCAGCCCAATCAAAGATGCACTACAAATTGATTATTGGAGCACTGCAGAAACCAATAGGAACATCTAAGACATGAGTCAGAGTATTTCCAACATCTAAATGAGTCTGTACCTTCCTGACTTAACTGGTGGATAGGCAAGCCAATTGGACAGACTATTGACTGTCTGTTTGTAAAATGGTTCTCATGTAAGTTAATTATGACTGTCTACAATTATGAGAAATATTAATGAAACACTATGCTTTGTTATTTTTCAATATGCATGTGGAATATTCTGTGATATGACTGGAATTTCAATTTATTTCCTATTAGTTCTATTTATCTCTAAAACAGAGAATAAGATTTAAATAAATGTTTGCAAGTTGAAACAGCATACAACATATTCTGCTATGTTAAATAATTATAAACATTAAAAATATATGTGGAAACGTTGAGTCAGACTGAAAAATTCAATGCCATAGCCGGGATTTGAACCACGGATCTTCTGGTTTCCGTCCAGCCGCACTACCATTGTGCTACTATGGCCAACGTGCCGATATGACATTAAATTTTCCAACTGACTCGAATTTTCCCGGTAAACCACTTAGGAGTTCTCATAAACACATGAGACAACTACCTTAATGGCGACTTACTACATGTAAGTACTTACCATCGAGTCAGTTGGAAAATTTAATGTCATATCGGCACGTTGGCCATAGTAGCACAATGGTAGTGCGGCTGGACGGAAACCAGAAGATCCGTGGTTCAAATCCCGGCTATGGCATTGAATTTTTCAGTCTGACTCAACGTTTCCACAATTTAGCCTACACACGGCCAGTGTGAAAGAATAATTAATTTCCATTAATTAACCTAATAGTGGTTAACTATAAAGCCCGGGCCTTAAAGTACTTACATGTAGTAAGTCGCCATTAAGGTAGTTGTCTCATGTGTTTATGAGAACTCCTAAGTGGTTTACCGGGAAAATTCGAGTCAGTTGGAAAATTTAATGTCATATCGGCACGTTGGCCATAGTAGCACAATGGTAGTGCGGCTGGACGGAAACCAGAAGATCCGTGGTTCAAATCCCGGCTATGGCATTGAATTTTTCAGTCTGACTCAACGTTTCCACAATTTAGCCTACACACGGCCAGTGTGAAAGAATAATTAATTTCCATTAAAAATATATGTTATCAATTATGCTGTAAATGTATTTGTATAGTTCTTCATATTTGCAAGCAACAGTATAACCCCTTAAGATTGCCTTAAAGTAGCATATTGTTTATCTTTTAACAGTCTAACACTGATGCCACAGCTGATAAATATGCAAGTATCAGTAAAGTGGCGACACCTACCAAATCTTTAGGTACTTCTTTGATTAATTACTGCAAGAAGCTTATAAATAAAGCTAGAATTAAGTATTGCATAATCTATAACCCTTTATGACATAAAGCCATCTTGTAACCTCTGTAAATGTTCTGTTTTAGTTATTCTTTTGAGACAATATGTGTTATTTTAACACCACAGGTGTATAAAATAACTGGACTCAGACTCAACCTTGCATGATGGCATGAATGCCAACCTATATTACAAACCTCACAAGATGCTCTGCATAGGCAGCACTACCACCATTATGATGTCATTAACATGGATGAGTGCATTTTTTTTTATTTATTTATTTATTTATTTATTACACTGCATGCTCCGTTACATCGTAACACTACATGCATTCCTTACTCTTTTTACAACGAGTTGTAGTAATTACAATTTTTACAAGTGTTACAAGTTCTCATTATATGATACAATTTTTTGGTTATAAAGAAGGTTTTGATTCCACTTATACTGAGATATTGTCGGAAATTATATTTTTAGGTCACTTGATTTAAAAAAGAAACATTTTTATATTTCACTAAAAAGTTTACAGCTGTGTTTCCACTGCAAATACCAGTATTCAGGTCTCCTGCATCCAAATATAAAGCAATTTTAGAAAAATATCTGTGTGTGAACTGCACAACTAAACAATTAAACTGTTGGTATTTAAGTTCAGCATCTTCCAAAGATGCGACAAAGGTTTTCAAGAAAATCCTCCCGCCACAGACTGCCCCTTACTTTTCCAAAATGCTGATTTTCTAAGAAATGGCTTAGCAATTTTGCTTAATGTACCATATGATTCTGATACTTTAATCTCAAACGAAATATTTATCCTGAATTTTTTGAAAGCTTCCTCATGAGTTCTCTTTATATAGGATAATTGGTCAACCATAAGAGATAGACAAAATGCTGCTATGTAGAAAATATAATATCTTTAAAATGTACAATTTATTTCAAGTACAGATTTCTTTTTAATTTATGTTGTTTAATGTCCTGGACCTGTAAAGAGAATCAAATTGAAAGCTGCTGGTTCACATGTGTTGGCTCAAGAATTTATCCCACTATTTCAATTGTAACTACAAGAAGACATGTAATAAAATAATTTCTGCAAATCTTCATTTCATTAACATGAAGCAGATAGAAGAATAAGCCTTTGTAAGAAGAGTTAGTACAAAAGTATAGAAGTTATGTAAGTGATACAAAACGGATATTTTTATACCTTTCTCATAAAAGGGAAATGAAACCTCAAAGCTATCAAATAGGGATCAGCTATGCTATTAAAAGGTTTGACTATAATTTCTGTGTTTCCCTTAGATTAGATTAAATTTATTTGCATTCAGTGGGTTCACTTGTACCAACAAAGGACTATAAACAATGAACTTGTCCAGAGGTATACAGTTTCATATCATATATAATTAAAAATTTAACATAAGAGACATATTATACACAGGCAATATAAAAACAATATAGAAAGTAAGGCAGAAATAATTATATATGATACAAAACCAAACACTTTTTTAATTAACGTTCAATTGGCTTTTGCCAGTATATCTCAACCTTTTTGTAATGGATACCACTTATTGTCATTTCTTCAATACATATAAATAAACAATCCACAACGATTTATTGGCAGTGATTTGTCATTGGAACAGAGATTTTACTTACAGAGAGTTACTAAGCTTATCAGGATAATTTTCCATTCAGATAATCTTGTACAAAATAAAATGAATTTGAGCATAGCTACTTTCTAGCAGCATTTTTAAAAGCACCAAAATTATCAATTTTTTTCTTTAAGATCATTAGGAAAAGTGCTCACTATTTTGACGGATTATTAATGCATACACCTTTATGAAAGCCAGAAAGCTTAGCACTGGGATAATGGATATTACACTTTTGTCTAATGTTTATTTTATGAATTATATTGTTATAAATGAGGCCCAATTGCATACAAGAAATTTGATGATCAAGAATATATACATGCAAGGAAGGGTTAATATCTTCAATCTTTCAAAAATATATAGGCAAAAGTGTCTTCTACGGGTGTTAATGACTCTTACAACAACTAACATCTAACAACTAAATACTCCACAACTAACCTAACTGCAGAACTAACCCAGTCAAAAAAAGTGCACATCACATTGAAATAATTCTGTATAACAAACTGCCTACCATGATTAAATACATAAAAGATATAAATATATTAAAAAAACCTTAGGTCATTCCTATTATTTCATTTATTTTATACAGTTGCAGAGTTCCTGAAAATGTAATTACGTAAAATAAGATAGTTAATGTAATAAATTTATATTTTCTAACCCTGAAAATAGTTGTATGTTGTAGAAACGTTGAGTCAGACTGAAAAATTCAATACCATAGCCGGGATTTGAACCACGGATCTTCTGATTTCCGTCCAGCCGCACTACCATTGTGCTACTATGGCCAACGTGCCGATATGACATTAAATTCTCCAACTGACACGTATTTTCTAGGTAAAGCACTTAGGAGTTCTCATAAACACATGAGACAACTACCTTAATGGCGACTTACTACATGTAAGTACTTTAAGGCCCGGGCTTTATAGTTAACCACTATTAGGTTAATTAATGTGGTTTACCGGGAAAATACGAGTCAGTTGCAGAATTTAATGTCATATCGGCACGTTGGCCATAGTAGCACAATGGTAGTGCGGCTGGACGGAAACCAGAAGATACGTGGTTCAAATCCCGGCTATGGCATTGAATTTTTCAATCTGACTCAACGTTTCCACAATTTAGCCTACACACGGCCAGTGTGAAAGAATAATTAATTTCCATTAATTGTATGTTTTATACTTTTAGTTAGGAATAGGATTTTACTGTATGCGCTCTTGTAATTTTTATTTGTTTTTTCTTGACAAAACCATAAAAACGTAACTTTTTAAGCGCTGAATAAATACTACTATTACTATTACAAATCAAGAAAGACCTCGTGTCTCATGCAAAGCAAACACATAACTTCCAACATTTACCATGTACACTTTACTGCTTTGTTATTCAATTTTGTGATTCCTATTTTACCCAAAGGAATATTAGGAATATAGTTTACAAATCATAAACCAAATATAATAAAGTTACAAGATATAACCAAATGCAATGCACTATCATTAAGATGATAAACAATAAACATGAAAATTAATATTTTAGTTTCATAAATAATGTGTTCAAGGAAACCGTGACATATTGATAAGTTATGTAATTCATCAAAATATGTGTAAGTGGTTTTTTAAAAAGTGTAACCTACCAATTGAAGCAATAATTCAAGATCATATCTTTCAAAACAGAAAATGGGGCAATCAAAATGTGAGGGACATCTTGAAGGTGATTTTCACAAATACAATCAGAGATAGATTTGATTTTGAATCGAAATAAGTAAGCAGAATTTTAGCCATGACCAGTTAAGAATTGAGTGAGAACATAATTAGGATTAAGGAATTTATATTTATGTCTATCAGAAACCATTGGGAAATATAAAGCTTTAGGCAAAGCACCACAATCACTTTTTAACCAGTATTCATTCCAGTCGTGGATGATAATCATCTACTATGTTTCCCTCATATAAGAAATAATGCATAAAGTGTAAAATACCAGAAGATCTGAAGTGACAACTCTCTTTGCAAGCTTGTTGACAGGTTCATTTCCGGCAATACCCAGGTGTTCCCTATCCCATAAAATACATACAAATATGAGAACCATTTAATATTTGATCCCTTATTTCAGCTGCAATAGAATTACCATTGTTTGTATCGCTCAAAGCCACAATTTCTGCCTGTGAGTCTCTGTAAAGTTGAGTAGTACTTTGGATGCTTTGCACCTACCATGTGCACAGAAGCCAAATGTTGAGTTTTTCGTTGTGTTTTGCATTTATCAGGATCCTTAGCACTAAATTGCCTTATTCTTTGAAATTTCAGAGCACTTTATTATTGAATAAGGCACTTCAGAATTTGAGAAGTCATATACTTGGAATAGAAATAGGATATTTTACCCCTTGATATGGGTGCAGATTTTCAGTCCCGGATATAGGACCGGTGCCCACTCAGCATCACGAGGAAAGTGAGGAGCTTAGAATAGCTTAGCAACCCTGGTTAGTTAGTTAAGTGCAGAGGTTCTACTCCCATTAGTCCTGGACCCGTAGGACCAAGAACCCGGGCCTCCTTCTACCCGGGAGCGATGGAAACTCCGGGGCTCTTTCCATAGGGCAATACCTGATTTCTTAAAAAGCCCCCCCCCCCCCCCCCGCTGAGCACAACGTCAAGACGGGATGGAAGTGGATACGCCACTTACGCGCGTCAACCCCGCAGGGAAGACTACCGAAAACCTCGGTGGGGCCGCAGGTGATCTAGCACACCCACTACTAGCTCTGCAGGCTAGCACCCGGGACTATTGAGGCAACCCTCTACCCCTTCCGGGCGGCCCTGAGCGGCCTGGCCGGAAGTACCCATTTACCCGTGGGCTATCGGGAACCACCACCCCCTCGAGACCAACCCATTCCGAACAACTCCCGAAGGAGGGGCTCGGCTGTTCGGCCCGAGGTTCCTCTAGTAACGTCAGAGGTACCACGAGTGCTAAGGGTCCGCAGCGCCCGCACCACGGCAGCTGAAGGGGACGGATCCCCTCCCCTACGGGAAAACGGTCACGAAAACCAACATTCCGGCTGGGGGATGCCGAGATGCTGATCACATCTTCTACTCAATGACCTTGTTGTCGACGGGCCCTTAAACACCACACTCACTCACTCACTCCTCGTATTGGTTGGATGATCATCCACCTCTGCCACACGTAAGTGGGCATGAGACAGTCAGGTTGGTAAGCCTTGGCGCACCAGTGGTTAACTTTTAGCCCCTTGATATGGCGGTTCTGTGGAATTCCTTTCTCTCACTCATTACACAGGAAAACTGCCTTTAATTTAACCCCATACATTAACATTGTAATCCACTTTATTTCATTTTATGTAGCAAAAATTTATTCTCAATTATCTGCAAATTGACAAAAGTGCAAAAACAAGGTACCTATTTACTTTTATCTGCATAAATTGAGGTTTTTAAAATACTTCGGATTCCTCAGCATGTTCACATAAATGCATTGACACCTTTAGCATATATGCACAAATTAAGACAACACAAAAGTTAGAATTAAAGACAGTAAAACCCGGAGGAATGTCATTTAGAGAACACTCTCCAACACAATGTAATAGTAAAACTCAACACATATGGACAGCCTAGTAAAGTGCAAGCTGCGCACTGGTGCTTTGCTATGAAAAGACATATTGGTTATGCTGGTATTATTTAAGGGAAATTAAAATGCCTATCCTGCACCTCCTTCACGACCCATTATTAATAAACTATTTAAGGGATCATACTGATAATTTTACAGGTGTATATGCAAGCATTCTAAATTCACTGATTTCCTTTAGTTATGGGTTCAAATCTGCTCCAGATTGATAATTTTCAAGTGTGCTAAAAACAACAGCCCCATGTTAGTGATTTACTGGCAGTGAAAAGAAATCCTGTGGGACAAAATTTTGGAACACAAGCAGCACTGATATGACCCTGATGATTAATATTTTTTTTTAAATTTTCAATTTATTCATCCCCTATATTTCATACAGAGGATACGTCATTGTAAATTATAAGAAAAACATAAAATTACACTCAAAGTCTACTGTATGCACTGCTTAGAAATTAAATGTATATTGTTTATTTTCCATTTTTTGTACCCTTCCACACTATAAAAATCTTGTTCTGACAAATATCTTTATATATTCTTAATATTACACAGTTTGCATTCTTTATTTTAGATGTTAGATAAGGTATTTTAAATATAATAAATTCAATTTCTAACGCAGCAAATACTTTTGCTATCAATTGAATTTATTCTTTATACAGCGGGCTATGAACTTCAGAAAAAATAAGCTGTGATATCGCTTGTGAAATCATTTGTTATTATTAATGTCATTTTAAAACAGTTCAGATGGAGGATTGTACATTTTTATTTACTTTTTAAAATCTTTTTTTTTTATGTATTTGTTAAAAGAAAATAAATACTCCTTGGCCAGTATTTACACAAGCGGAAGTAAATCACTAATATAAGCGGAAATACGTAATCAGAACAGTCTCCATGGCAATAAACAATTTTCTTCACACACAAGCAGAATGCTGTAATTTTTAGATTACAAGCATAGAATAACCATCACCATCGAGCACACATGATGTTACTGGGTGATCACATTCTGGTGTGGTCAGAGAACCTCCTCTCGGCACTTACA
>CM060948.1:135840764-135875764 GCA_030765055.1 Mantis religiosa | reverse complement strand
GTCAATTGTGTATCAGTTGCGAGCAAGTAAACACCTGCAGAGCTACTCGGTAATACTACAGCTTGTTTCAAAATGTGCGTGTCTCCTGGTTTCAAATGGGCATTTAGAAATGACGCCTCCTAGCAGCACACTAGGAAATAAAGTGCTGCATTTAAAAACACGAAAAGTAATAAACAATATCTATAGATTTTTTTTAAAAAAACTAACAATGGTCTGGGTCTGCTACAAAAATCTGGGAAAGGGCTTCTGAGGCTACAGTTGTGTCTGAAAGCAGTTTAGGTGAGTTATTAAGGAAGGAAAAGCCTTTGGTGCTAGTGCAACAACGTCCTTCTCTATGACCAGAAAACAAAGATTAAGAACACGAAAAATATCTAATTTGGATGTCTTAATTCTGAAGTAGCTAGGAGAAATATGAATAATTTTTAAAGCACAGAAAAACAAAACCCACTCTGAAGAAAGTGCTTATGAAGCTTCAAAATTCTATTGACTTCCAAGGCAGTGTCTGAACATTAAGAGGAGTTCTTTTGAAGCTAGTATTTATATGGAAAAAATACTAACACTAACAGACAAATTTTAACCGAACATCGTACCATACGGGTCAAAAGGTTTAAGTATTTACGAAATATTCGGAGATATCGTAGTGAAGTTTATATAATTCATATAGATGAAGCTTATATCAATGCAGCACATACTAGACCATATGCCTCGAGTGAAATTCGTTACAGGGACCCTGCAGTGATGTCGAAAGGCCGACAGTTGGTTATCATGCCTTGAAGCAAATATATAATGGCGAGCAATAAGTTGGCGAGCAAAGAGCTCTACGTTGAGGCGCCAATTTGATACAAAAAGGTTTATGGGTGGTTTAGGGTAAAACAATGAGGTTTCTCACAGGGTATGCGTGGATGTGTGTGAGAAGGATATTTAATGACACTGGAATGCCCGTTTCCAACTTATTTAACCACTGCTTCTTTTTTTTTAGAACATCGAAATGAAAGTTGCCGACCAAGGGTTACCAATCTCTGTTTAGAGTTACTGACGGCAGAATGTTTATTACTCGATAAACTTTATTCGTTCCTCATATATATATGAACCGACAATTATCCAAGACAGAACAAGAGGACTGCCCCCAATCGCCCTCACGCCTCAGACTGCTCTCATCGGCCTGACGCCGAGGACTGTTTTTAATGACCACAGCTGCGCGTGTGGGTGTATCACTTTCACTTACTGAAAGCCCTGTTCATTCAACCAAAAATCTCTTTGTGGCTGTTTTGTCATGCCATTCTAAATGATCCAAAGAATACCCTATTCGACAAGTCAAGTGAGCCCCTTTGGAAAACTGCTAAGGACACTGTTTCTTACATTGCTTTTGTTATAACAACTTTCCCCCCAACTTTCCCCCCAACACAGCTGGTCTTGCCCTTGTCGTAACAAAGAACCAACATTCCTTTGGCATCCATCAATATTCTTTACTTCTGGCAAACTTTAATTTCGGTATTAAATATCCCCATAGATATTATTTTATTATCCCATAATGAAATAATATATATGTCTTGCCCGAATATAACGCAAAATATTAGACCTTCGTCAGCAACTTCCATCTCGGTCTACAATTTCTTTTCACAACGTTAATTTTACATGACATTTCCTAAAAAATATTCACATGGTTACATAACAATAGTTCATTCAAAATTTACCAACACTCTGATCTGCAGTTTCCAACTTTTAAATATTACTCGGAAAATATTTCAATCTACATCACCTCTCTCTTTTTCTCCATCTGATCTACTTAAAACTAATTCATATTATTGTTACACTTTAAAAAATTCATAAATATACACTCCTATGTTTAAACCATTGTACATTAATAATAGTATATTTGTATACACATTTCTGAATTCTTCTTCTGGATTCTATATAAATATTCTTTTCAAAAGTCTTTCATCGTTCTGATTTTCATTCATAAACTTTTTTCACTTGTTTAGTTTTAAATTTCACTGCACTGTCACTACACTGTTTATACTTAACCTTATAAATTTTACACTACACTTTTTTATACTTAACATATACATTTTACCAATTTTGTGTTTCATCTCATTTTAGAATCTGTTATGGTACTTTTAAATACAAAGGACTTATTTATTCTACATCCCCATGATTTTTCCATATCTAGCTTAGGTATTGTACATCGATATCTTGTCCTATCTTTTCTTCACATATTCTGATGGAACTGTGCCCCTTGCCCGAAATATTTTAATATTTCTCTTTCATTTCTCCCTCGATTTTGAACGCTTTTCAATGTTTCTTTCGTCGCCGTGATCTCTATTGCTACCTCATTCATTTGATTTTTGGTGCCTCCAAATACCTCGGCGGTTTTCTATTTCCCCATTTTGATACTTCTAATCTACTCCTAGTTTCTTCTAACTCTTTTCTAGCCATTTCTCTTTCTTTGCCTAAGTTCTGTCCTATTTCCTCCCTCAGTTTACTGTTTCACTATCTGACCTTTCATTAACTACATTCAAAACTTCATTTTCAGCGTTCTGCGTCTCCTCACTAACATCTTTCCCTACATTGTCTGCTACCTGACCAGCTTCTTCTCTTACATTCTCTACTTGCTGGCTAACTTTCCCGAAATTTTCTAACCCCTGTTGTTGATTGTCTAACATCTTTCCTAGTTCTATTTTTCCTACCTCTAACTTCTGAAATCCACTTTCTATCTTTCCTTCTACCTTTTTTAAACTTTGATTATATTCCTTCATCTCTTTTATTAAACTTTGAGTATTATCATCTATCTTTTTATTTAAACTTACATTGCCACTCCTCATCTCTTTTCTTAAACTTTTACTTAAACTTTGATTGTTATCATTCATCTCTTTTCTTAAACTTTCACTTAAACTTTGATTGTTATCCTTCAACTCTTTTCTTAAACTTTCACTTAAACTTGTGAACATTTTTCTAATTTCCTTTAACATTTTTCTTTCTCTTTCTACATTATTTAGGACAGTTCTACTACACTCTGCTACTTCAACTACCCCCTGCTTACTGTTATTACTATAAACCACCTGAACTTCCATGTTTTCTACAGATTTTTACTTAACACATTTCTTTTTATTCTTCTTTTTCACTCAAATACACCAGCAATAGTCTAGTATATAATTTAGCACTCTGTACCTTTGATTTTCTACTGGCTCCTGATGTCACTGAAGATCCCGGTCTCTCTTCTTTCCAGTAGAACCATTGTAGTTCCGCTTATTGTCGAACGTCCTCGTGTCGAACCTCCTTCTCCTGTTGAACCTCGTTGTCGGGTTGAACCTCCTTCTCGAGTTGAACCTCCTAATCGGGTTGAATCTGCTGCTCGTGTCAAACCTACTTCTCGTATCAGGTCCCGCGTTGGCGCGCAAATTTAAAGCAAAAAGATGGTGGCGAGCAAGGGTTACCAAACCTGCTTTAGAGATACTGACGGCAGAATGTTTATTACTCGATAAACTTTATTCGTTCCTCATATATATATGAACCGACAATTATCCAAGACAGAACAAGAGGACTGCCCCCAATCGCCCTCACGCCTCAGACTGCTCTCATCGGCCTGACGCCGAAGACTGTGTTTAATGACCACAGCTGCGCGTGTGGGTGTATCACTTTCACTTACTGAAAGTCCTCTACATTCAACCAAAAATCTCTTTGTGGCTGTTTTGTTATGCCATTCTAAATGATCCAAAGAATACCCTATTCGACAAGTCAAGTGAGCCCCTTTAGAAAACTGCTAAGGACACTGTTTCTTACATTGCCTTTGTTATAACAACTTTCCCCCAACTCAGCTGGCCTTGCCCTTGTCGTAACAAAGAACCAACATTTCTTTGACATCCATCATGATTCTTTACTTATGGCAAACCTTAATTTCGGTATCAGCCTACTAGAGGAGAACAGGCTTTTGTTCAAAACGTTTATGTACTAAGATCCTAAAAAAAGTGGACATGACTACCAAAGTAAGAATTATAACTTAGTTTATAGGAGCTGCAATACCGGCTTCGAGAGTGAGATTTGTTTTTAGACACCTTATCCATCGCACTCCCCTCTCGTATTCTTACGCGTGTGACGCATTGTGGCGATCGGTGCACTAACCCCAGCATAGTTGCTACTCATCGCTACCGCGCAGGATTCCTGTCAAGATAAAATAATACGTCTGTACCTAAGAAGCCTGTTTCAGTGCAGCAACACTTGCAATTACTGAAATTGTCTTAATGTCCACAGAATTTAACAACTAAATGAAGCTTTCCCAAAGGAAACAGGTTTTCTCGTTGGTGTAAACACAAGAAACTTCACTGAACCCAGGACATGTAATAACACACTTTCTGAAGAAAGTCAATACTGCGCTGATATGCTGCATTCTGCCCTAAATTCTAAACAAACAATAAAACAGAGTAGGAAAGGGACAAATGTCACATGTTTCTTTCAAACATCTGCAATCTTCTCTCACTGTTCCCTTCATCATCATCATCATCATCATCATCATCATCATCATCATCATCATCAGCAGCAGCAGCAGCAGCAGCAGCATCATCAATCATCATCATACCATCATCATCATCATGTGCAGTCTTCTCTTATGGAAAGGCACAGATCGCACCTTCAGCATGAGAATGAAACGCAATTTTCTTCATATTTCCACAACATATTCAAGAAAGGAACATTGGCCCAAAAATACAAAACAGAACACGGTCGTAAGCGAATGAAAATAACAAAAGGCACTGTAAAGTAAAAACCGTTTTCCTCTAATAAAAAGGAATGAAGAAGAACAAAATAACAACAAATTTTCTATTTTTGCAATGTTTGTAATTAGTGATTCAAGGTCAATAAAATTAGGTGAATAGATTCACTGCGAAGGAAAATCAAAAGAAACGTACAATGCATGATGTTCATTGCAGAAATGGATGAGAAATGAATGAACGAACGAATGAATGAATAAGTAGATAAATAAATATGTAAACAAGTAAATAAGTATTGTAAATACGTAAATAAGTAAATAAATAAATAAGGAAGGAAGGAGGGGAGGAAGAGAGGGAGGAAGGGAGGGAGGGAGGGAGGGAGGGAGGGAGGGAGGGAGGGAGGAAGGGAGTGAGGGAGGGAGGAAGGGAAGAAGAAAATGTCCTATGTTAACCTGAACATATACATTGTTAAACTAACCTTCTATTCATGTACCTGTATATGGAGTAAAATATGTGGTTCGATTTGACCTGAACATTGATCTGATTTATCCTGATATAAGACGGTGAAAAAGCTCACTGCTGTGACTAGATTTCTTTATTTATTTGCAGTGGGTTGGTTGAGAATAAAAATCAAACAGATTCTATAAGTATCACTTAAATATTTCTGTAGTTAATGGTATGTTTGGGGTTCAATTTTCTTTAAAATTAATAACAAAGTCAAAGTTGTGCAGATTTTTACTTGATTTACTCTAGTCTGCCCTATAAATATTCAGATTTGAATTCGTAGTTAGAGCTATCATATTGGTTTTCCTTTTGGCATTAATATTGTGACCAAAACAAAAAATTGAAAGGGCTGACTTTAAACTTCTTTATTGTCATTAAAATCGTTTGCCCAAAGCTAATGTAAAATCACTTTCTCTTTTATACAAATGCAGCCTTCGACACGTATCTTTAATGTTTCTTTATGTCCTTTTAGCACTCACCAACTTGTGCTGCTGGTAATCCCTCTGACGTACAAGTTCACCTCTTACACAGAGTCGCACGCCGACTCCGATATTCGCTACCTGACCAACTGCCCGTCGATTCCTCACCACGGACCTGCGCCTGCTGATTCGTGAACTGCTTAACTGCACAATTATACGCCTGCCGAAACCTCACCACGGAGCTTGGAACGCACACATATCTGCTGTGCTCTATCGACTCAACTTGATCTTTATGCCAAATAAATTGCATATGTTGAATTTTCGGGTGTCCTCAGAAATTCTGTTCATTCTGAATCATATTTGTATAACTGGTAGAGGACAACATATAGACAAAATCTTACTCCACAAAAAAATGTAGATCTCATTAAGATGCACATTTATGTAAGTACATTATTTTGCATTGAACGTTTTCAAATATTCATAGTTATATGTTTGAATTTATAATTTTATACCTCTCTCAAAGAGGAATGTCATTGGTTATTTTATTTCTTGGCTATGCAATGAGAACGGCATTTTAAAAACAATCACATAGCGACCAGCTCCTAAAAGATTTGACTATCGTTTAAAACCTCCTGTACAGTTGTATTCCCCTTGCATACGTAAAATCTCAACAAAAAGACAATTTCAGTAAATGTTTGTTTCGACCAACATGAAGTAGATAGGGGAATGTGCGCTGTTAAGAACAATATATTTAAAAGCGAGAGTCAAATGACTGGAAAACAGACTTTTATCCATTAAGGGGGAAAGAGACGAGGAAGGTGATTGAAGTCTAACAGAAGTAAATTGACTCTTTTTCTTTACTTGTGTGCTGTTTAGAAATTTCCAATTAATATAGTGCAAAGTATGTGTTTGAAATGAATCGTTACGTACGGCTTATAAAATAGTATTAACTTAGTGTGGCAGTTTATAATATGCAGAGGATGTATACTAGAACAGAGTGAGTATTACGTAAATGATCAAATCCATATTATTATAAGGTACTCCACAATTGAATCTATGTTCCACAAAACCAGATGTGGGGGCGGCCCCTTGTTTGTCTCTAGGTCTTGCCCTATGGAAAGCCCCACGGAGGCGCCGGGCGCCCTTTTGGGACAGCTCAGTAACTCCGTGGTCGAAGGAGGCCCGGGTCCTTGGTTCTACGGGTCCAGGACTAATGGGAGTAGAACCTCTGGCGTTAACGTTAACTAAATCTATGTATGTACCCTTAGGCAGTTCTTCAGATGCATATACCGGAGCCGTCCTTAGTTTATATGACGATGTAACCAAAGCGGGAAAATGTATTATTCCGGCGACGACTGTGAATTGGAGGAAATATTCGCGCTATTTTAGTCCCACATGGCAAGCATATGCACTGTTAACGAACTTCTATGCAAAACTTTGCTTTGCCGTTTTGGATGTTTTGAGTCCCTTATGCGGTATCACAAGTGTAAAGGTGTGTCTACTGTATATGTACCTTTTGTACTCTAAAAAGTGACTGAATGCTTACAATTACTGAAATATTGGATTTCTTCAGTTAACGTCACCTCATTTATAAATTAAAAATATGGGTCTTTCTGCGGAACAACAGTGCTAAATAAGTGTGTGTAGTCACTTTGACAATGACTTGAAAGTTCTACTGGCTTGCAACTGAAAAAACTAATTAACGTACCTAATTGGAATCCGACAGTGGACGAATTCCTTATCTTCCACTTCCGAATATTATACTTTGATAATTCCTTCGCCATAACAATAAACTTTAGTCTCAAAAACTATATTTTTTCTGTTTCTGTTCACAAATTCAAAACCTATGTCGCGAAGTATAGTGTGAAAGATTGCTTTTTAAAGCTGGATAATTCGGGATTACTGTTTACTGCTTGAAACACTTTTGGTGGCTCGTTTCTTTCAAAGAAGCTATGAGCCTTGAGACGCACAGCACTCTTAACAAATTCATCATATTTACCTTCCACAATTGACTTGTTCTTTTAGATGTTTTCCTGTAGTAGAAAGCTGGCCTGCTTTCGCAACCTCACTTAGAGTAGCATTTAATATTTGGTGGTGAAACACCGGTATATTCTGTTGACAAATTAACAACGTCCTTAAGAGCTAAGGTTGGGAATTTTTCACACAACTTGCTAATCACATTTCATATAATTTGTTTTGCACCACTTTTTAACAGTTTCCCTCTGAGATGTTTACATATTGCAGGGAAGCAGCAATTTTGAACAACTGATCTTCTCACTTCCTTCTCTTAATCTGCGCAAGTGCAGCGTGCACTCTGATTAATGCATAACAAGCTACACTTACATTTACCAAATAAAACCCTAATTAATTACTGTTTGACTGTTGTATTTGTAATAATGTGAAGTTGCTTATATATTTTGTGTTAAATGTAAAGTCTTTAAAATCATATATGAACTATATTTTTCATCCGCAGAGAGTTACAAGGGTAAACAATCAATGGTATCGCACACGTACACGTGCATTTGCTTACATCGTCCTATAAAGTAAGGACGGCCACGGTATAAATGAATATAAAATAACTGCATTCCGGCGTCGAACGTACTGGAGTTAAACGTATCCGAAATGGAGGGCTGTGAGTCTGAACGCTCACAGGTAAATTTTTGCGCCTGCGTTTGCGCGATTCACGAGCTTACCTAATAGGTAGGTTAATCGTGCGACCTATGTCCATCAATATTTTGATTTACCAATGTTCAACGGTAATATTTGATAAAACATGAGTGAAGTAGAGAACTATTTTGTAGTAGATAGTATTAATAATAACAGATGACTGTATAGAATATGCAGAAAAACAGATTTCAGCTGATGGTGAGTCATACAATGCTACAAATTTAAAGAAGCGTGTTACATTCATAAACAGGTGAAATTATTTAGAGAATATTTACTTAAAAAGCAATTTATGAGGTTTCCGTCCTAGTAAAAACATAATGCCACGACAATTTGAAATTGATGAACAAAAATACAGTTGCGTTCTTGCGTTTATCAAGAAAACCTACTAATTAGAATTAGTGATGGGACGATGCCATTATTTTTACGTACTGCATAGCGACAGTGATTTTTGAGTTTGGATACTCGGTTTATAAAAATTCGTACAGGTAAATAGCTCGTTCATAGCATTGTATTCCTGTTAGTAGATTTCTGTATATGATTGCGTGTATCCAGTTAGTATTGCATTTTAGTTCCGAAATTCTCTCGGTAAGACGTTTTGCAATCGCAGCAATATTTTTTTTTTATCTTGATAATGCCACAAGTTCGAATTTGTTTCTGATGGATTCACAGAGTTTGGTCATCGGAATACGCAAATATTTATTACTTTCCCCATTGATTTCCATGTTTTAATTTAACACTGCATCTATTGAATACTACATTCACGCGCTCACTCACTCACTCACTCACTCACAGAAAACGCAGTTAGTTTACCAAAACCTGTACATCAACTACTTTGAGGGGGATAAGTCGAAGAAACAATGTGAAGTCTTGACTTCTTTCATTTCTTATCTTCCACAAAGCTATGCGCAACGATCTTCAGTAATGCAGAATTTAAAAAAGGTAAAACTATAGAAAATATATCCAAGATTTACCTCAAATTATTGAGAGTATCGAGGTCCAATTACTAGTAAATACACAGTAATGCTTTAACACTGATGTATGTTATTAATGACAATAGTCTTCTATCAGTCAATATACAATGACCCACTAAGGCTAATATATTCTGCGGTGATAATTTACTGGTATCAGTATAATTACGTTAATTCTTTGACACTCATGAATATTATGATGAATGATACTGTTTTGTTACGCAATAATCCACTGGAACTGATGCATTTGTATAAAAAATACAACTATCCCCTAAGATGCTGTATACTTATTATACTTAACACTATTCCCTGAGCAAATGTACAACAATCCTCTGAGACTGGTGCAATTTGTGATTGACGCAATAATCAAAGTACTGTTTTTCTATAAGTGGTCGGTAGTACTGTAGGACCAGTCTATGCTGTGACTGATAATACCAGTGTATCAATAAATATACGATAATCTTAGAGGACTATGTTTTCTCTCATTGACACTACCTTCTTAACAGTCCATATACACTCATTTTCTAGGACTCATGTATATTATGATTAGCACAACATTTGTATTAGTAAATATGCCATAAACTTCTAGAGTGGTACGTATATATTGTGAATGTGAATATTCACACCAATATTGTAAATGTATAGCACTCCTCTGGGTTAGTTTAGGTATATTTTGATCTAAAATAGTTTTCAATCGGTAACTACACAATAAACCATTTTGAGGTATATAATGTGATTTACAATACCTTTATATTAACAAATCTACAAAAATCATCTAGAACTCATGTATATTATGATTCACTATACTTTTACATAAAGAAATGGGACTGGGGTATATTGTAGATTGGCGTTATTTCCTATCAATAAATATACATACGTTCTCTAAATCTGGTGAATATTGTGACTATAACAATAATTTTAATCCGGTAAATATTCCTATAATACAAGTGTAAAATGTAAATGACAAATATTTTGTATTTGTAAATGGCTAAAAATACTCTCAAAATATTGTGATTGCAAGTACTGTTGTGCAATATATATAACATAAAGGTACCTGCAGTATATAATATTCATGTGTACATGTGTAATGTACATGAGTACACAATCCCTTAATACACTAGGTTATATTGTGATGGTCAATCTCTTTGCAGTAATGGACTAGAGTGTGCGAAAAAAGGAAGGATACCCTATGTTCATATGCACGAAAGATATGAAACAATATTCGATTTATGAACACCATTGTTGTTATTGTTATTGTTAAGATGTGTGAGAAGAAGATGTGTAATTTTTTATTGTTGTTATTGTTATTAGAAGATTCAATAGAACGAAGCTAAAGAGATGCTTTTCGTGACACCAATGTAAACCGGCCGTGGAAACGATGTATAGTTAGAAAATTATACGCTTCCTGAGCCTGCCGTTTTATTTATTTTTTCCTTTTTTATTTATTTATTTTTGTCATAGCGTGTATTTAATAATAATCCTGGACTCCCTCAATCATTATGGCTGTTGTGAAACGCAGTGCAATGGTTTGGCCTTCCATGGGCTGTTGTTACGTGTATAATTGTAATTGAGAATACTTTAGTATCAATAAATATAAAATAATCTTTTAGGAAATATGTATATAACTTGATAAACAAAATTCTTTTATCTGTAAATATTGTCATCCGATCGTCGGAGTAACGGCAAACCAGCGGGGAGGAAGGAAAGAGACAAATAGCGTATAAGTCTTGCCTACGCGTGTGCCTGGTTGGTACCATCTGTGGGAGAGATGGCGAGGGGGAGGTGGGGTAATGTCTGGACAATACTTTTCTTTCCCTCGCCACCGTAAAAGATCGTGTTTGTTCTGTAATTTTCGAGAAACCGGGAGTTCGTGTATAAATAAGGGACACAGACAGCTGAGGAGCGAGTGAATGAAGTTGCCAGTGAGCATTGTGTCGACGGCCGGGAAGATTGCGTTGGTGTGTATTACGTCATTCTGCTTGTATCAGAGTTGTTCAAGTTCCTTTCTACGGAAATAAAGAGCATTTCAGCAAATTGTACGTTTAATTTTACGAACCCACAAAGTCACAATTGGTGTCAGGAGTGGAACATACGACACTGAAAGCTACATTGGCAAAGTTTAGAAGAGCTGAAAGAAATGAGGACAACGAACGATAACTTCAATGCGACGAAGACGGAAATAAAAGCGGCGAATGACACCCTCACTGCGAAGACGGAGGCGGTGAATAGTAACTTGGCCGCGACGATGACCACGAAGATGACCGAATTAGTCACAGAAATGAAGGCTGCGAACGAGGCATTTGCCGCTAAATTCGAAAAGCAGTTGACTGGCGTGAAGGAGGAAGCCACGGAGTTGGGTGAGCGCGTCGAACACTTGGCGAACCGCGTTAATGACCTAGACGGAAAGGCCGTCAGAAACACCAAGTCCCTGAACGCCTTGGTGGAGAACATCGTCGGCAGAAGTTTGAAGGATTTAAAGGCCGACGCGCCGGGACTCGACACAACATCTGCGCGCGTCAAATCACCTAAGTACGATGGCACGTCAACGATCGAAGTCTTGCGCCGCCAATTCTACACAGTGGCCAGGCATATCACCACCATCCCCTCGAGTGAAACTGCGCGCCGTCAGCCGGCGTATGTATGACAGCCTCATCGAGGACGGTTGGCTGAGATGGAAGCCGTGCCGCGTGCCTGTGGACACCGGGGTACTAGTGACCGTCAGCAGACCTGACGTAGCCAGAGGTTTGCCGTCGAGAAGACCGAGCCGTCCATACCAGCTAGTGAAGGCATTGGATGACACCTTGCCTGTGGAGAAGGAGGCCCTGCTGCAGTTGACCTTGGGGCGGAGTGTCGTGCGTCTGTGGGTGTTCGTCGTAAAGAGGGCTGAGGATGTGATACTGGGACTGGATACCCTCAGGAGAAACGAGACAACGGTCGACGTCGGCAGAAAGGTCCTGCGGTTCAATGGAGAAGAGGTGACACTCCAGTAACCCGAAGAGCACCTTAAAATCTGCAGGGTGGTCCTGAGGGAGGACATGGTTGTTTCAGCAAGAAGCGAGATGGTGCTGACGGTGTGACTGGAAGGCTAGTGGGCCAAGAACATGATGCTGGACTGGAAGACGCCTGTGCACGGACTCTGTGTAGCCAGGACATTGTTGCCGTACCGAGAGGAGGTGCCAGTGAGGCTTCTCAATCTAACGGATACTGATCACAACATCCAGGCTGGGACGGATTTTGGGACGTGCTAGCCCGTGGTCAGCATAACGCCATTCGACCAGACCCAGGAGCAGGACACAACACCTGGGTCCCAGGCTGGAAGCCTTAATGGAGAGGGCCGCCGACCACCTGACCGCAGAACAGCTACAGAATGTGCGACCACTGCTGAGTGGATACCAGCACGTTTTCAGCTTAGGCGACAGCGACTATGGCCACACGGACAGCGTGTTCCACCGCATTGACACCAGAGACGCCCGGCCTATTTGGCAACCACCTAGACGCGTTCCACTGGCAAAACAAGCGGCGGTACGGGATATGCTAGAGGATATGAGATCCAGTTAAGTAATTGAGGAGTCTGACAGCCCTTGGTGTCTCCCTGTATTCTTGGTGACGAATAAAAATGGGGATCTACTCTTTTGCGTGGACTACAGAAAGCTGAACGCTGTCACCAGGAAAGACTCCTTCCCCTTACTCCGGAATGAGGAAACCCTGGACACGCTTGCTGGTCCGCAGTGGTTCTCGACCTTGGACCTATAGTCGGGTTACTGGCAGGTGGCTCTAGATCCGAGAGACAAGGAGAACACCGCATTCTCGACAGTCCAAGGGCTTTTGCAATTCACCGTTATGCCGTTTGGTCTCTGCAACGCACCACCTACCTTCCAACGCCTAATGGAGTCAGTGATGAGAGAATTAACTTATGACGCCTGCCTACTATACCTAGACAACATCATCGTCGGCAAGACCTTCGAGGACAATCTTGACAACCTCAGCAAGATGTTATAGAGACTACAGGCGACCAACCTGAAACGAAATGCGAAGAATTGCGAGCTCATACGCAAGGGAGTCAACTACTTGGGCCACATAGTCTCACCAACCGTAGTGGCCACAGACCCGGGGAAGACAGGCCGTGAGAAATTGGCCTCACCCAAAGGATAAGCAGCAATTGCGCAGTTTCCAGGGGCTGTGCATTACAGAGGTTCTCCGACATCACCAAGCCCCACACTCGTCTGACAGAGCAACACCGGCCTTATGTGTGGACGGAGGACGCCGAAGGAGCTTTCCAACACCTGAAGAAGACTGTTTGCAGCGCTCCTACCTTGGGATTCCCACAACCAGGTGGCACCTTCATTGTGGACACAAACGCTAGCGACCATTGCATGGAGGTGTCCTATCCTAAGTCAAGGATGGCCACGAGCGGGTGATAGCTTATTTCAGCAAGACGCTGTCCAAGGCAGAGAAAACTACTGCCTCGCCCGGAGAGAGGTACACTTGGTGGTATACACCTTGGAGTACATTCACAAGTACCTGTACGGTCAGCCATTCCACCTGAAGACTGATCACTGCGTCCTAACTTGGCTACTCAGCTTTAGGAACCTGGAAGGCCAGACAGCCCGTTGGGCCCAAAGACTACAGGAGTACGACTTCCCCTCTGAACACCATAGGAGGTGTATGCCATCCCGAACCAGGAGGCGAAGACAATTACAGATTGCCTCGTGGAGCAACTGTTCTGCCATTTTGTGGAGCCAATAGAGCTGCACAATGATCAGGGCACCTATTTTGAGTCTAAGATGATGAAGGAGGCACTGGAAAGACTTGGGGTGAACAAGAGCCGCACAACACCACTACACCCGCAGTCGGGCGGCAGGGTCACGAGGTACATCGAAACCCTAAGAACATCTGAGGAAGGTCGTGGCCAGCCATCAGCGAAACTGGGACTTCAAGGTTCCACTGTTCCTGCTGGCCTACCGCTCATCAACACACGGCAGCATTGGGATGGCGCTAGCAGGCTTAATGTTCGGCCGAGAACAACTACTACTACAGGGGTATTTTAGGGTCTATTTCTCCCGTGGGTTTTTTTCACCCTGGCTTATTTCGCCCTATGGCTGCTTCAGGGGTGTACCCTCTTCAGCCTTGACTTTATTTGGAGTTGAGGGAGGATGGCTTTTTCTTTTCTTTTTCTTTTCGTTTTTTGCTTTATTAGGTTATGTATGCATGTGTTAACCATTTGCCACATGTCGTTATTGGCTAATTGCAATACTGTTAATATTTGTAATATTTATATTCTATTTATTTAATATCATATAATTTTTTCTTTAATATATTCTTTTCTTTATTTTATTATATTTTTATTGTTACTTTTTTAAATTACATATATATCTTTTTTATTTTCTTCATATGTATAGTTTCGTTTTGTTTTTAGTAGTAGTTTTTTTGTAATTCTTTTAATTTTTTTATTTTTTATTTTATTAATACATTTTTTTAAATTGAAAATCTTTGTGGTATGTGTACAGTTGTGGTATGTACACAATCATCATTTTTCAAGCTAGAAGTATTCGGAGATGTTCTTGGATCTCGTCTTCCTGTGCTTCCCTTATACTGGCGTGGTGTTGTATCAGGGTGACGATTGGTGGGGCCGTGGTCTCCGTCTTCTTGTAGTTCTCTGCTACTGCAATCAGCTGCCTCCTGTACGGTCTCTCGGACGCGTTCGCGATGTACTTGTACATCCGGTCTTGGAGGTGTTGTTCACTTGGGGTTGCCTTACAGATGCCATACACTTCTTCGTTTCTGTGCCAGGGTACGAGTTTGTTGTGTATTCTTAAGCACTTTCTCTCCATCTGTAGAAGCCTGGTTTTTGTATACGTTGTTGTTATTGGGAGGGTGACGATAGCGGTGTAGGTGAAGTACGGTCTTATTATTGTCTTATACAGTTGGTTGAGGATCGGTACCAAGAGTCTTATTTCGCCTATTTTTGATAAGTAGTGTAGGGTGGAGATTGCTGTTTTTGCTTCTTTCATCTTTTGCCTGAAATATGGTTTTGTACTTAGTTTTCTATGAAGCTTTATTCCCAGGTATATTACGGTGGTCTGTATAGGTATTTTGTGTCATTGGTAGGCTATCGTCGATTCTTGGTAGTTACGCTTTGTTTTCCTGCGGTAAATGATGGCTTGAGTTTTGCTCGCATTTACTGTGAGGCGCTATTTGGATGCCCATCTGTCAAAAGCTTTTAGCTGTTTCTCTATTCTTGGTTCTGCGTTCATCAGCTTCGGAGCCCTGCTCAGATATGCAGTGTCGGCGGCGTATTGAGCTAGTTCTATTGCTGGGTGGATTGGCTGTGGAGTGTCTGATGTGTAAATGATATATAGTAGTCCAGAGATAGCGCTTCCTTGAGATGTGCCTGCTTCTAGTGTAATGTGTAATGGGTGCTACAACTGCCGTGTGACCTGGCTTTAGGGAACCTCCCGGAAGGGAAACAGCCAGCAACCGAGTATGGGGAGAACCTCGTAGACTATCTCCACGATATGCATGAGATGGCTCGTCAGAACATCCAGATGACGAGCGAGCACATGCGGACCCAGTGTGACAGGCAAGATAAAAGGCAAGGATTCCAGCAAAGTGACCTGGTCTGGTTGTACCGCCCTACCCGGACCAAGGGACGCTGTCCGAAACTTCAACAACCGTGGCAAGGACCGTACTGGGTTGTAAAGAGGATTAACAACGTGGTCTACCGCATCCAGAAGGTGCCCTGAGGAAAGATGGTGGTGCACTTGCATCGTCTGGTCCACTGCAATTGTGTTGTTCGGGACGACCAGCCTTGAGGAGGGAGCAGTGTCACCCGATCATCGAAGTAACGGCAAGCCAGCGGGCAGGAAGGAAAAGACAGATAGCGTCCAAGCCACGCCCACGCGTGTAACTGGTTGGCACTATCTGAGGGAGATGCGGAGAGGGGGAGACGGAGTTTTGTCTGGACAATAATTTTCTTTCCCTCGCCACCATGAAGGATCATGTTTGTTCTGTAATTTTCGAGAACCCGGCAGCTCCTGTATAAATATGGCTAACGGACAGCTGAGGAGTGAGTGAATGACGTTGCTAGTGAACATTGTGTAGACGGCCTGAAAGATTGCGTTGGTGTGTGCTACGTCATTCTGCTGATATCAGAGTTGTACAAGTGCCTTTCTACGGAAAGTAAGAGCGCTTTAAATTTCTGCAAATTAGACTTTTAATTTTACGAACCCACAAAGTCACAATATCTAGTAATCTTTCGGACTTTATATAAGTAGATATATTGCGATTCAGTGTCGTATACAATAATCCTCTGTAACTACAGAATATTATTATTCACTAAATGTCAGTATGATTAATTTTACAATACTAGTGTATTTCCTGGTTCAGAATATTGTTCTATAGATAAGTAAAGTGTAATTCTCTTGGAATATTGTATATTTTGATTTAAAATACGTTTGTACCAGTAGATATAAAACAATCGTCTAAAACTAGTGTATTCTGTGAATTACAATATTGTTGCATAAGTACATATACAGTACTAGTACACTACAATACCTTTGTATTAGTAGAATTAAGCGATCCTCTAGGACTGCTGTATATTGTGGTTGACAACCTTACCTCAGTAATAGTCTTCTTTTACTGTTGCACTTATTTGATTGGCAATAACTCTTCTGAACAAATAAAAAATAATAATTTTCTAAAGCTAGTGAACGGTCTGCCCTTGTTTGTTTATTTATTTATGGACGTTCTTTAACTGTTCACATACGTATTATATTGGGCTTGAAAAAATCTTGATATTGCTCAGAGGCCTGTTTATAAGGCTTGAAGTTCTCTTACTTGTATTAAATCTGCCGCGTTTTGTTAACTTTTATCCATCTGAGACCGCACCTGAGAAATATCATCTTCATGTATCGACTGTCTGTAGCTCAGTGGTACTTCATATCATTATATCACTAAACCTCAAATATGTAAAGTTACTTTTACAGTGTTTAAAGCAATTACCTGACAAATAAATTAAACTTCCTGAATTTACTGGAAGTTTTCTGTAAAGTACTTCTGACCGAAACATTGCACACAATTTTGATTAGCGGGTAAGCAATGAGAAAGAAAACGAAAATACGTTTTTGAAAAAGCTTTTTTGTCATCTTCATACAAGCTTTTTCTTAATATGCTGATTGTGTGTACATGATTCCGCAGTACTGCCAACTAAGGGAAGTATGCCCAACATTTGAAAGCACAATACAGCACGCTCGCTTTTCTCCTTTAAATTTCTCATCAATGCTATGGTTGAATATTTATATAAGCTTAGGTTTTCGACTCATGAGATATCAGTTTTGGTTTATTTTATCATATCAGCTCATGTCACCAACATTCGTTAATGTTGCTTAGGATTGGCCATTTATCTAAGCTCAGAGTTCAAATTCACGGTTGGTTAGGTTAGGTTTAATTTTTATCCACATAAGTTTTTGTTATTCTTCCTGGAAAAATCTCACACCTTAAATGCTCGGAATTATTATACAAATACTCTGTGATCGCTAACATAAGTACCTCTCATTTATTATTTGGAACGATGTACAGAGGACTGACACGTCAGTCCCCCCCCCCCCCCACAAATGTCATTGAAAAAGTATGGAGTTTAACACGCAAGAAGAATGTACTGATTAACCTTTAAATAAGCACCGAATTTGTTTAGTATTTTACCTTTTTACCTATAACAAGAAGTGAAATAAAATTAATTCTGTAACTGTTTATTTTCTTTAACACGAAGTATAAAATTAAGTGTTTGTAAGAATAGTTTGTAGACCGATATATTTTTCTGTAGCATCAAGCATTTCAGAGATATTCATTTTTATTCGCTTGACGTTTGCAGAATTTCAGTTTTAATGTGCTGTCGTGTTGTTTCTCCCACTAACTTGAAGAGAGTACATTACTAGTCCTGCGTATACAAATTAGCTTTTTATACATTTGACTGTCAAATCGATTTCTTCTATTCCCCTTGTTCTACAAGAAATTGTGTAATAAAGTCGTTTCTCTAAAAGTTTATTTATATTTGTATAAAGTAGAAAAACGTACACTATTTATATAGTTTGTGAAAGATATATAAAAGTAAACGATGTTAGATAAAGTATTGTAAATGTAATAAATTCAATTTCTAAGGCATCAAATACTTTCGCTATCGATTGAAGTTATTCTTTATACAGTGGGCTATGAACTTCAGAAAAAAACTGTGATATTATTTGTGAAATTCTTTTTGTTATTATTGTCATTTTTAAACACTTCAAATGGAAGATTGTACAATTGTATTTATTTTTTAAATTCTTTTCACGTGTGTATTTAATAAAAGAAAATATATAAATCCCTGGTCAGTATTTACGCAAGCGGAAGTAAGTCACTAATAGAAGCGCAAATAAGTAATCAGAACAGTCTTCATTTCAATAAACAATTTTATTCACATACAAACATAATGCTGCAATTTTTTTATTACAAGCTGCAGAATTACCATGAGCATTGGGCACACCGATGTTTCTGGAAACACCGCAACCTGTTGTAATCAGATCCTTCCTCTCGCCACTTTTATCCTCAGCATCAGGACTTGCAGCCAGAGAAACCTTGAATTATGGAATACAATCTGCTTCCAGGCCCCTCTCAGCACCATCAACATCGTCCTGGGACTGTATTTTGTCACCACCGGCATCCCATGACTCATTCCTGGAATTGTTCAAACACCAGTATTCAACATCTGCTCGTCCTCAAGCGTCTCATCCTCCAATTTTAACAGCACGAGGTATTCAGCTCACTCTTCGTACATCGGCAGGATTTCTTCCAAATTCATATATATGGAAGTGCTAACATGTAGTAATGCCTTGGGATTCTCCTTCTACAGCCCAATATTACGCCTAAGATTCCTCATCTACAGTTACATCTCATGTTTCGAAATCAAGACAGAAGTGTGTAAATTATTTTCTACGAAGACAGGAAGTTCTGAAATCCTTCATCCTCGCCCAGAAGTTTTGGCATTTACAAATTTAAATCCACGAAGATCCTCTCAGAGTAAATTGTAGTTCAGAGAACTAAAGTTACAAAATTATGTTACAGTAAAACAAACTCGCCTCAATTTATATCAACATGGTTGCTAAGGTAACTAAGTAATCACGAATATCAATGGCTTCGTTTGTTACGGTAGGTGCTGCCAGCTGTAGAGTTTTGAAATACGCCAAGAAAGCGAAATATTGTCAACCCATATTATTTTTTTGTTATGCCTGTTTTATTTATTATTATTGTTATTATCACCGTTACTGGACAGGATAAAAGTGTATGGAACTTTGATTAGGATTTTTAAACAGATCAATAAAGTTAATTGGCGACTTTTTGTCAGAATATTCCAAAAATATAGCACCATTTAAAATTTTAAGGTTCTCTCCCTTCAACCCATTTGGAGTCTATTGGGGCCCCTTTACCCACTCTAGTCTGGCCAGTTGCTTTAAGCATTACAGTATCGCTAGGTTGGTGAGGCAGTGTCACAGTGGGCGTGTTAATCATAAGCGAATACAGGTTTTCACTGTTGGCAACGCTCCAGTCAATTAACACAGTGATATAGTAAAAATCCTAATAGCACAGGAGATAAACTTGGAGAGGTATTATGGGAATACCAACTTGAAGTGGTGATTAAACGAAACAGTCTGACCACCTTTAGTAATAGAGGAGGAGCGGATGAAAACATTTATGTTACCTTAGCAAGTATTACGTTAGAAGCCAATTTAGAATGTGGAATTATGAGATAACGTACCATAAAAGGCGTTTTTTCAATTTGCTTCCTCCAACGTTAAGCTATATTGGACGACATATGAAATGATGCTCAAATGAGCCCGGGGCCCATGAAGCTTAAAGTTATCCGATAATCTTTCAGGATAAAGGAAGACCCAGGAAGAAAACATTATCCATATAACTCCGCCTGATCGACATTCCAACTCGGCACCTCTTAAACTTTAAGCATTTTGATATGGTACCATCAACGCTACAGAGGCGGGCTAGATAAAGGGATCAACAACTTACCGAAAGTATAGAGAGCAATGAAAAATATGCTAAACCCACTTACAGTAAATTCGAAGATAGTAGCGCTAACACTTTGATTAATGACATGCAAACTTCAAGCAACAGAGTAAGAAAGCCCAGAACAATTTATCAAAAACACATACTATTGGAGGAGCGGGAAGTAAACTTACATCTTTATACAAATGCAAAAGTGAGATAGAAATGTAAGATTGAGGAAACAGAAGCAAATCTGGGAGTAAACTTGTAAAACATTTGTTAGAAAATCATAGAAATTATAAAAAAAAAAAATCTTATAAATTATTAAGTGGTGTTTACCCTAGAAGTCTATAAAGGAGTTTTACGGTACTTACGAGAAGTCACTTAAATGATCTACTGTTGAAACTACTACCACAAGATAAACAGAATTACGAAGATGAATATGAAGGATTAGGAAGAGCGCAAGAATAAAATGGCAGTACTACAAGAGAGAGACATATCCTTTTGGTGTAACAGAGCCTAACTAACCATAAGAAGCTTTAAAAAAATTCAGTTCTTCATTAGATGACATTAAAGTACAAATTATTCAGTAAATTGATGAGCAGTTATCACCAGACCTGTGTGAAATGTTAAATAATTATTTGTGACTGAATAAGAAGTCAAATAAACGGAATTTATCAAATGTAATAATAATAATAATAATAATAATAATAATAATAATAATAATAATAATAATAATAATAATAATAATAATAATAATAATAATAATAATAATAATAATAATAATAATAATAATAATAATAATAATAATAATAATAATAATAATAATAATAATAATAATAATAATAATAATAATAATAATAATAATAATAATAATAATAATAATAATAATAATAATAATAATAATAATAATAATAATAATAGTAATAATAATAATAGTAATAATAATAATAATAATAATAATAATAATAATAATAATAATAATAATAATAATAATAATAATAATAATAATAATAATAATAATAATAATAATAATAATAATAATAATAATAATAATAATAATAATAATAATAATAATAATAATAATAATAATAATAATAATAATAATAATAATAATAATAATAATAATAATAATAATAATAATAATAATAATAATAATAATAATAATAATAATAATAATAATAATAATAATAATAATAATAATAATAATAATAATAATAATAATAATAATAATAATAATAATAATAATAATAATAATAATAATAATAATAATAATAATAAAAGTATAAAGACCCAATAAACCAAATCCTTAAGACGCGTTTGTTTACTAAACATTTTGGAAAAAGTGCAAGAAACATTTTTATACAAGCAGATTTGGTTATACAGAATTATGCAGAAAATAATTGAGCAGCAATATTGCTTTGGAAGAGTAAAATCAACCTAGGATGCTATTAATAGAGCCAGGGCTGTAGGCAGAATTCATGTAAAAGAACTTATGAAATGTAATTATAAAAAGCTTCTTAAAGAATATAAATTACTTCTTGGAAATAAAAGAAAGAAATGTTCCATACTTATTTACATCATAGATAGAAATGTTAGGGAAAGAATTGTTTATATTAATATTAGGCCTTTTATATTAATTATTTGGTGCAAAGAGAGACGTGTAAGATCTATAGACGAAACAGCATGAGCAATTCTTGCTGCAAGACAAGGATAAACAGTTGAAGCCATTCTTGTCCCAGCTGATAGCTGGAGCCGTTGACAACCCTTGTTGACTGTCGACATTTTAAGATTTTGAGCGAGCTATCGTACAACTTCCCATTTGCCTATATCAGAGCAAAGGTTATTTCAACAATAGAATTGTGAACATAGGGGAAATAAGACAATTGGGGGAAATTCACCAAAGGATGTCCACAGGAATCAGTTTTAGGATCCCCATTGTGGAATAATATGACATAACCTTTTGAATGAATCACTGATATGCAAGAAATTAGAAAATTTATAGCTTACGGTGATGATGTGATGATTTCGTTGAAAGCCAATTGACAGAAGGAAATAGAGAAAATATGCGGAGTAATACAGAATCAGGATATAGAAAGATATATCTCTAGAAATTGAACCCTTAAGTCAGCACATATTGTTTTAAAAAGTCAAATGTAAAGGAATTCTGTGATTAAGATAACATACAAAACAACTTGAATTATTTAGGAATTAATCTAGTTAAACAAAGACAGTTTAAAGTCTTATTAGATGCAACTAAAACGTATTTTATCAGCACGATACTGGTAATAGTTGGGTTAATATGTAGACGAGAAATGTAAACCAAGAGCAAGTTAAGAAGCAACTAAGGAAAACGCAACAAAACATGCTAATTGCTAACGGCCGGAGGCATGTGAGTTTTTTCCATAGGTATAGTGCACATGGACTGTACTGTTATTGCGTGCACATGTCAACAACTGCATGTTGGTATAGCCTGGCCATGAAAACTGCCTCACTGTGAGAGGAAACAAAACAGACCCGCTGGCCCCGTAGCTCAATCGGTAGAGCACCTGCCTGCCGTGCTAGAGGTCCCGAATTCGATTCCCGGCAGTGGGGATGGGAATTTTTCTCCAACCAAGATACTTCCCCATCTTCCACAGCGTCTGCAAGTGTGAATGAGAATGCGAATGTGTGCGTGATCTAATGATTAACAGTGTTAACGAGTTAACACCTTCAGTATGTTGCAAAGGAGAATGGCGGCCGATATGACCATAGCAGTTAAAAGCGGGGTATTAATGGAACAAGGGAAAAAAAACAGTCCCGTCATACTACGCCTAGACCTTGGGTCTAGTCGTACACTTGAAAGGCAGTGCTTCACTAGTTCGCAGAGTTTTCGTTGCACTGTTTTCGAACTTTGCACATTTTAATGGTCGTGCTGTACATCCGACGTCATTCATTCTGTGTTCACCTAACTCTATCATCTATCGCATGTGAACGCACATCCCTCCGGTCTTTATTAATTACATCTCCTGAAGCAGTTAACGCAGGGTCCACGTGGCCGTGTTGTTCTGGAAACGCTTGAGCGTGTAATGCCAGTATATGAGCTTAAAAAAATAGGTATCCCTTAATGCAGAACATAAATGGAAGAACTGAGGTTAGAACCTCAAGGCTGAAAGAGTACCATAAAATATTAAATTAAATTATGCAGGGTACTTGGTGCAGGCAATGAGGGATTATTTGGAAAATAAAAATAGAAGAAACAGGCCTAGAGAGCAATTAAGAGCTCAAATGCTACAAGAGGTGAGAAGATATTCAAGAATGTGGCAAATGACAAATCTGCTACAGGCAAATGTAGAACAGGAAGTTGGTTTATAAGAGGAATTTGCTAATTGAGAGGAGAGACTAAGGCGAGAGAGGGAGCTGCAAGCTAAAACACAAGGCCAGGCCTCAAATCTTGATGAGAAGATGAAGCAGACTACTGCGGAGAAAAACCTGATATTGTGTGGAAATGATTGCCTTGTAATAAATAATTTATTCAAATTATTATTAACAAATTTAAGAAATGATGTTTTCTTAGCTGTCCAATTTCACATGGAATGTATTTTATAAGAAACAGACCAAGAAACCACAATGACACTAGACAGATGGATAATAACAGTTTGAAAGGAATGAATGACATTCATGTAAACACAATCAAAGCCACGAGTTACGTGGGAGCTTGTGTTTTGAGAAATTTTGAATTGTATTTGCTAATAATTGTAATGAGTCGCTTCTTTCATTCAATATATTAGTTCTAGACAATTTTAGAGAAAATAATTACCCATCATTCTCGCGGGGAATAGATGTCCCGTTACTCGTTCATCAACAGACAAGCCACGCTAGCAACATGTCTGTTTACCAGTCCCATTGAGTGCAATGAGAGATTGTGTTTCTATCGATTTATACAACGTTCAGATTGGAAGCAAAGAGAACTCGCTTGTTTACAAGTTTAATCTAGAGTGATTATGACCCCCTTGTTCGCCAACGGTCAAAACTGGGAAGTACCTGAAAACAGTTGTATTTACCTGTACGAAGCTTACAGTTTGCTTAGGAGCTAAGCTGAATTGGCCATTTACGTTAACAAATGAAAACTGACATTTCTAAGGCCGCTGTCAACATTTTAAAAATGGATACTCTTCCTTTGAAAATATTTTAAGCATAAATCTGCAACTCTAAGTTCACACATCCTGTTGGTCCTTCTTTTACTTACCTAAGGTTTTAGAATTTCAGCGGAAATATATGTTTCAGGTCCTCTAAGTTCAAAAAAGCACATTAAGAGAGCTGCAAGTGTGTAGATATGTGTGTGCGTGTGCAGTATATCTAAAACGAAAAATTCGCAAAATACGAACTTATTATTTAATTTCAGCCTCTATCAAAGATACGACAAGATTTTGAAGAAAAGCCGCTCACCCTAAATCAGTCTTTAAATGGAAAATCTTTCCAAAATTTTTATTTTCGCCAGACTACTCTTAACAATGTTGATGAAGATATTGTATACTTTGTATGGTAACAAAATAATTATATATCTTGAATTTTCTGGGAATCTGTTCAAATGTCCTCTTTGTTCTCCTTGACTACCGTGTAACTCACAAGCCGTAAGAGATAGACGAACCTTACAGCACAAAAATTATAGTATTCGTTGAAACACACCATTTGACTCATAAATGTTTTCCTAGTAAAACCATTCCGGAGATTGTTATCAGTCCGAATTTTCCTATATTTAACACTTTTTCTCAAATGGCAAGTCACTATTCGTTTCTTTTATTTCGGGCTCAAATGACCTAGCAGTCCACGGGCCCTTAAGGCCCACACATTTACTCACTCACTCAGTCACTCACTCACTCACTCACTCACTCACCCACTCATTCACTCACTCACTGTTCTTTTTGTATCTTAGCCATGCAAAAAGACCAAAATTTAAAACTCAACATTTTGGAACCAGCTTTGAAAGATATAGTTGTCCCTTAAAGACATATTTCTATACACCTACAAGAAACTTAACAATTAGATATCCTTTATCTCAATTAACATGACGTAGAGAAGTATGCGTTTGTAAGAATGGTTTATCCTAGAGTAAAAGAAAACGTGTGAATGCAACACATCACATACTTGCATTTATAATTAAACCCAATTTTGTTAAATATTGCTACTAGAAAAAACTATATATTATATATAATGTCTTTCAACTAAATGTTTAAACAAATGACTGAGATTCTCTCTCTCCCTCTCCATATCTATGTATCACACACACACACACACACACACACACACACACACACACACACACACACACACACTCACACACACACACACACACACACGCACGCACGCACGCACGCACGCACAAATTCTGGGTGAATGTCACAGTAATTGAAATGTAGAAATAGTGAGTTTGAGGGCCAGTTAGAGTCCTGCCTCCCACTGCTGCGGCGAACTGTTTAACCTTTGACCTCTTTGAATGATGAGCGCAGAAGCGGATGTATCATGACGAATGCTGTTCCCTGACATAAGATATCTTGAATGGTGTCCACTCGCTGATTCGCTCCATTTTATAATGGAGATTTCGTGATTGTACATTACTATAGCAGGACGCAACTGAAGCCGGTATATTATATAAAAGTTTTAACAATCTTGTTGTGCATTTTGCTTAAATAAAATGACAGCATAGAACGTGACAGAATGGAATTTGCATAACATAATATGTAAACGATGGCACTGGATGTCATTCATTTGTATAACGCAGTGTAACAATACGTCCTGCAATAACGCTATGGTGTGAGCTCTCCAATGTGCAAATACTTGAGCGTGAAAATGCTCATTTCCCTCGAGAGGGCACCTAAAGCAGGAGTTCAACCATAATTAAGTATAATTGTCTTGCTTTTCAGACGAGTTGGGCTCTCATTTAATTCTGAACCATATGAAGCAAACGATTAAAATATGTTCTTTAATTTCGTAGGTATGCAATATCCCAATGATAGAGTTCTTAACTTCCCATAAGTTTTCTTAATGACTGTTACATGAGGACCCAGTATACATAAGATACTATGACAGAAGAAGCGTGTGTGTGTGTGTGCGCGTGTGTGTCTGTGTGTGTGTGTGTGTGTGTGTGTGTGTGTGTGTGTGTGTGTGTGTGTGTGTGTGTGTGTGTGTGTGTGTGTGTGTGTG
Source organism: Mantis religiosa (assembly GCA_030765055.1). NCBI lineage: Eukaryota > Metazoa > Arthropoda > Insecta > Mantodea > Mantidae > Mantis > Mantis religiosa. The sequence continues at coordinate 135,849,292 of CM060948.1, read as the reverse complement.
TGTGTGTGTGTGTGTGTGTGTGTGTGTGTGTGTGTGTAGATAAGCATCCGTATGCCCAAAGAAAAGTGCAATATTCCTGAATATTTTGCAGATAAATATAATTTATATCAATATTCCATTTCGTATAGCGACGTAAATACTTTTGTTATGACTAACTTGAACTTTTACTGTGCGCTTACTGTGTTATACTTCTCATTGGCTACAATCGTTATAGAGGGCATTTTTCAAGGCCCATGACTCATACGATGATAATTTTTATTAATTGAATACATATATAGAAGGGTAGAAAGATAATCAAAATCACATTCGACATATTACATAAGAAGCCCGTCTCAGGGCAGCAACACCTTCAATTACTTAAATTGTATTAATATCCACAGAATTTAGCTACTGAATGAAGCTTTCCTAAGGGACAGATGTTTTCTCGTAGGTGAAAACACAAGAAACTTGACTGAACCCAGAACATCTAATACGACACTTTGTAAAGAAAGTTAATACTGCGCTGATATTCTCCATTCTGCCCTAAATTCCAAAAGAAACAATAAAAACAGAGTAGGAATGTGACAGAAGTCACATGTTTCTTTCAAACATCTGCAATCTTCTCCCACCGTTCACTTCATCATCATCCTTAATTATTCGGAATTATTATACAGTTACTCTGTGCGCGCTAGGGTATGTACGTTTCATTTATTATCTGGAACGATATAAATATGACTGACACCTCAGTTTTTCCCTCAATGACCTAGAAAATGTATGGAGTTTAAAACGCATGAAGGCTGCACCAATTAACCTTTAAATAAGTACCGAATTCCTTTACTAATTGGCCTTTGTACCTATAAGAAGACGTGAAACAAAATTAATTCTGTAATTGTTTATTTCGATTAACATAAAGTATAAAAATAAATGTTTGTAAGAATAGTTTGTAGACCAATATCTTTTTCTGTGGCATCAAGCACTTCTGGGATATCCATTTTTATTGTTTTGATGTTTTCAGCATTTCATTTTTAATGTGCTGTCGTGTTAATTGTTTCTCCCATTAACATGAAGGGAGTACGACATTACTAATCCTGCATATACAAATTAGCTTTTTAAACATTTGACTGACAGTTCGATTTCCTCTATTCCCCTTGTTCTACAAGAAATTGTGTCATAAAGTCCTTTCTCTAAAGCTTCATTTGCATTAGCATAAAGTAGAAAAATGTACACTCCTTATATAGTTTGTAAAAGATATATAAAAATAAACGATGTTACATAAAGTATTGTAAATATAAGAAATTCAATTCCTAACGCATTAAATACTTTCGGTATGGATTGAAGTTATTCTTTATACAGTGGGCTATGAACTTCAGAGAAAAAACTGTGATATCGCTTGTGAAATTTTTTGTTATTATTAATGTAATTTTAAAACTGTTCAGGTGGAAGATTGTACATTGTATTTACTTTTTAGAATCTTGTGTGTGTGTGTGTGTGTGTGTGTGTGTGTGTGTGTGTGTGTGTGTGTGTGTGTGTGTGTATTTGTTAAAACAAAATATATACTACTTGGCCAGCATTTACAAAAGCGGAAGTAAATCACTAATAGAAGCGGAAATACGTAATCAGAATAGTCCCCATGGCAATAAACAATTTTCTTCACACACAAGCAGAATGCTGTAATTTTTAGATTACAAGCACAGAATTACCATCACCATCGAGCACACACGATGTTACTGGGTGATCACATTCTGGTGTAGTCAGAGAACCTCCTCTCAGCACTTATATCCATCACCGTCAGGACTTGCAGCCAAAGAAACCTCGAGATATGGATGAGAATGTGCTTCCAGGAACTTCTCAGCACCATCAACATCGTACTGGGACTGCATTTTGTCACCACCGGCATCCCACGACTCATTTCTGGAATTGTTCTACCACCGCTTTTCAACAGCTGCTCATCCTCAAGCGTCTCCTCCTCCAATATTAACAGCACGAGGTATTCAGTTGACTCTTCTGACATCCGCAGGACGCCGCCCAAGTTCATATCTGTGGAAGTGCTAACATGTGGTCATGTCATGAGGTACTCCTTCTACACCCCAACATCACGCCCAGGAGTCTTTCTCTCCATTTACAACTGATGATCCCAAATCCAGACGGAAGTGTGTAAATTACACTCTACAAGGACAGAAAGTTATGAAATTCTTCAATCTCGTCCAGAAATTTTGGCAATTACAAATTCAAATCCACGAACACCCTCTCAAATAAATTGTAGTTCACAGAAAACTAAAGTAGTAAAATTATGTTACAATAAAACACAATATTAAAATTATTTTTGACTTAATTTATTTTAACAGAGTTGCTAAGGTAACAAGGTAACCCTGTACATCAATGGCTTCGTCTGCTACGGTAAGTGTTACTGCTGTGGAGGTCTGAAATATGCAAGACAAGATAAAGTACCTTGCTTCATGATAACCATAAAATTAAATTACAAAAAGTTATAATTTTATCTTTCATATTTGCTCTGTAACTCTAAAAATGCTGGCCCAGAATTGAAAAAAAAATTATAAAAAGGTATACGTGTCTGTGTGTGTCCATGTGTCTGTGAAAAACGTAACTAATTGAAAAACCAGTTAACTACCAAACTTCATATTTTTTGATTCAGTATTTTTTAAAGGTTGAGACAGAAGGAATTTAAAGCAACCCCTCTAAACCAAACTACCCTAAATACCTGGAGTATTTTTCAAAGTTTTTGTTTTATCAAAAACAGCTCTAAGAATTATGATTAAAATACGTTATATTCAGGATATTTTTATGACAAGTTAAATGCACATCTTGAATTTTGTGTAAATGTTGTTAGAAGTTCACTCCGTTCTGAATGATATTTGTGTAACTAGTAAAGTGTAAGAGATAGAATCTTGCTATTCAAAATATTTGGATCTCATTAAAAACAAATTTCTTTCAAATACATTTTTGCAGTGTGAATAATTTCAAAGATATTATTATTTGTCTGAATTTTCCAAAGGCTATACTTTACTCAAATGGGAAGTCATCAAACATTTTTACTTACCCTAACATGTACAGTCATCTGCTTTAATGCAATCTAGACAGCAGTGTCCCTACTATCAGCTGTGTGGAAGTGTCTCTGGTAACTGCACAGCTCTGTGCAGTGGCATCCTGTGACACTTGAGGTTTTTGTTTTTTCAACTTAAGTATAGGATGTAGTCAAATATATCAGAAGTGAAACATGGCATGGCTAACGAGATGTTGAGGGCGAACATAGCTCCTTGTGATTTTGCCAGATGCCAGCCTATACTTGGTAGTCACTGAAGGATAAGATTGCGCAGTTAGATTTGCCAATTAGTGAGATGGCTACTCACAGGCTAAGAACAGTAGGCACACACAGTAGACATGCAGTTTGCAAAGGAACATCTTTTGTCTTACCATAGAGAGCTGCAAGTGGGTCGGTATGCTTTGGAAGAGCTTCCAACATCTCTGGATGTGTAAGAGAGTACTATATGGCTTGATGAGGTGGTTTTCTGTACTGGCCATTATGGCAATTGAGCAGTTGCTGGTCAAATGGTTTTAGGATGGATCCCAGGTACCTAAAAATCATAAGGTGATCAGGTCGTATCAGTTGGGTTGGATTAGTTGGGCTGCACCTGGATTAGTTAAGAAGTCCACAAGAATGAATCCTGTTGAGTATGTAACCTATCTGAGAGGTGTTCTACAAATTTTCCTGGTGCAGGATGACAGCGGTGTTCAAGCATCATGGTGTACACAGGAGTCCTTTGCAGAGCACCTGTTTTACAGATCCTGAGCTGGCTCACGAAATGTTTGAACCTCAGTATTATAGTATATGTCTGGTCACGCATAATCCAAATGTGGCAGCCCAATAAAAGATGCACTACAAATTGATTATTGGAGCACTGCAGAAACCAATAGGAACATCTAAGACATGAATCAGAGTATTTCCAACATGTGAATGAGTCTGTACCTTCCTGTCTTAACTGATGGATAGGCAAGGCTATTGGACAGACTATTGACTGTCTGTTTGTAAAATGGGTCTCATGTAAGTCAATTATGACTGTCTACAATTACGAGAAATATTAATGAAACATTATGCTTTGTTATTTTTCAATATGCATGTGGAATATTCTGTGATATAACTGGAATTTCAATTTATTTCCTATTAGTTCTATTTATTTTTAAACAGTGAAAAAGATTTAAATAAATGATTGCAAGTTGAAATAGCATGCAACATATTCTGCTATGTTACATAATAATAAACATTAGAAATGCATGTTATCAATTATGCTGTAAATGTATTTGTATAGTTCTTCATATTTGCAGGCAACAGTATAAAATCTTAAGATTGCCTTAAGGTAGCATATTGTTTGTCTTTTAGCAGCCTAACACTGATGCGACAGCTGATAAATATGCAAGTATCAGTAAAGTGGTGACACCTACCAAAACTTTAGCTACTTCTTTGATTAATTACTGCAAGAAGCTTAAAATTAAAGCTAGAATTAAGTATTGCATAATCTATAACCCTTTATGGCATAACGCCATCTTGTAACCTCTGTAAATGTTCTGTTTTAGTTATTCTTTTGAGACAATTAGTGTTATTTTAACACCACAGGTGTATAAAAGCACTGGACTCAGACTCAACCTTGCATGATGATATGAATGCCAACCTATATTACAAACCTCACAAGATGCTCTGCACAGGCAGCACTACCACCACTATGACATCATTAACATGGATGAGTGTATTTTTTTTATTTATTTATTTATTTATTTATTTATTTATTTATTTATTTATTTATTTATTTATTTATTTATCTAGCTATCTATCTATTTATCTATCTATCTATCTATCTATCTATCTATCTATCTATCTATCTATCTATCTATCTATCTATCTATCTATCTATCTATCTATCTATCTATCTATCTATCTATCTATCTATCTATCTATCTATCTATCTATCTATCTATCTATCTATCTATCTATCTATCTATCTATCTATCTATCTATCTATCTATCTATCTATCTATCTATCTATCTATCTATCTATCTATCTATCTATCTATCTATCTATCTATCTATCTATCTATCTATCTATCTATCTATCTATCTATCTATCTATCTATCTATCTATCTATCTATCTATCTATCTATCTATCTATCTATCTATCTATCTATCTATCTATCTATCTATCTATCTATCTATCTATCTATCTATCTATCTATCTATCTATCTATCTATCTATCTATCTATCTATCTATCTATCTATCTATCTATCTATCTATCTATCTATCTATCTATCTATCTATCTATCTATCTATCTATCTATCTATCTATCTATCTATCTATCTATCTATCTATCTATCTATCTATCTATCTATCTATCTATCTATCTATCTATCTATCTATCTATCTATCTATCTATCTATCTATCTATCTATCTATCTATCTATCTATCTATCTATCTATCTATCTATCTATCTATCTATCTATCTATCTATCTATCTATCTATCTATCTATCTATCTATCTATCTATCTATCTATCTATCTATCTATCTATCTATCTATCTATCTATCTATCTATCTATCTATCTATCTATCTATCTATCTATCTATCTATCTATCTATCTATCTATCTATCTATCTATCTATCTATCTATCTATCTATCTATCTATCTATCTATCTATCTATCTATCTATCTATCTATCTATCTATCTATCTATCTATCTATCTATCTATCTATCTATCTATCTATCTATCTATCTATCTATCTATCTATCTATCTATCTATCTATCTATCTATCTATCTATCTATCTATCTATCTATCTATCTATCTATCTATCTATCTATCTATCTATCTATCTATCTATCTATCTATCTATCTATCTATCTATCTATCTATCTATCTATCTATCTATCTATCTATCTATCTATCTATCTATCTATCTATCTATCTATCTATCTATCTATCTATCTATCTATCTATCTATCTATCTATCTATCTATCTATCTATCTATCTATCTATCTATCTATCTATCTATCTATCTATCTATCTATCTATCTATCTATCTATCTATCTATCTATCTATCTATCTATCTATCTATCTATCTATCTATCTATCTATCTATCTATCTATCTATCTATCTATCTATCTATCTATCTATCTATCTATCTATCTATCTATCTATCTATCTATCTATCTATCTATCTATCTATCTATCTATCTATCTATCTATCTATCTATCTATCTATCTATCTATCTATCTATCTATCTATCTATCTATCTATCTATCTATCTATCTATCTATCTATCTATCTATCTATCTATCTATCTATCTATCTATCTATCTATCTATCTATCTATCTATCTATCTATCTATCTATCTATCTATCTATCTATCTATCTATCTATCTATCTATCTATCTATCTATCTATCTATCTATCTATCTATCTATCTATCTATCTATCTATCTATCTATCTATCTATCTATCTATCTATCTATCTATCTATCTATCTATCTATCTATCTATCTATCTATCTATCTATCTATCTATCTATCTATCTATCTATCTATCTATCTATCTATCTATCTATCTATCTATCTATCTATCTATCTATCTATCTATCTATCTATCTATCTATCTATCTATCTATCTATCTATCTATCTATCTATCTATCTATCTATCTATCTATCTATCTATCTATCTATCTATCTATCTATCTATCTATCTATCTATCTATCTATCTATCTATCTATCTATCTATCTATCTATCTATCTATCTATCTATCTATCTATCTATCTATCTATCTATCTATCTATCTATCTATCTATCTATCTATCTATCTATCTATCTATCTATCTATCTATCTATCTATCTATCTATCTATCTATCTATCTATCTATCTATCTATCTATCTATCTATCTATCTATCTATCTATCTATCTATCTATCTATCTATCTATCTATCTATCTATCTATCTATCTATCTATCTATCTATCTATCTATCTATCTATCTATCTATCTATCTATCTATCTATCTATCTATCTATCTATCTATCTATCTATCTATCTATCTATCTATCTATCTATCTATCTATCTATCTATCTATCTATCTATCTATCTATCTATCTATCTATCTATCTATCTATCTATCTATCTATCTATCTATCTATCTATCTATCTATCTATCTATCTATCTATCTATCTATCTATCTATCTATCTATCTATCTATCTATCTATCTATCTATCTATCTATCTATCTATCTATCTATCTATCTATCTATCTATCTATCTATCTATCTATCTATCTATCTATCTATCTATCTATCTATCTATCTATCTATCTATCTATCTATCTATCTATCTATCTATCTATCTATCTATCTATCTATCTATCTATCTATCTATCTATCTATCTATCTATCTATCTATCTATCTATCTATCTATCTATCTATCTATCTATCTATCTATCTATCTATCTATCTATCTATCTATCTATCTATCTATCTATCTATCTATCTATCTATCTATCTATCTATCTATCTATCTATCTATCTATCTATCTATCTATCTATCTATCTATCTATCTATCTATCTATCTATCTATCTATCTATCTATCTATCTATCTATCTATCTATCTATCTATCTATCTATCTATCTATCTATCTATCTATCTATCTATCTATCTATCTATCTATCTATCTATCTATCTATCTATCTATCTATCTATCTATCTATCTATCTATCTATCTATCTATCTATCTATCTATCTATCTATCTATCTATCTATCTATCTATCTATCTATCTATCTATCTATCTATCTATCTATCTATCTATCTATCTATCTATCTATCTATCTATCTATCTATCTATCTATCTATCTATCTATCTATCTATCTATCTATCTATCTATCTATCTATCTATCTATCTATCTATCTATCTATCTATCTATCTATCTATCTATCTATCTATCTATCTATCTATCTATCTATCTATCTATCTATCTATCTATCTATCTATCTATCTATCTATCTATCTATCTATCTATCTATCTATCTATCTATCTATCTATCTATCTATCTATCTATCTATCTATCTATCTATCTATCTATCTATCTATCTATCTATCTATCTATCTATCTATCTATCTATCTATCTATCTATCTATCTATCTATCTATCTATCTATCTATCTATCTATCTATCTATCTATCTATCTATCTATCTATCTATCTATCTATCTATCTATCTATCTATCTATCTATCTATCTATCTATCTATCTATCTATCTATCTATCTATCTATCTATCTATCTATCTATCTATCTATCTATCTATCTATCTATCTATCTATCTATCTATCTATCTATCTATCTATCTATCTATCTATCTATCTATCTATCTATCTATCTATCTATCTATCTATCTATCTATCTATCTATCTATCTATCTATCTATCTATCTATCTATCTATCTATCTATCTATCTATCTATCTATCTATCTATCTATCTAT
>CM060948.1:135790764-135835764 GCA_030765055.1 Mantis religiosa | reverse complement strand
ACACAAAGATTTAGTGGCAGTGATTTGTCATTGGAACAGAGATTATACTTACAGAAAGTTACTAAGCTTATCAGGATAATTTGCCATTCAGATAATCTTGTACAAAATAAAATGGATTTGGGTATAGCTACTTTCTAGCAGCAGTTTTAAAAGCACCAAAATTATCAGTTTTTTCTTTAAGATCATTAGGAAAGGTGCTCACTATTTTGGCGGTTCATTAATGCATACACAATCCCACAATCTCACTCATTCGCTCAAACCTTAAATGCTCACAATTATTATACAAATACTCTGTGATCTCTAACATAAGTACCTCTCATTTATTATTTGGAAGGATTTTCACAGGACTGACAGGTCAGACCCCCCCCCCCCAATGTCATTGAAAAAGTATGCAGTTTAACAAGCAAGAAGAATGTACTGATTAACCTCTAAATAAGTACCGTAACTGTGACTGTTTATTTTCTTTAACACGTAGGATAAAATTAAGTGTTTGTAAGAATAGTTTGTAGACCGATATATTTTTCTGTGGCATCAAGCATTTCAGAGATATTCATTTTTATTCGCTTGACATTTGCAGCATTTAAGTTTTAATGTGCTGTCGTGTTAATTGTTTATCCCAATAACTTGAAGAGAGTACATTACTAGTCCTGCGTATACAAAATAGCTTTTTAAACATTTGATTGTCAATTCGATTTCTTCTATTCCCCTTGTTCTACAAGAAATTGTGTAATAAAGTCGTTTCTCTAAAAGTTTATTTATATTTGTATAAAGTAGAAAAACGTACACTATTCATATAGTGTATGCTGTTTATATAGTTTGTAAAATATATATAAAAGTAAACGATGTTAGATAAAGTATTGTAAATGTAATAAATTCAATTTCTAAGGCATCAAATACTTTCGCTATCGATTGAAGTTATTCTTTATACAGTGGGCTATGAACTTCAGAAAAAACTGTGATATTGTTTGTGAAATTCTTTGTTATTATTAATGTCATTTTAAAACACTTCAGATGGAAGATTGTACAAATGTATTTATTTTTTAAATTCTTTTCGCGTGTGTATTTGTTAAAAGAAAATATATAAATCCCTGGTCAGTATTTACGCAAGCGGAAGTAAGTCACTAATAGAAGCGGAAATAAGTAATCAGAACAGTCTTCATTTCAATAAACAATTTTATTCACATACAAACATAATGCTGTAATTTTTTATTACAAGCTGCAGAATTACCATGAGCATTGGGCACACCGATGTTTCTGGAAACACCACAACCTGTTGTAATCAGATTCTTCCTCTCGGCACTTTTATCCTCAGCATCAGGACTTGCTGCCAGAGAAACTCTGAATTATGGAATACAATCTGCTTCCAGGCCCCTCTCAGCACCATCAACATCGTCCTGGGACTGTATTTTGTCACCACCGGCATCCCATGACTCATTCCTGGAATTGTTCAAACACCAGTATTCAACATCTGCTCGTCCTCAGGCGTCTCATCCTCCAATTTTAACAGCACGATGTATTCAGCTCACTCTTCGTACATCGGCAGGATTTCTTCCAAATTCATATATATGGAAGTGCTAACATGTAGTAATGCCTTGGGATTCTCCTTCTGCAGCCCAATATTACGCCTAAGATTCCTCATCTACAGTTACATCTCATGTTTCGAAATCCAGACAGAAGTGTGTAAATTATTTTCTACGAAGTCAGGAAGTTCTGAAATCCTTCATCTTCGCCCAGAAATTTTGGCATTCACAAATTTAAATCCACGAGGATCCTCTCAGAGTAAATTGTAGTTCACAGAACCAAAGTTACAAAATTATGTTACAGCAAAACAAACTCGCCTCAATTTATATTAACATGGTTGCTAAGGTAACAAAGTAATCACGAATATCAATGGCTTCGTATGTTACAGTAAGTGCTGCCAGCTGTAGAGTTTTGAAATATGCCAAGAAAGCGAAATATTATTATTATCATTATTATTATTATTATTATTATTATTATTATTATTATTATTATTATTATTATTATTATTATTATTATTATTATTATTATTATTATTATTATTATTATTATTATTATTATTATTATTATTATTATTATTATTATTATTATTATTATTATTATTATTATTATTATTATTATTATTATTATTATTATTATTATTATTATTATTATTATTATTATTATTATTATTATTATTATTATTATTATTATTATTATTATTATTATTATTATTATTATTATTATTATTATTATTATTATTATTATTATTATTATTATTATTATTATTATTATTATTATTATTATTATTATTATTATTATTATTATTATTATTATTATTATTATTATTATTATTATTATTATTATTATTATTATTATTATTATTATTATTATTATTATTATTATTATTATTATTATTATTATTATTATTATTATTATTATTATTATTATTATTATTATTATTATTATTATTATTATTATTATTATTATTATTATTATTATTATTATTATTATTATTATTATTATTATTATTATTATTATTATTATTATTATTATTATTATTATTATTATTATTATTATTATTATTATTATTATTATTATTATTATTATTATTATTATTATTATTATTATTATTATTATTATTATTATTATTATTATTATTATTATTATTATTATTATTATTATTATTATTATTATTATTACTATTATTATTATTACTATTATTATTATTATTATTACTATTACTATTATTATTATTACTATTATTATTATTATTACTATTACTATTATTATTATTAGTATTATTACTATTATTACTCATACTATTATTATTATTATTATTACTATTATTATTATTATTATTATTATTATTATTATTATTATTATTATTATTATTATTATTATTATTATTATTATTATTATTATTATTATTATTATTATTATTATTATTATTATTATTATTATTATTATTATTATTATTATTATTATTATTATTATTATTATTATTATTATTATCAGAGTCATCATAACTTTTGTTAATATTGCTCACCATACCACGGTTTGTAAAGAAAATCAAAATTTTAAAGGAACAAAACTGTACCCTTAGTGGAAGATAAACAGACTATTAAGCAATTTGGTGCGCAAGTAGTAATTTTAGCCTTTTCAGTGCAAACAACATTATTGAAGTTATGTTGAACCCTAATGTTTTGTTTCACACAATCTGATTTAAAGGTCCTTATTACAGGCAGCGTATATACCTGTGTTATTTCAAAACTTCAGCCAATGTGTCATTTAAGGTATGAATTCACATGAAGCAAAATTATCGGTCATTCGTGGATTTCCAAATTCGTGATCAGATGGTTGATGTTGCTACCTTACTCGTACAAGATGAATACACGGAAATTGTGTGTTGTATTTCCATTGAACTCTCAGAATCGAAGTTTTGAGAGGAAATGTAATAGTTTTCCTGTTTATTGTAAGTACGTAGGTATAGACACGCTACCATCCAGGCTACCGCGGCAGGCTCAGCAGAACTATATCGTTAACTAGCCATATGGATACGGACAAGTCGAATACGTTAGAGAACGTATGAAAAATGTCTCAACACCTTTTCGGTTGGGTTTTTTTTTTTTTTTTTTTTTTTTTTTTGTGCAATTTACGTTACGACTGGCAATTGAATGACGCATTTTTATTCGACGTTAAGTCATATCGCACGATGAATAAAATGGGTGAAATGATGCTCAAATGAGTCCGTGGTCCATGGAAGTTTGAGTTTCCCTACATTCGTCTATCGGGATGAAGGAAAACCCCGGTAAAACCTTTCTCCAGAAAACTTGCCCTAACCGAGATTTGAACTCGGGATCTCTTGAACGTGAGGCTAAATGGATTATAGAAGAACAGCCAGATTAATCTGCTTCACTAGATATCAGAATTTAACTCAATACGTATATTATGCAACTTATAATGGTTCAACATCATCAAGATACAAAAGAATTACCAACTAGGTTTAGATAAGGATGCAGTATATAGCGAAAATCTATTCAATACCTGTGGAAATGGTCTGCCGAAACAACTCCAACAAACAGGCGTCAACAATGCATTGCATGCAGGTGATAGAGTTATTTGAAATCACTGGAATGAACCCAATTTGTAATTCTGGAGACATATGTTAAAAATTCCATGAGTATACTTAAACGATGGTGTTCCAGACACATCATGAAATTAAACACTTTCTGATATTTTCCTTACAAAAGAAACAAGCTAATATTGTCTAAGGTTATGGAAATATCCAATTAACCAAAACAGAAACCAAACATGGAAGAAAATTGTAATAGAGAGAGTAAATAAGTATGTGATAAAGCTTTGACAAACTGTGTATGCTGTATATTCTGACACATCGGTAAATAAATCTCCAGCTGCAATCAGCATATCTGCAATAGCATATAATCTCAATGTCAGGAAGGGCAGTGGTTTTACTGGAAGAACGACCCTTCATGCAGCGAGTTTCATAGCATGCCAGCCATCTCTGAATGTGGCTGCTGTTTCGACAGTCTGGGTGACAGAACACTGTAGTAAATATAGCATGATTTGCTGGGTATGTTATTCCCTAGATACATAACAAAAACACTTACTATAACATCCTTCCTTCGTTGTTCAAGCATGTCTAACACCTACTTATAGCAACATGTTCATTACACTCTCTAGTTCCCTCAAAAAAATGTCCTCAATTTCTTTACCGATGTTACCACTGTTCATCTGTAGTGCACTAATTCGTCTTGTACACCTTATATTTTATTACACTCCCAACAGGAATAAAACTGAAGGATTTAAAATGATTGTTCTCCTAGTAAAAAAGGTGTTATATGTAATGGAAATGGCAAAGTATATAATTGAAGTTAAAGAGACCGGGAGATCCGTGATTCATATTCCAGTTCAATTTCCATATTTCAGTCTCACTGAGTCCCTCCATAAACATTACAGATATGAATTTAAGATTTGCTCACCAATTGATTTTATGTTTAATTGTAGGTATCTTCAATAATTTCTGGTACCATCGTTGTGAATTTTTTCAATATTAAGAATCCCTTGGTTATTCCCATTACCATCGTTGTGAAATTTTTAAATATTAAGAATCCCTTGGTTATTCCCAACGGGAAAATGGTTTGGATACAGTATAAACACTCAAGGTCATCTCAAGTTGTGCATGTGTGTTAAAATAAAATACAGTTTTTTTCATATGCGGTAACAAGGTGACTACTTTGCTTAAACCGAAGTTTGGTACAGCTTAAGCCAAGCCACACATAAGCATATTATATAACTATGCTGCAGCTTAAACCATGAAACCAGCCTTTACAATTCAGTATTTAAGGATACCTATTCCAAATTAAGAGAAAATACATCAATCTCCAAAATTTCTACTTTGTTGTAAGACACTTAAGAAACAGGCATTTTAAAGGCACAAATGGAAGTGAGTTAAAAACCATAACAGTAAGCAAATTACTGTGGATCATGAAATATACATGAATACTAATAGCAAACATATTTCTTCTTTTTATATTAGCACATATCAGTTATGAATTTTTAGGAAGAAATATTAACTATTGGAGTGCTGTCCTTGATGTCAAATACTAAGATGGTATACCATTTCTATAAAAAGAATGAAAATAAATTCTGAACTATTATGGTATACGGACCACAGTATAACTCCCCTATCATCCACCTCATAACATCTACCATAAATGTCACTTTTCGGTCTTCCGGCATCAAACCTGGGCCGCCTCGGTGAGAGCAAAGCGGTCTAACCACTCAACCACGGCGCGGCCTCCTTAAACAGGGTAGGACGTGATATTTTGCAAGTATAAGGTATGCGTGTTTATTTATATTTTAAAGGGAACGAATTCACAAGCATGCACATGAATAGGGTGATAAACTTTTCATTGACAATGTAGCGCTCTACTCCAGGGAACGTGTTAATCACAGAGTTCATACGACCCGTCCCTCTGCCGGATATTCATATCTTAGTCCCCAAAGCTCAATAGTGCACCATTAATGACAGATGTATCACTTTATGACTTTATGTTACATTATAACTGATCTTTTGCTGCAAAAATAGATGCATATAATAGCTTATATATATATAGTCAAAATATATCAATATATACAAAATATACAGAGTGGGCCATTTGACTTGAGACAGTGCAATATCTCCTAAACTAAGCGCTGTAGAAAGAAATGTCTTGAATAAAAGTCGCTTGATATTATGGGGAAAAGTAAATGTCATTAGTCGTCTTTTATTTGGAAGACGTTGTGTTAGTTATTTTAGGGTCAATTCAATTTTTTTAATGGGAACCTACCATTTTATATTTCTTTCTCTCTCCTCGTAAACTCTAAATAACTTTTGTATACAGCACTTTGCATTTTTTCTTACACTAACGTACATAACGACGAAAAGGCTGAATGGACATGTACGAAGAGAGCGATTTGTTGGACCATCTGTGGATGGCTATTTGAGGGTCAAGTTACTTATCGTAATTGGGAACCAACATTTTTTATTTGGTTTCTTTAGTCTTCATTACAAAATAAACAGTGTTTTATAAACCATTTTCTTCATAGTATCTTTCACTAGACAATTAAATATTGATGACGGAATATCTGTGAAATGTGTAATGTTTAACGCCCGCTGTTACTACATACGGCACCGCAGGCGGTGACACTGATGATACATGAGATGAAGATGGAGCACCGGTGGAATGAGATGGCGGGGGAAACCGGAGATCCCGGAGAACACCCGCCGCAACGCCGTGTTGTCCACTACAATCTCACTTTGCGGTCGCCTGGGATCGAACCCGCCTTGGTGAGAGTCAAGCGGTCTAACCACTGAGCCACGGCGTGGCCTGACGGAGTATCGCCAGGCCTATTTAGGGTAATATATGTTCAAAATGATGCCGTTCTAGCTCAATGCATTTTTCAATTCTGTGAATGAACGATTGATGTGTTCGCACAAGCATGGTTTTTCAGTACTGTCACAAGCATTTCACATGTGTACCTTAATGTTGTTAGGTGTCGTTGGTGTTCCACAATACATTTTATCCTTGAGGTAACCCTATAAGAAAAAGTCTGATGATGTAAGATCAGGAGATCGAGCTGGTCAATTAATGAAACCTGCGCGTACTATCCAACGATCATGGTAATTAGCAGTACGTACATACTGTTCAGGGTATCCATCATACTGGTACTACATTTGTGACCTTGCTTTTAATTAGGCATCTTCTAATAAAAACTGCAACTCATTCGTTGAAAACTTTCACTACTTTGCACCTGTTAAAGTGTCCATTTAACTTGCCACCCAAAGTCACACACCACACATTAACAGACCATAGTTTCTGAAGTGCCACTTCTCGTAACCAATGTGGATTTTCCACCACCCAATGGTGCATATTGTGCCGATTTACTTAACCATGAACTGTGAAAGTACACTCGTCACTAAACGACATGAACTGAAAAATAAAGTTGTTGTTAATCCACAGACTGTCTTGTGCCCACCTAGAGAGCCTCAGTCATTTCAGAAAACGTCGCCATGTAGTTCTTGATGTAATGACACGTGGTAGGGATGGCATTTATGCTGCTTCAATATTCTGAGAACACTGCTTTTAGAATCCCCGCATTGGTTAATTCACGAGAAGTGTCAATGGGGTTGCAATTCACAGCAGCTAACATCCCAACTTCCCTATCTTCTGCTCTTCTGCCCTCCTTTTTCTGGGCTGGACACTTCGTTCTTCAGAGAATTGCTTTATCACACAATAAAATGAAGCACTTGATGGTATTCTTTTATCAGAAAACCTCACCACGTATATAAGAATAGCCTGATCCACATCTCTCGTAGACTCCCCGTAAATGAGAAACATTTCCGAATTTTCTGATTGAGAAAGTTGGTCCATTTTAACCGGCATTCAACTGAGTATGCTTTCAAACGCTCAACAAATGTAATGGAAAAGATGTTTGTTACTGCGTGATCGCTTATTGAAGTACTATCAGTGGATCCACCTGGACCCGATGCGGCTGCAAGTACACTAATAATAGATTCAAGGAAACTGTCCTACAGTGGAAAGTAAACAAAACAGACACAATGTGTCATTGCCTCCTATAATGCTGCACTGTGTCGATTGGGGCAACCGTTCAGAACTTTAGTCATTATTTACGTTGTTGTAAGAACAATTGCAAAGTGCTTCTACAAATGCTGTTTGGCTTTTTATGAGGTGGGCTCCCATTAAAAAATATTGAACTGACCCTAAAATGAACACTACAACATCCTCCAAATAAAAACTGAGTAATGGCGTTTTTTTTTCACCCATAATATCAAGCGACTTTTATTCAAGACATTTCTTTCTAAAGCGCCTAGGAATTTTACTGCCTCAAGTTAAATGGTTCATCCTGTATATAAAATATATATCGAATTTCACAAAAAAAAACTGTACGTGGTCTGGCTAATATTCTACAGAATAACCCAAAATCTGCCTTTTATAAGCTTACAACACTGTTGGTAGTGACACATCTACCACAAGAAAGGTTGATATCTTCGCTTACCTGGTAACTTGACATGAAAGCGGGACCCAGTTTTTTAAAATCTTACTGGTTCTCTCAGATTTAGTTACTTTTAAATAAGCTTTTTGATAGCCATGAAGCGGCTTGGTTGTCCTGCGAGGTTGTTCCGATTTTGAAGCAGTATCGGTCTGCCTCACGATGTTGCACTAATTTGTAGGCGTCTGAGTCTGAATCAGTCTTGAGCAGAGATGTATCGCAGGAAATGTGTTGGTGTGTAATCAAAGTAAGGATGACACCGGAATCTAAGTTTGAAACGTGAAATAACATTTTAACTATTCAGTTAAATCGCTACCAGTCCTGAAGAGCCCAAGATTCTGCCCAGAATGTCAAACTCAGCTACCAAAATTCCCTTAATAACCTGCCCTTTTGCTAATGTGCTAATGAACTTAACACCCCATTTTTTTTATTTATCCAGATTTATGAACCCTATTTTACACAGTGGTATATTAGGGTTAGAGTTGATACATAAAAATACACAATTTTAACAAAAATGTTTTAAATTCTGGAAGGAAGAAAATATGTTATAATCTGATGCATATTAATTTAAACTATTTCAGACGTTTAAACACTGAGTTTATAACCATCATGAAAGTGGTATATTAGGGTTAGAGTTGATACATAAAAATACACAATTTTAAGAGAAGTGCCTTCTAGATCCTTCACAATTCGTCAAGAAGGTATTTATTAGAAAGACCAGGAAAGGAGATTCACAATATGCCGTGATTGAAACTTCTCCTATCATCTACAAGGCAGTGAAACAAGAAGAGAAACTGTATATTGGATACTCACGGTGTTCAGCGTATGACAATATTCATGTGATAAGATGTCATAATTGCTCTGGCTTCGGACACGTGGCTGCTAACTCTCAGTCACTTAAAAGCTGTTCTTATTGCGCGGAAGAACATGATACTAAAGCATGTCCTAAAACCCACATTGAATGCATTAATTGTAAAAACTTCAATAATAAAATGTTAAATAAGAAAACTAATTTTACTGCATCTGATACTAACCATCCTGCTAGCTCTTTTGACTGCCCAGCCTATAAAATGATTGTGGAAATAATAATATCGAAAATAAATTATGGCTGAACTCCACATATACCAATATAATTTACATAAATCAATACTACCCACTGAAGAGCTAATAACTGTCTCTAATCACTGCTCCAGCACAGATTTTTGCACAAACAACTCAATTATTAAACTTCTTTGTGTACAAGAACCCAATACAAAAGAAAACAGAATAACGGGATTTAATTTACCAGCTTTTACAACTGACAACAATATCCGAAGAATACGTGCTGGCATCATTACTGAATATCAAAATATTATAAAATTAAGCCAACTTTGTACTTTCGATTGTGTCCTAGTTAATATCGCTATTGGTGGAATGAATATATATGTGTGTTCGATATACTGTGACCCTGACTAAGATATAGAAAATGGTCTTAACTTACTGACTCAAATATGTAATCCTGTACAAGGGAATCCGCTAATCATTGCGGGAGACTTTAATTCGAAGCACACTGCCTGGAATAGCCCCTTTACTGATTCCCGTGGAAGAGCAGTGAATGACTTTTGTAGTGTAAACAATCTGTATATTCTAAATGAAGGATATACTCCAACTTTTCGAAGAGGAAATTCTACAAGCTTTGTTGATATCAGTATGTGTAATTCGCTTATGCTACCATATGTTACTTCATGGAATATAGATGATAATACCCTCTCAGACCATAGCCTTATTACGATAAAACTTAATTTTAATCATAATGTCAACACTAATTTCAACAATAACTCTTTAACACGTTTATATAGAACTAATAATGTGCTTTGGTCACATTTTCATCTTGCAGTTAAGAAAAATATTGACCCTATGTTAGATGACTTGAAAAAAGTGAACAACCCCACACTCTTGAATGACTTCATCGATAAGTTAACCAAGTGTATTTCGTTCATCTGTGATTCGCATCTCCCAAAAATAAGAACAAAACGCTGTAAAAACCAATGGTGGAACTCTGAGCTTACAATAATGAGGAAACGAGTGTTGGCGAGTCAACGAAGATTCAAACGTGCTAAATGCGAGCCACTGCAAATAAAATATGGAAAGACTTACATTATGCTAAGAGCTGAATATAAAAAAATGATCTTAAATGCAAAATTCACCAGCTGGAAAACATTCTGTACAGAACAAGTCAATCCATGGGGCATTGTGTATAAATATACACGGAATTCAAAAAGCTTAAATAATACTTTAACAATGTTGCAAACTGAAAACGGGTACACTGCTAATGCAATAGAAACTGCAAATGTATTAGCAAGCAAATTTTTCCCAGATGATACTGAAGATGATGACCACCAAAAGAGGATCCGACATGAGGTGGAAACTGAACCTGATACATCGGATGACTTTCCTTTTACTTATCCTGAGGTGGAACGAATAATATTAAAACAAAATGACCGTAAAGCTCAAGGACATGATGCTTTTAGTGCCAATATAATCAAACATGTGCATTATGTACATGCAACTCTCATAAGTAACATTTACAATAAATGTCTAGAATTAGGTGTGTTCCCAAATCAGTGGAAAATTTCAGTTGTGAAAATTATACCCAAAACTCATGTAAATAATAAAAAGACTGCTGCTGCTTACAGACCAATAAGCCTGCTACCTCTGCTAGGCAAATGCCTAGAAAAACTTGTAATTGATCGTTTAATGTATCATTTACTAAAACATGGCTCAATTAGTGACCTTCAGTTTGGTTTCATGGCTCAAAAATCAACTGAAATGGCAATATATAAGGTGGTAGACTGGATGAAAAATGTATACCTAAATAAACAATCTGGTGTTTTAGTCTCTTTAGATGTAACTGGTGCTTTTGATCATGCTTGGTGGCCCAAGATTTTACATCAAATGAAAACTAAAAAATGCCCAAGAAATATTTACAATTTAATCGTGAATTATTTTAGAGATCGCAAATCCTTGCTTACTGTAAGTGGAGAAACCATCACAGAAAGTTACACGCGGCTGCCCCCAAGGATCTGCGTGTAGTCCAGGTTTTAGGGTTGTACTGTATGATGATGCCGTCAGATTGTAGTATTTTTGCTTATGCATATGATGCCTTACTACTTGTTAAATCAAATGACGCTAAAATCCTTGAAGAAAGAACTAATGAAGCACTTAAAATAATACACTCATGGGGAATTAAAAATAAACTTATGTTTAATCCCTACAAAACCTTGGCGATGATTGTCACCAGAAGAAGAAAAATGGAGCCCATTACTCTTACCATGAATAACGTCAACTTGAAGGTGGTATCTAAGGTAAAGTACCTTGGCGTTATACTGGATTGTAAATTAACATTTCGATCACACTTTGATTACATTGCTGAAAGAGCCAGCAAGCTCCTTGGTGCACTCGCAACAACAACAAGACCAACCTGGGGTCTGAATTCTAGTATTCTTAAAATTATATATCAAGGTGCTGTAGTGCCCCTAATTTTGTATGGTGTATCTGCATTCCAGGATGTTCTTATTAAAAAAATGGGCAGTTAAAAAACTTGCACAAATTGAAAGGGGATTCCTCCTTAGCATAATTCGAGGATATCGTACAATCTCCAATGATGCAGCTCAGTTTATAGCTAGTATCGAACCTTTGGCTCTCACTGGTTTATCAAGAGCAACTATTATGAATTTAAGACATGAACGTCAATGTGCGTCTTATCTGTCTCACTTAAAACTACAATTCCCGGAGCATCCTACCACAGCAGGACACCCATCAAGTTTTGTAACCTGTTTAAAGGAAATATGTAATTTTCATGATTATTACATATATACAGATGGTTCGCGTTACCAATTTGAAGATAATGTATCTGCAGTGGGATGTGCTTTTGTTGTTTATGAAAACCAAACGGAACTAACCCATTCCATGTTTAAATTGTCACCTGAATGTTCTGTATTCCAGTCGGAGCTCTTAGCAATTAAAGAAGCTATAAAATGGTGTACTCTTAATGGGAACAGTGCCCGTATTCTTAGCGATTCACAATCAGCTCTACTCGCTATTAATGATAAATACAACTTAAATTCATTAGCACATGAAATCAGAACCTTGCTTCAAAACCATCCAGGACATATTTGCATGGGATGGGTTAAAGGACACAGTGGAATTTTAGGTAACGATAGAGCTGATTGCTTGGCTAAGAAGGCTGCAGAATCCAATCTTCCTGTGACATACTCTTTATGTCCTATTTCTACTGTAAGGAGAGTAACACATCAACATATTCTTGAAGAATGGAACCAACAATGGCTAACAACTCCAAATGGAAGTTTAACAAACACATTATTTTTCCTTAGTGTATATGATAGAGGAAAATGTGAAACTCTTGTACCAAATTTTGTTTTGACACAATTTTTAAGTGGACATGGTAAATTTGGTGAATACTTATCACGTTTTCACTTAACATCTAACCCCAAGTGCATGTGTGGTGAAGAATTTCAAACTGTGGTTCATCTCCTTTTCTGTTGTCCCATTTTCTGGAGAGAAAGACAAGAATTAATATTCAAGCTAGACTCTCTAGGAACTGAATTTTCTGCTCCGCTCACATCTTTGCTAATGAAGCCACAACAGTTCAAGTACTTCATGATGTTTATAAACTCAGTGTTTAAACGTCTGAAATAGTTTAAATTAATATGCATCAGATTATAACATATTTTCTTCCTTCTAGTATTTAAAATATTTTTGTTAAAATTGTGTATTTTTATGTATCAACTATAACCCTAATATACCACTGTGTAAAATAGGGTTCATAACTCTGGATAAATAAAAATAAATACTAGAAGGAAGAAAATATGTTATAATCTGATGCATATTAATTTAAACTATTTCAGACGTTTAAACACTGAGTTTATAAACATCATGAAGTACTTATACTGTTGTGGCTTCATTAGCAAAGATGTGAGCGGAGCAGAAAATTCAGTTCCTAGAGAGTCTAGCTTGAATATTAATTCTTGTCTTTCTCTCCAGGAAATGGGACAGCAGAAAAGGATATGAACTACGGTTTGAAATTCTTTACCACACATGCACTTGGGGTTAGATGTTAAGTGAAAACGTGATAAGTATTCAACAAATTTACCATGTCCACTTAAAAATTGTGTCAAAACAAAATTTGGTACAACAGTAACACCCCCATTACTAGTTTCTAATACGATGTTGCCAGTTCATTTCTACATTACTGAAATTTTCTGCTTTCCATCCTAAGCTCTCTCTCTCTCTCTTCACACTTCTAAGAAATGCTCGTACATATTCCAAGAATTCCAAGCTAGCGTGCCATACCTATTCTGGCAAATTCGGATAGTAACTTTGCCCTCTCTAATGTAACCTACCTTTCTCTCCGAATCTGCTTGAGCTCGCTTCGGTAGCGTGGGGGTAGCGTATCTGCCTCACGTTCAAGAGGTCCCGAGTTCGAATCTCGGTCACGGTGAGTTACCTGGAAAAGGCTTTTACTAGGGTTTTCCCTTATCCTGAAATACGAATGTCGGGTAACTCTAAGCTCTATGGACCCTGGATTTGTTTGAACACCATTTCATCCATTCCATTAATCGTCCGATATGACTTACCGTTGGAAAAATCCAAAAAAGCCGAATCTGCTTGAGACCAGCCCTCGCTAATTACAATACTTAATATCCTCTCACCTCGAGTCAAACTGTGCTCATAATCAACTGCCAAACCAAAAACGCCGCAACATTTAACAAATGCACAAAATATTCATACTTGATTTTATTATAACTCTTAATTTATTTAACTGAGCCATAATTTCTGTATCAGCCAGACTTCATTGAAGACTATGCAACTAGTTTATACCACATGAGCAAATCAATATTTATTAAGAACTTCCATTGCATAAAGCAGAAACAGTCGTTAGTAGACCTCTGATTTTACTCTAAATGCCAAATTTTACTTCTCCTACTCTAACCTGTGTAATTAGAGATAGCATTGTATTCCACTCAAAACCTTGAAACCGAGATTTCACTGGAAATACACTTTTTTAACTTCCCAGAATCCAATAAAGAAACATTCTAAAGGAAAGGTTCATATGTTGTCCTGAACAGCATAACTCAAAACCGAAAAGTCGGTTAAATATTTAAGGTATTTAAGAAAAGGTTTCAAACGGATATGAAGGAAAGGATTTCGGGCAGTTCCTCACACTTCATACTAATCAATACACGTAAAAAAATATCGATATTTTATTTCAAACACTGTTTTAACAGTTTTAATTAAAATATCATTTGTTTGAAATATTTGAGTGACAAACTAGTACATGCCCCGACGTCTCTGCAAATAGTCTATGAAGTCATCTTCGCTCACGACTTTTGCATAATTAGTAAACCGTAAGAGATAGATATGGTATTACAGATAAGTATAGATCCCTCCTTCTTTTCCTCTAGCTGTTTCCCAGTAATTCTTTGTTATTGCTTTACAGTTTCAAATACATTTTCAAAAGTTTACTCACTAATCGCTTTTCTCGTGGCAATGCAAACAGCATGTGATTTCAAGGTAATTGATAGCGAATCGCTTTTTAAAACTCTTATTATTGCTTTGTCCTATCTGTTGTAAGTATACTACAACGAATATGATGGGCCGTTATAAAGGTTTATTTGCATTAACTAAAAGCAGACACAAGAAGAAGCTTTTTATTACAATAGTAGATTGAAGAGTGTGTAGAAATATTCTTGAGAATGCAAGACATTCTATCTTTATGGAGAAATAAAAGAAACCTATATTTCTTTAGGTTTTATATAAACTATAACAGCATGCAGGGTATTTGGTGCTTCGTTTTGATTACAGAATCCTGTTTAAAGGTTTCAGAACCCAAATAAATATCATAGAATTGGTTGGAGACAGAACTTATAAGTTATTGTAAGTATTTATTATATATATTTGATGCACTAGTATTCTTCATTTGTCTGGAGTAGAGTTCATTGCTACCCTGCTTCCATCTATTATGAATCGATTCATATGTAACATTAACCAATCAGGACATCAGAAAATATTCCTGACATCGAAATATAACACAGCATTAAAAGGCAAATTCATTAAGGTTTTCACTGCTACAACTGATTTTCCTGCTCTAAGAGCGTATTCTGATTCTATAAATCAAAAATAGTTCAAGTAGTATAGAATTGAGAGAATCAGCACAGTGTAGATAAGATGTTGAACTCTCCTCTGTGTTAATATATGAGTGATGTAGAATGCTCATTGATTTAGAACTCTCCTATATGAAAATCGAGTTGTAAAAGAAGGGGAGTGTTGGCGTAGTGCCGTTCTCCCCTGTGCAGTGAGATGTTTTTGAGGGTTGGGATGATGATGATGATGATGATGATGATTGTGTGTGTGTGTGATGTGTAATGTGTGATGGGTGGGATGGGTAACGGGGGGGGGGTTCCGGGGATGTTTGAATTAAATGTGAATTCTTTTCGATGTGTGTGTGTGTGCTTGAACTCTCATGTATGAATATCGAAGTCTAGGGTTCGATATTGTGATGGGGCGGGGTGGGTAACGGGGGTTCCGGGGATGTTTGAATTAAATGTATTGATAGTAATTCTTCGATGACTGTGCTTGAACTCTCATGTATGAATATCGAGTCTAGGGTTTGATATCTATTACGTTCAGTGCTTCGATGTCTGTGCTTGAACTCTCATGTATGAATATCGAGTGTAGGGTTTGATATCTATTACGTTTAGTGTATGATATATGATGTAGTATCGTTAATCTTTAGATAAAAGAATATCGAGAGAATGATTAGGTATGTTTACTGGGAGAGATTTATGAAAATAAATGTAATAAGACATTCTGGTAAGGGGTGTTCCCTATGCAGAATCTCTCCTTGAGCTATTGTATCCAAGAGCGATGTAAAGGTTAAGAAAAGGTTAAATTCCATTCCCACATCGAGGTACGATAGTATAGAATTGAGAGAATCAGCACAGTGTAGATAAGATGTTGAACTCTCCTCTGTGTTAATATATGAGTGATGTAGAATGCTCATTGATTTAGAACTCTCCTATATGAAAATCGAGTTGTAAAAGAAGGGGAGTGTTGGCGTAGTGCCGTTCTCCCCTGTGCAGTGAGATGTTTTTGAGGGTTGGGATGATGATGATGATGATGATGATGATGATGATGATGATGATGATGATGATGATGATGATGATGATGATTGTGTGTGTGTGTGTGATGTGTAATGTGTGATGGGTGGGATGGGTAACGGGGGCGGGGGGGTTCCGGGGATGTTTGAATTAAATGTGAATTCTTTTCGATGTGTGTGTGTGCTTGAACTCTCATGTATGAATATCGAAGTCTAGGGTTCGATATTGTGATGGGGCGGGGTGGGTAACGGGGGTTCCGGGGATGTTTGAATTAAATGTATTGATAGTAATTCTTCGATGACTGTGCTTGAACTCTCATGTATGAATATCGAGTCTAGGGTTTGATATCTATTACGTTCAGTGCTTCGATGTCTGTGCTTGAACTCTCATGTATGAATATCGAGTGTAGGGTTTGATATCTATTACGTTTAGTGTATGATATATGATGTAGTATCGTTAATCTTTAGATAAAAGAATATCGAGAGAATGATTAGGTATGTTTACTGGGAGAGATTTATGAAAATAAATGTAATAAGACATTCTGGTAAGGGGTGTTCCCTATGCAGAATCTCTCCTTGAGCTATTGTATCCAAGAGCGATGTAAAGGTTAAGAAAAGGTTAAATTCCATTCCCACATCGAGGTACGAGAAAATATAAATCTATTCCACATTGAAGTATAAGGGTGATGACGTGTTGTCATTCCTCAAGATTTGTGCATATGTGAGTAAATCCGAATTAACAGGTCTCACCCTGTCCCGCCAGCTCGGGAACGAACGTGTCCGCACTTCACACAAACCCTCCGTCCGTTAAGTACAATCGACGATAGGATGGGGAGGGGGGAGACAGGTATGATTACGTTTCATCACCCATCTGCTCACTCGGGAACGAATGCATTCTCACTTCACATCGCAACGTCAAGATGAGTGGAACAACAACACCTATCATTGAAAGTGATACCAGATTCTGGGAGAATCTACGCAATTTCGAAGATTTGCAAAAGCATTGGGTTGAGCACCACGATGAAACGTGTGATGGAAAGATGCATCAAGTGATTTGCAAGAATCCTTCCCATCATGATTCGATCACATCTTATGCTCAATGCGGAAAGAATTGTAAAGTGTACCTCGGGTAAGTAGAATTATAATTGTGTGTTAACGTGAAAGTGTTGTTATGTGTTAGATAACTAATGATAAATATGTTTATTTCAGTAAAGCCCAAAGTGAAGATGTGGCATGCCAGTCCGAACAGGATCAAGGTGAAGATGTGTGCGGTCCGTACAATGATCGTCCGTTTAAGGATATCGGTACATCGAAACCCGAGGAGGAAGTCATAGAAAAGTGAGTATAAAATAATAAGAGTTTTACGTTAACAAGTGTATTAAATATTCACGATGTTGAGACAGTTCGTGTATGTCCGCAGATCCAGTAAGAAAGGAGACAAGAAAAAGAAGAAGACGAACTGCAAACCGAGAATCGTCAAAGCCAAGAAGACGTTCGATCAAGACAGTTTCATCATAATGATGTTCTAACCCTTCACACCCTTCGCAGAAGAAGTAGAGGAGGAAGTTGCGAGTGATGGTAAATAGTGTGTGCATGAACGATAACGACATCTCCATCAGCATTGACATTCGTGTGAACATAGGATTATACAATGAACTCCCATCACTTTACATTAAAGACACACATGACGATACGTTTGTGTATATTACAAAAGAGGATTGGGAGGTAATAATGTCAAATTTGTGTGTTTTTGGATACGTATCTGAAAGATGGTAAGCATCCATGTGCACCGTACAGTGAAAATATAATATATGCATTTAATATAACGTTATGCATGAATAAGATGCAAGAAATAACGTTTGTGAATACGTGTTTAAATGTGGGCAGTATAAATCTGAATAGTACTGCATTCAATGGACTTAAAAGACTAATTCCATATATTGAAAGAAATTTATATCAGTTGTATGATATTCATAAATCGTTATGTTCATATGATGCAAAAAGCAGGAGTGCAAGGAAGAGGATATTGGAGATGTATGTTAAAGTCAATAAAAAGATAATTTGAATTTGTAATGTTTTATTTATTACACCTATATGATAGATTGTACAACATGAGTTAGTGGTTTATAAGTGAATAATTTATCATGAATAATTAAACAGAATAATGAAGTTTGTGCAGGAAAATTTGACGATGCTTGAACTTCCAATCTGACATTCACTGCCCCCGTCACAGTATCCTCAGGTTGATGAGAGCAATCGATGACGAATAGCGGTGCATACTTCAGAAAGTCGTTCCTTTTCAAAAGAGGGTAATTCTCCTTTCCATAGTAGGATGATTGAAATTTGGAATATTGATCATACAGAGATGCAAATTTCGAATTGGCGAAATCCAAATTCATATCGTGATAGGGGTAAGATTCACTGTTGAGATAAAGTTTCAGATTGGTGATATTACAATTATCAAATAGAGAAGCATCCTTAGCGAGATGATTCGATCTATCCACTTGTGCACCGACTATGACGAAACGTGGTTTTTCAAGTTTAGTCGTGGTTGCAATGTTCCATGTGAACGCTTTAGTTTGAGGTACAGCAGGTTGAGTGTGAAGGTCCAAGGTTCGAAATGCGACGTGTACAGGTTTATCCGATTTGACGAGTTTAAGTTTATCAACTCGTTCAGAATCTGAAAGTCGAAGTACAGGCATCCTCCATTCGAGGTTAGTTAGTTGTATGGTTGTAGGATCGTTTCCAATGATACAATTATTAGAATCCTTAGATCTAATGAGAATAAGTTCAAACTTGCTATTAAGTATGACCTCCTTGTGATCGTCGGCGAAACCCAGCAACATCGAAAGAGGAACGATAGCATTGAAGATACCATTCGATGTATTCACGATGTCTACCACACCTCCAGGATAGATCCATCCAGCATTTAGTAAACGATTCGATTCCAGTTCATTCAGTGCAGCATAGTTACGCATCGTTGATGAAATGCCCGGATTCCTAGTTCTATCAATAGTCGTTCCATTCATATCCAGACGAATCTCATCGAATAGGAATGCCATAGCATTGTTACTCAATTTCGATGTGGCAACGGTGCCGTCGGGTTTAGTGAGAGTCCCCTCAATGTAGAGATAACTTCTACTAGGAAGCGTGTACAAATCTTCAGCTTGACATGGAATTCTAATTTCATCGTTCACATCGAGAGCTGACGTATTGTACGGTAGGAATACGTGTTCTTCCTCCTTACTGATCTTATCATCAAAGGTCGGAATCCCGGTCACGTCCAACACATCCATCATAGAACCTTGAAGCCTAAGTTAGCGAGAAATTGTCGATTAGACGATGTGATTAGCTTGCGGGTCGATGATCGAGTAGAGATCAATCTCGAGAGATGTTTTTTAATATAGCATCGTCTCTTAAAACTTATACCCATTACGACGTATGTGCAATCGTACAGTGATGGTTTCGTTCCTGAGATCTAACTTATCGCCGTTCTGGTCTACCACTCTAATGTCGAGATGATCAATGAGATTCGTATCGATGATTGGTAAATATATAGGACTTGGTGGTTCCTGCGAAATATGATAACCTGGAGGTACCGATGGGAAAAATTCATACAGAGAATGACCACTTTTACCATTGATGAAAGATCCCGTTGCAAGACTACACTCGATACGTATGATGCTGACTTTGAATATGTTAACCAAATCATTAGACTCGGTCAGCACGTTTGCCGGTACCCTCTGTTTAGAGGTGAAACCGAGAAGTGAAGCAATAGATCTCTCACGACTAAAGTCGATAATATAGGGAGATTGAATTTCTGATTTCATGGTGTTATTATTAGCACGTAGAATAAAGTCGTCACCGATGTCGAGAGCATCCTTGATCAATCTGGCGATATCATCCAATTCATAAGTACCCGGTGGAATTACTATACGTTCGACTTTTCCATCGCGAACGTAATGGAATAGATTATTACTCTCGTCCACATTCGGAATTGAGTAAAAAGTCTCAAAATTCAATAGAGCTATCTCGTAATGTCCGTTAGGATCCAGATGTAATGGTGGATTTAGAAATGTAGAGAAGCTGGTATCACTACCACTCACGGTGATCGTGTAACTCATCGAGGAGAAACTGAAGGCACAAGTGACCGCAAATCACAGAATCGAATTCTTGAAATCTCGTCGTATTATATAGGAGCTTGACACCCGAAAGGTACGTTTCTATCTCTTCCGGAGGTCTCAGATCGCCGAAACTGTCAAAGTAGTAGGCAACGTCACCATCCTTACGTACAGCAACCCAATGTGTACCAGGGTTATTTGATGTATCCAGATTCACTACTATTCTCTCATAGTATCGAGGATGTGGAGGTAGTTTATCGATCATGTAGACACCTCTAAAATGTGGAATGTGTAGACGTCGTGCATACGAATCGATCTCGTTAGCACTCAGGGCTTTTTTCCGGGATAAATATAGGCCTCGCCCCGAGTTTTTTGATCGAAGATATAATCCTCTACCCTTACGACGTCTCTTACGGCGAAGACCTTTGCCCTGAGCCAAAGATTCCATGCGCTCGTTGTGACGTGTTAATTCCGCAAGTTGTTTTGCATCCGAACGTTTCTTATTGACAGCCGTAGCAATCTGAGCAGCACCTCCAGCTAGACCACCTGCTGCACCTAGAGCTGCTAAAAGTGGTAGCAAAGGTAAGAAACCACCTCTCTTGTTGCGACGTTTACGCATGCCAGCGCCCGCTGCCAATTTACCCTTCATAAGTGTAGTCACAAGTCGAGCTGCAAGTCGTTCGCCCAAAGAAGCGTCGGCAGACTTTACACGTCTCCAAGCTTTCTCTACCAACACCTTATCGGCTAGACGACGAGATTCTGTATCAGTACTCTCTGCGTAAGCCCGATCGTGATCGAGACACGCTGAATCTAACCCGTTCACCGGTAAGTCACCTCTCTGCAAGCGTTTATGTAGTTTCGTTCCGGGACCGCAGAAACGATAACCCGGTAAATGTGCCTCAAATGGTAATGAATTAATCAAGGAATTAAGAATTCCCGAACCTTTGCGTGCACGTGTAGAGCGCATGTCTCACTATGAAATAAAAAAGGCAAAACGTGCGCTTTATAAGTATACGATTCCTATGACGATTGGCTAAATCCAGTAAAGACATAGATTGCCCTTATCACGAACGAAATAAAAGACAAAACTTATGCTTTATAAGTATTAGTCGCGATATGGAGATAGTAAAGCAAAAGTGTACGCTACCCATACAGGTGTTAGATTTCGAGGATGACATTCGCAAAGGACGACACGGTACGTTGTTTCCGAGTAACGTTAGAGCGCTCATACTGGGCAGTTCAAATGCTGGAAAAACGAACGTTTTACTCAACCTGCTTATTCACGAGAATGGTCTGAGATTCGAAAACCTCTACATATACTCGAAATCGTTGCAACAATCTAAATATCGATATTTACTCAGGTTACTGAAAACTATACCCGATATAGGTGTATTTACGTTCGATGATGGAGATAAAGTAATTCAAACGTCGGATGCTAGAGAAAATTCGATATTCGTATTTGATGATGTGATAAATGAAAAACAGGGTAAGATAGCTTCATATTACAGTATGGGTAGACATCGTAATGTCGATGCTATATATTTAGCACAATCATATGCTAAAGTACCTAAACATTTAATTAGAGATAATGCAAATATGATTATATTCTTTAGACAGGATAATCTCAATTTAAAACATATATACGAAGATTATGTAAATACCGATATGTCCTATGATGAATTTAAGAATATGTGTAAACATATATGGGAGAGTGATGAACGATCCTTTGTTGTTATAGTACCAGAATATCCACTGAACGAGGGACGCTACCGTCACGGTTTTGATCGCTTTATCAGAATGAATAAATAGAATAATCCATCACTTAAGCAATGAGTATCGACAGGTTCGGATCCCGAAGAATCATACCCTCTAGGGGTGTGTTCAATCGATATATCATAACTAGAGATGGATCGGGAAACTATCGATTCAAGGGAAAGCGGTTGTGCAATATTCACGACCCTGAAGAAGGTGACGATGCATCGACTAAACGTTATGTGGATACGCATACGGCTGACGTCGAGAATCGAATGCAGATCTTCAGCGAGCAGACCTCGTATCAGCGTATGGGCGAGTTTGAAGCTATGCTTTGGGATCACATACAAAAATCGCTCGACATCCAATACAACAATTTGATGGAGTACTTAAGTAAATATGCATTTAAACGTGATTCCGAAAATAATGTCATTATAGATGGTATAAGAATGAAAACGCTGTTGGACCCCCTTCACGAACACGACGTTCCTAATAAAAAATATGTAGATGATAAGATTCCAATTCACGACTCTAATGAAACTCTATCATTTCGAATGAAGAGATTGAAGGATTTAGCCGACCCGATAGATGATAGTGATGCAGTCACCATGAGTTATGTTAATCATTTCTTTATACAGAAACATAATGAATTGCAAACGGGTTTAACTGAGACTATAACAAACATTGTCGATACTATTACACGGAAACAGAATGAATTACAAAGTCAGTTAACTAGAACAATCACCTCCGCTAGCGAGACTATTACTACAGCTGTAGAAAAAGAAGTGAAAGAACTAACCGCACGACAAACGGAACTTGATAATAAACTAATCACTATAAATAATGATATTCATACTATGAAAACACGAATGAGAAATGTTGTAAACACTATGTTACAACAATTGAAAGCACAACTCATAATTTCATTGCAAACACGTCCGTTTCGAGGTCCCTCTTTAAGGTATACGTTAACATCGGGACTCGAATACTATAAAGTTCCTGGAAATGGAAGTGTACTCTCGTGTTCCATCGTATCATCGGTACATCCGCATGCTGTAAATGATACATTGTTTGCAATAAACGGAAGATTAGTTGAAAGATATCCTGTAAGAGTTGAAACTGGCGATATTCTATCGTTTACAGCGCCAGTCGGACGTGCTAAAGATGGTCATATATTAAGTATAGAACTGATAGTTTCATATAAATTAGCAGTAGCTGATTAATTATACATTCATTTCGATATGGATGCTGAAGCTATAAGACTTAAGGAATCCATTTCCCGTCACAGTAGGGCAATAAGAGAAAAGTTACGTTCTCTCAAAGGAATGAAATTCGAAACGCAACGAGTCATGTCTGAAGTTCTTCAACCTGTAACCGAACCATTGAAAGTAATAGCGAAAGCACACCAAGACAACAACGACGACGACGACGACGACGACGACGACGAAACTACAGATGATGCTAACGGATCTGATCTCGTGTCAAAGTATCTACACAAGGTTCGAACTGCTAGTTCGAGTGACATGGACAATACTTACGGCATACGTTACGAGGATAACGAGTATAAATTGGGTAACAAGACAGTTGTGTTTAAATCTGATGGTGTTCAGATAGGAACAGAAACGTATGAACCCACAGCAGGCTTATATGAATTATTATTTAAACGTTTACCTCGCAAGACATCGTACACATATGATGATTTAGACGTGTATTCGCAAATCTTACAAAATACTCAAGTTTACAGACACGGTTATTCAAGAGATGGACGTTTAAGAGCAAATCGAGGGTTCAAGTATCGTCATATCATTCGTGACCTTGTTAGTAATCGAACTGGATTTGGTTTACGTTGGAAAGAACATGTACCGCAGAGAAAATTAGATTACGTCTACTGGAACGATCCGAATGAAATAATAAACAGATTAAGATTATTAGTTGCGTCGAGGGATGCAGGTAATTTGAATCACTCACCCGAGATAGAAGAAATTATTACAGAACTTAAAACATCAAAAATTATAGCATGATAAAACGTCGCATTGCAACCGAGTTACATGCACCAGCTAGAAGACGATTTTTACGTCGTAAGATCATAAGCAAAGGAATGAACGATTTAGTACAAATAGATCTTATGGACATGTCTAATTATGCAAGAGACAATAGGAATTATAAGTATATTCTTCTTGCATGCAATTTTTATTCCAAGATGGCTTATGCACGACCATTACGTGATAAAAGTGGTATTAACGTTTCGACTGCTATGGAGGAGATATTGAATGAAATGGAATCGTTTCCGAAGAATGTTCAATCTGATAAAGGAAGGGAGTTTTACAATAAACATTTCCGCGAACTAATGAATCGTAATAATATTAATCATTACAGTACATTCACACACGTTAAGGCTGCTGCAGTGGAACGTTTAATAAGAACGATCAAACTGATTTTGCATAAGGAATTTATTGTTCAAGGCTCATATCAATGGATAAACATACTACCTAGAATTATTCATACATACAATAATACTTACCATCGAACGATTCGTATGAAGCCTGTAGAAGTTCGTGATAATTCTCTCCTGCTCAGCGTCTACAAATATGATAGAAGTCTGCGTGAGAAGCGAAGATCTAGGCTTCATCGTGTTGGTGACTACGTGAGGATTTCTAAGCATAAAGGTGTTATGGAGAAAGGTTATCTACCAAATTGGAGTGTTGAAGTCTTTAGGATACGTACAGTGCAAAGGACACATCCATTGACCTATCTCATCGAGGATCTGGAGGGTAAACTGATTGAAGGAGCATTCTACGGTTATGAATTACAGAAAACTCAATATCCAGACACGTATTTAGTTGAAAGGATCATCAGACGTCGTGGTGATAGGATTCTGGTGAAATGGTTAGGATTTCCTACCCGTGAATGGATTAATGAGGTGGACATTGTATAAATAAAAAAAACACACAACTCAATAAAGAAATATAATTTTAATGATATATTGTGTTTGATTTTTTTTTTTTTTTTTTTTTGTTCACATTGATTCCTGACATCTTCTGTAACTGCTAATTCACATCTCCTTAACTTAAACATGATAATAACATTTTTATACTTTTTTAAAAATCTTCTGTAACTGCTAATTCACATCTCCTTAACTTAAACATGATAATAACATTTTTATACTTTAAAAAAAAATCATACATGATTATAGTTGAATTAACATTTAATTGTAGAGATTTTAACATAACGTACATGCTAGTTCACATTGAGTATATATAAATTCACCTACCCTTAACGTAAACATGATAATTACAATTTGAAGTAATTAGTAATATACGTTAAACAAACATCATACATGATTATAGCTGAAATAAGAGCCTTTGTACATGCTAGTTCACATTGATATATATAAATCTCCCCTCACCCCTTAACGGAGACATGATAATAACATTTTGATATAATTAGTAAATATATTTTAATAAAAAATCATACATGATTATAGTTGAATTAACATTTCATTGATTTCTGCTATCTAACATTTCAAAACGACATGAATAGGAAAAAATATTCCTTCACCCCTAACATAAACATAAAAAAAGCAACACGTTATCTTTCAAATGAAGTAAATATGTTATTATCATGTAATTAGTAACACACTTTACAAATATACTTGAAACTCAATTATTTCGTTTTTTGAAATACAGTAATATGTTATTATCATGTGCCTAGTAATACCTTTTAACTCAGTTGTAACACACTTTACAATTATACTTGAAACTCAATTATTTTATTTTTTTAAATACAGTAATATGTTATTATCGTGGCCTAGTAATACCTTTTAACTCAGTTGAATCTATGCTTTATTGAGAAAAGAAAAAGAAATTTACACTTGACAATTTTCTATAGCATGATGTCCCCATGCTAATGTTGAAAATGAATTATTGGGAATGTATCGTTTTGTATCGATACCACTTAAAGCTATCTTATTAGATTCAATAGTATGAACATCATGTTTATAACTTCTGAAACATGTCTGCATGCTTCGATGTATAGTGTCAGGATGTGTAATACATGAGAGATATTGTTCAAAGGTTATGGATCTCATCGAATCTTTTGTTACACCTTTTGATTTTTTAATCACTTCAGTATCATATCGATAACTATATAATTTCGATTTCAGCCCTACATATTCAGTCATCACTCTACCGGCTAGCTCATCCTTGAATAATCCTGAAATTTTCTTATTTGCTAACGGAATACCATACACATTATCCATTGGATAATTCGATGTATCGAATAAATGTATATTGGTTTTAATAAATTCATATATATCGCAGCTAGATTCAAAGAGAAAAGCATCCGTGTCCGTATAGATTAAAGTTACATCTTTCAATTTTTTCTTCAGAATTTCATAATAAAAATCATACATTTTATGTTTGGATAGATCCAGGATTGCTTGTCCTATGTATATTGGCTTATTCATCAATATTTCATCTCTGACCAATTCTATACCTATTAAATTTTCATCAAAAATCACGTACCTTATACATGTCTGTCGAGCTAACAATTTACGCGCTCGTTTCCAGCTGGTAGCTAAATGAAATGAATTATAACGTTTTACATTCTCTATAAATTTTCCATAAACACAATTATTCATTAACTTCCATAGATTTTGACCAAATTTCGTCTTATCTTCAATACGTTTACGAACGTTGAGTTCAATGTAAGGATTTATCCAGTTAGATTGTTTGTAACCTATTACTCTATGTATACGCGATGGAATCAAACCAAGTTTAACACATTGTTGAAAATTGAGATAATGTAATACGTATTTATTTTTATCATTCAAAGTTGTTAGCAATTTTGTATACTTATCACCTGGCGCGATTTCATTCAAAGGGCATAATGGCAAATCATTTTGTGTATCATGAAGTTCCTGTGGATATTTAAAGTCTACTTCCAACACATATCCCACGTCAGAATCACTTGTAATAGACATAAAATCTATTGATTTAATTTCAGCATCAGTTAGCCACCTTATATCAGTGTATGGTAAGCTATTATTTTCCATTGTATAACTATATAGAGAATTGCAGTCAACGTACATTAAATAATTAGTTGGTTGAGTGTTATCATAGCTAGTCATGTATCTGTTATTCGCCTTTGCATACCGTTTGGACACAGTGCAAATTCCACCTCGTATTCCTTTTTCGAAGAAATCTAGCATAGTCTTATCTGTTAATAATGAAATCTGTACACCAGTCGTTCTTAACATTGCATCATAGGCTAACCCGGGAAGTGTGTAATACTGACACGGGTCGAGTCCGTACAAACCGATACTTAATTCACGGAAGCGTTCAAACAGGTCCGTTAGTATTAATGTATCGCACTTAAGATATATATTTAAATATTCACCCAGATTTTTAACATTGAATTCATTCCATACCGTTCTAGCATGACTATAATCCTCATCGCTTACATGATCAAACTGATGTTTGGATGGTAGACTATTCTCGTATAATTTTTCTATAGAATCCACATACGTGTACGGGAAGACACCTTTACGTTTCATCAGTTGTCTATGCAAAGGATTCGTGTACATATTATTGGTATAATGAAAATCATCTGCTTCTGACATATCCGAAAGGTTACTAAGTTTTGAATCCAAAAAACGATAGCTATCCAGATATCTTAGATATATACTCATTCCATTCGAATTTGTATATCTTTTGCTAAAGGATAAGTAATTTTCAGAAGTTTGTGCAATACAGTTGATAGGTTCCGTATCGTAACCTAGTTTCTTTACTATGAAATGAGCATCGTATTTTGACAAGCAATGAAAGAATATTGGTATGAATCCTGGCATTTTCCTATTTAAATTGCAGTGCTTATGAGCTGGGCCAACGTAACTTCCAGTCAAATGACAATGATCACGAACCTTTATACACGAGTTAAGAAATTCACGTTTGCATATGTGACATCGTGTTGCATTTTGATATTCTAGCTCATCCACATCTCTCATACTTATTTCAATTTTATTAGCATATATATTAATGACCTGATTTGCAATTAACGTTAATTCTTTAAGAAAATTTTCAATTGCATATGGACCTTCAAATGATTTGAAACGTGTTAAATTTTTATCATAACTACAGACCAAATGTAATGCAATTGCATACGCTTCATGTTTATGAATGCTACGTGTCCAGCTTTTACTCGATACATCTTGACACGAATCTACCTTACGTAAGATACATTCTATGTCTGCATAAACCACGAATGGAACTTTTAGACATTTCGAATATGCGTTAAATTCAACGAGATCAGTTTTACCAGCCTCGGGCATTCTGATAATTTGATTCATCATACACCTCTTTTTATGGCTATTTAAACGTGATTCTGATGTGAAATACAAGTTACAATTGTTACATAACCATTTTCGCCCATTATGTTTAGTTAGCTGCTTTCCTAGCAAACGTGACAAGTCTGTTATCAGACAATAATGTCTTTTATACATTAAAAGATTAACATGATGTGATTTTATCTCTCTTGGTTGATATAAGAGAATAATCGATTTATTTTCAACACCGTATATCGTTATTGAAATATTTGAATTTTGATTCTCGAATTTTTCTACATCTTTCAATGATACGGGGAATGTTATATTCTCAAAGTTAAATTCGTTACGAAAATCATATCTTTTATAGGAGGTGGGTCGATTCTTGTTACGTTCTACTGGGTATTTGGATGCTAACAGACAGTATGCAAAGCAATATTTATCAGTATTACGAATGTTAATAACAGCTCTCTTCGATTTTATAAAGTCGGGTAATTCAGTATACATCCCTGCATTCAATGAATCGTATTGTGTCACATATATTGTTAATTTCTCAATACTGTATAAAGCTTTTGAACTGGTACGCGATTCAAAATTATCCATATGATCTAGTATAGGTTGTACAATCTTCTCTTCATACCATATAGATTTATCTGTAGATTGCAATATCACCTCAAGTTTACTGTTAAAGTTAAATGTATGAATATTATCGCTCTCTTGTGATATTATGACATATTGACAGGATAAACAGGATCCTATCTTAAGACCTGATTTATACATGTTTAAGCCCTTATCAATTTCATTCAAAATTAAAGGTTTGCATTCTGCTAAGAATATAACGGGGTCAAGTATATTAACACAGTTGTGTATTTCGTAGGTGGTTAATCGTTTTTTGAAAGCAGACTCACTGTGAATACATCGTAATCGTTCAGCCTGGGTCACGTTCGAACAGGTTTCATCTTGCTGAATCGAGGGTTGTCCAGTGGCAGTATCGGAGCATCTTGTCGTCGTTTCTGAAAAAAGCAATTACAACATTCGATTAACTTTACATACGGGAACATTGATTTACATGTATGTAAGGTGGTAACAGAAATAACATACATGTTAATAACTTTTACATGTATGAATCTCAATTTTACGTAAACTCTATACTTTACGTAGAACGTAACATGCATGTAACTTTTACATATGAAAATAGTTACATAATGATTATGTATTTTACAATTATTGCTATCATCACGTAACTACAATATTCAGATAGTATGTAACTGTTTTACGTAATGCTCTCTCCCTTACATAAATGATAAAAACACACAACGTAAACCATATAGATGTAAAATACCGTAACTGAACTACGATATTCACATGTACGTTTTACACATATAAATTAACGTTCTTTTTTCACCTACAACGTTACTTTTACGTGTAACAAACAAACGTAACTAACATGCATGTGAAATAACGTAACTGAACTACGATATTCACATGTACTTAATTATTACACATGAAAATTAACCCTACAACGTTCACTCTCAATTACTAATACTACATGACGTGCGATAATTAACACTTTAAGTTCTAATACAACATGTACGTACATGCAAGTAACTACATTCAATTACTAATACTACATGACGTGCGATAATTAACACTTTAAGTTCTAATACAACATGTACGATTTCACATTTACATGCAAGTAACTACATTATCACTTTTTTTTATGAAATTTTATTCAATAATTGTACTCACCTTTTGACGACATTACGGGCTGCTTAAAAAAGACAATTTATGTCGTTTGAAACCACTTTCTAGTGTTTCCTCGCCATGGTATTGGAGTATGCAGTCACCACGATTT
Source organism: Mantis religiosa (assembly GCA_030765055.1). Taxonomy (NCBI): domain Eukaryota; kingdom Metazoa; phylum Arthropoda; class Insecta; order Mantodea; family Mantidae; genus Mantis; species Mantis religiosa. The sequence continues at coordinate 135,804,985 of CM060948.1, read as the reverse complement.
AGTAGATCTTTCTGCGCTGCGGTCATATGTTTGAATCTCTCCGGGAGGAAGACTTGGAAATCTGATGTTTCGACGACGACCCGTTCACCATATCTGGTCTTCACGGTTTTGACGGATCGAATGATGTGTTGAACGGACTGATCTAATTCACGTAGTTTCTTTGTGGGAAGATGTGTTCCACCTTCAGCTAGTTTATTTAGCTGTAGCATCTCATGATCTGAAACATACATATAAGCACACACGAATCAGTATTACTTCAACATTCTTCGTAAACAGAGATAAAAAATGACTTACAATATACAACTTTTCTATCTTACCTGTAGGATCCATATTTCCAGAGAATCGACTGCCTCCTCACTCATCCGTGCCGCGGTATTTATTAACAGATGCTCCGCCCCCCCTCCGTCCGGGAGAGGTGTTACTGTCTACATATTACGCTATGTGTTTAAAGTAGTTGTGACTACGTTATAAGTTCGAAGGTAATACTAGTAACTTTATTATCATAGTTTAAACTTTATATAGATTCATCATTTTTTACACCCCCTCCAACCGTATCTCTCCTTCCCAAACACCATGTTGCGTGCGCACACTAACTGTGATTCGTTCCCTACATCTTGGAGGGGGGGATATAATTACACATTTCTTTACACACACATACTTGTACAAAATATATTTTTCTGAACATTTGATTTTTTTACATTTGGTATACTAACACATTCATAGTATTGTTTCATCATTCATACAAATATATAGATTCATTCGTTTAATTTTAAAATATATTCTTTTTTTCCTAACGTTATTTGACAAAGTTAGACTTCGCTACAGCAATAAGAATGTTTTGACCACCCCTGTCACCAGTCTGGAGAGATTAACTCTTTTTTTCTCTGACCCACATACCAAAAGGGATGACGTTCAGTGGAGTATTCGTAATACTGAGGGGAGATTTTCTAGACAATTTTTTATATGGAGGGTGATATCTTACCATGGATAGTTAGGATATCTACACTATAGATCCCTAGTTGCGTATATATATTATCATATTGATTGATCAGTTTTCTATTACTCATATATACTTAAAGATGAGATACTTTTCTCTCGTTATCTTAATCATTTTTAAATAGATGGTTAGTGCTTTTATTTTATTTTCGATGTTATGTTCCACTTTTATCATGCTTAGAGGGAATATTCTTTTTAAGTTATCGTGCTTAGAGGGTGCGTTCCTTTATCATGAAACCCCTTTCAAACAGCTTTACATTTGCATTCTTATACTTTTCTCTCAATATTTTTTTATCATTCTTAAAGAGATGGGTAGTGCTTTTATTTTTATTTGCATTTGCTATGTACCACTTTTATCATGCTTAGAGGGGACATTTCTTTGTCATGCGACCCTCTCACATAGATTTACATTTCCATTCTTATACTTCATCAATGTGGAATAGATTTATATTTTCTCGTACCTCGATGTGGGAATGGAATTTAACCTTTTCTTAACCTTTACATCGCTCTTGGATACAATAGCTCAAGGAGAGATTCTGCATAGGGAACACCCCTTACCAGAATGTCTTATTACATTTATTTTCATAAATCTCTCCCAGTAAACATACCTAATCATTCTCTCGATATTCTTTTATCTAAAGAATAACGATACTACATCATATATCATACACTAAACGTAATAGATATCAAACCCTACACTCGATATTCATACATGAGAGTTCAAGCACAGACATCGAAGCACTGAACGTAATAGATATCAAACCTTAGACTCGATATTCATACATGAGAGTTCAAGCACAGTCATCGAAGAATTACTATCAATACATTTAATTCAAACATCCCCGGAACCCCCGTTACCCAACCCGCCCCATCACAATATCGAACCCTAGACTTCGATATTCATACATGAGAGTTCAAGCACACACACACATCGAAAAGAATTCACATTTAATTCAAACATCCCCGGAACCCCCCCGTTACCCATCCCACCCATCACACATTACACATCACACACACACACACACACACACACACACACACAATCATCATCATCATCATCCCAACCCTCAAAAACATCTCACTGCACAGGGGAGAACGGCACTACGCCAACACTCCCCTTCTTTTACAACTCGATTTTCATATAGGAGAGTTCTAAATCAATGAGCATTCTACATCACTCATATATTAACACAGAGGAGAGTTCAACATCTTATCTACACTGTGCTGATTCTCTCAATTCTATACTACTAGTTCACATACAGGAATCATGAATTGAAAATTTTCTCTGTAATCATTAGGAACCTATCCTGCTTCCTTAATAATGAGGGGATTTTAAGTGCAATACAAGTATTGAAGTATTCTGTTCGCAAAGTTGCAGTTTACAAGGAAAAAAATTAACAACCCATTCCACTCTGTACAGTTGAGCTCACTGACGTAGTAATAGTAGTTATCCTTCGATACAGTTTGCAGTAAAAACGCTCGTTGAACATTATCAGACGTGAGAATATCTCTACCTTCTTGTAACAAAATGATGTTTCTGGCAAATGTCTTCTCTTTCTAAAATACTGGTTTTACAAATTTAAGGTGAAATACACATGCTTACAAGGTTTTCCAGTCTAGTGGTCTGTCTCTCTCTCCCTCTCCCTCTCCCTCTCTCTCTCTAGTTCTAAGTATTACATTTATATCCCTTCCACCTCCAATATATATCTCCATAGACGCATTTAATGCACCTTGACAGTGCTTCAATAGTAGTGCACTACAATGTAAGTGCATTGAGTGCGTGCTGCTTTTTCGTAAATTGTGAGTAAAAGACGCAGTAGGTGCTTACGCAAAACTAAAATTATAGTTTTCTAATAGCTGTTGAACATGGTGGTTACGCAGAAAGTCACCAACAGCAACCTTGATAGCAAAAAGCCGATCAATGATCAACCCATTCCTGATTGTTCATCTTGAAAAAGATCAGTAGCTTGCGGATCACACTTAGCTGCTGCAATAATTAGCTCGTGAGAATATATAAAGGTCAAGTAAGACTTAAATGGTTAAATTCAACCATCTAATTTCCTATATTCCGTATCCTAAATAATAAATGTATAAAACGTAAAAGCATTTAATATAATTTTGAATGCATTTTATAATATATTTTACGTAAAATAGGTAGAACATGCAGATTGGTCATAATACCAACAACGAATGCAGGAAATTCAACTTTTCACCATAACAGTTGGAGCAGTATTTAATTTGACATAAATTAATGCTCATGATAACCATAATGTTTATTTATACATACATGAGTATTAAGAAACGAATAGGGAAGAATATGTAAAACAAAAATGAGTTACAGAATGAACGTAGCCAGGTTTATCTATAGAAGAACCGTTAAAAAGTATAAAATTCTGAGAAACAAAATCTCAATAATCGAAAATTGTTTATACTGTCGCGAGGCATTGCAGACGAGCACCGAGATAGATAGAAGCCGGGCGTGAAAGAGACAGATAGAGCCCAAGCCATACCCACAGACCGGCTAGCGCGTGTGCGCAGGCTAATCACTTGCCAAGGAGAGACGGGGTGGGAAGAGAAAGAGACAGAGAAAGGTCTGGACAGTTCCCTCGCCATCGTGAAAGACCGTGATGATTCAGGATGTGTCGAGAAACTTCGCCAAACAGCAGATCGTGTATAAATGCTGAGCTGGAACTTCTAGCAGCGCATCTCCATCCAGAATCCCGTTTCCACATACCGGGCTACATATGCCAACGTACGGACCGCCAAGGCCGCCATGGTGGCGGTACAGTAGCTCTAGTAAGGCAAAACGTAATTCACAAGCCCATCCAACTTCCTCCCCTTGAAAACCTATAGGCCACGGCCATTTGTCTTGACCTTGGCGGAATTGAGGTCTTTGTTATTCCATGTACCACCCTCCCAACAGGCAGTTCATTACTAATGATTACGTATCCATTCTGAACTTATATCCTAGTGCTATCATGGACGGGGACTTCAATGCTGAACATCAGCGTTGGCATTGCGGTCGTCGGGCAGATGCAAGAGGCAATAAAATTGTTCGTCTTATAGATGCAGACCCTCAGCTTCAAGTGCAGGGTCCCTGGCAACCTAAGTATTACCCGCGAGGTGGTGGACTGCCTTCTGTCATTGACTTCGCGATCACCAAACATTATCTATTTCATCTCACTCTCACGTCACTGAACGCACCTCATTCCGACTATAAACCGATGTTGACAGAAATCAACACCAGGGTTGCCAGTCATGACACCTTACTTCAAACGCGAGAAGTATATTGGAAAGGCGTAAGGAACTGCCTCAGTACTTCCATTCCCCCGAACCCAAAAATAACCAACATCCCAGAACTAGAGAACGCAATCTCATCCTTCACGTGCATCCTGACGTTAACTGCCAAAAACCTAACAGTACACGGCCCTGCACCTCTTCATCCAGACGTCCTTCCACTCGACATCACCCTCCTTATACGCCGCTCCTGGGCGGCACGGAGTCTATACCAGCGTCACCGCACGCCACATAATCGCGCGCTTTTCCGAAATTTACGTCGACTGTTCAGGGTCAAACTGCGTGAGCACAAGGTACAAGCGTGGGAGGACACAATGGCTAGACTGCACGTCAAAAATGGCGAAGTGTGGCGTATCGCTAAAGCCCTCAAAAATCGGAAGGGTCAGTACACCCAACCGACTCACGGCACCCAAGGCCTGGCCTATGAACCTCAAGCCAAAGCAAGTGCGTTCGCTGACTATCTTGAGCGCACTCTATATCCAAGAGAAGACCCCCAGGACAACATCTTTTCCGACGTGTTCTCAGGGAGGTACGCCGATTTTTTCGACGCCCTCCCGTGAATGCGGAACGTCTTCCCGTCATTCACCTCAGTGAAGTCCAGGGCGTACTCCAACGTCTCAAACCAAAACAGGCGGCGGGGCCAGATGGCCTGACACCCCTCATGCTCCGTCATCTTCCCTTCAACGTCGTTCTTTTTCTGGCCAGGATCTTCAACATGTATGTCGCCTTCGGCACTTTCCTCACGAGTGATATATATGCTGAAGCCCGGGAAGAATCCGGTAAACCCTTCCAGCTACCGGTCTATCAGTCTCCTTACTACCCTCTCGGAGGTACTCGAGAGGCTAATCCTAATCCGACTGTCTCCCACATTGGGAGACATTCAAGCTATCCTTGACCACCAGTTCGGATTCCGTCCTGGGCACTCGACTGACCAACAGCTACTGCGTGTGGTGGCGACAGCCGCCCTGGGTTTCCAGGAACACGCCTTCACTGCAGTGGTGTCTTTGGACGTCGAAAAGGCCTTCTCCATGACATGGCATGCCGGTCTTCTTTACAAACTCATCCAACTGGGGCTACGTACACAGTTAATCAACATCTTACACAGCTTCCTCAGACACAGAACATATAAAGTCACAGTAGAGGGAAAACATCTACACTCAGACCCGTCAAAGGCGGAGTCCCCGAAGGCTCCGTGCTATCCCCAAAGACATTAGTGTGCTCATGGCAGACTTGCCAACTCAACCACAGGTCGAAATGGCACAGTATGCTGAATACGTGTTTTTCTACAAAGACAAACACATACTCAGAGCCTTAAACCCAATACAGAGACACCTCCGTCTCACACAAGAGTGGTGCAGGCGTTGGTGGATGTACGTTAATCCGGACAAAAACTATGTCATTCTTCTTACTAGGCGCCACATACCCGCTGACTGCCCCAACTTCCACTTTAGAGGTCGTAGGATAAAGTGGACAAACTCCATCAAGTACGTGGGCGTCCAAATTGATAGAGGCCCTACTTTCCGCGGACACATTATGGACCTCTCGGCATAGATTCAGGGGGCTATTGCCTCTTTATATCCAATGCTGGGTTCAGTCTCGATGCCAGTCCGCTTAAAGTTACACCTCTATCGAGCGCTGATAATCCCACTCATGTTGTACGCTTGTGAGATCTGGGGTATGGCCGCAGATAGCTGGCTCGTATATCTTCAGCATGCGCAGAATAGAGGAATCCGATCCATCTACTCAGTAGATTGTTCTTTCCCTGAGAGGTTGCTTCACGAAGCACCTCTTCTCTCATATGTGGAGGACGAAATTAGGCGTCAGGCTACAAAATTTTACGCCCAACTTCCAACACATAGCAGCGCCCTGGTTCGGTCTCTAGGAGATTACGCCGCAACGAGACGCCACTTTAGGATTTTCCGGGTACCCTGTATGGCTAGCGGGCAGCCGAGGAAACATTGGAGTTAATCCGAGCAGCAGCAAAACTGAACTCCACAATCATCCAATGAGCTGTTTGGCTACAACACTTATCTAGTTTTTAATTCAATGAACACCAGGGTGTAACAAAAAAAATGGTATTGCATCTTGTACAAAATCAAAAGAGCATGAAAAAGCTACCTTGTAGCAATTCCTCAAAAAATATTCCCACCCCATCCTGCATCACCAAAATTTCAACCTACGGTTAAACACAAAACCTGGGTGGCTACGCAGCAAAAACCTTCTGGCTGTTAAGAGTCTATCAGTACCTGCGTTTCGTTGATTTGCCTTGTGTTAGCAGCCAGTTCCGAGAAAAGCAATCAGTGAGTTGCAATTGTGCAGGTTGGACGTGTGGCAGGCGCATTTGAAAATTGCATTCGTGTGTGTTATGTCGTTCTGCTGATATCAGAGTTGTACAAGTGTCTTTCTACGGAAATAAAGAGCATATTTGAATTTCTGCAACCTTTACTTTTAATTTTACGAACCCACAAAGACACCATATAATAAATGTGTACGATCGAGAAACACAGGAAGGTCAGTAATGGATTAGCAGGGTAGTAGCAAGGGGTAAGCAATAAACAATTCTACATACATATGTGACGTTGAACGAACCAGTCGCCTAAACCAACACATAAGAAAGAAGATAAGGAATTTCAACAGAAGTGTGAAAGTTTAGTTTTTGAAAGCGGTAGAGTGGAACAGAGAGTAAGGTGACTAAAAAGTAAAACATGTGTGGGAAATAAGCTCCGAATATAATTAATTAATTCTCTACCAATATAGTTGCGTAGAGTAGGAAAACTTGCATTTTGTGACAAGTGCCCAAATTTTACTAAACATTTTACTAAGCCAGAAATTCAATAATAGTATAGTAGTAGTAGTAGTAGTAGTAGTAGTAGTAGTAGTAGTAGTAGTAGTAGTAGTAGTAGTAGTAGTAGTAGTAGTAGTAGTAGTAGTAGTAGTAGTAGTAGTAGTAGTAGTAGTAATAATAGTAGTAGTAGTAGTAGTAGTAGTAGTATTAGTAGTAGTAGTAGTAGTACTAGTAGTAGTAGTAGTAGTAAGTCCCACTTAATGGAGTATCATAAATAATTCATAAATCAAAGCACAGAATTAAGATTAAGTAATATTTTAATATTATAGTTTAATATTAAAAATATATGAATATTACAGTTTGTCATGTCGAGCGTGTAGCGTAACCTAAACGTTACAACAACTGCATTTCAGTTGCAATTCAGTTGAGACCAGAAACGTATCTATAAAAACAAAATATCCGTAATTTCTTGGCATTCTCTGTCTAGGAAAACAATAACCAAAAGAATATCATAAGAAATATAATTAGAGTTGAATGTTAATTAAAAAAAAGTATAAATAGTTTTATTATAAAAGCGTGTATATTTTGTTCTGAAAAAGTCAGATAATTATTTAATTTTATTATCACGATATCCAAGATTACTTTGATGTATAAATGAGAAACTATGTCTGAAATTCTTAGTTCATTTAACGTAACATAAATAACTGATACCCACAGTCGGTGCGACGACGAATCTCATGTTGTATACCGAGACTACAAAATAAATAAGGTGTCCAAAACGCCCACAAACAATTGTTTCATAAATGGCTTACAATGTAGTGGCATGAGTCACAAAACATACAGACAAGCTTTCTCAATTTTTTCAGTATGGACGGGAAGTGTTTCAGAAACTACTATCGACGAAGGAAGGTTTGCGTAGACAGATGTGATCAAATCTGCCATATAGCGCTTATACGCCTTAATTTTCAGTACCAATGACCTGACTGTGAGCCTCGCATTTGGTTGACTCCAGGTTCGATTCCCGCTAACGCCCAATGTGACTTTGGGTTTTTTCTTGGTTTTCCCTAGTCGGTATGGAATGCTTGGGTGTTCCTTCATTTATCACGATTCCATTTCAATACTTTATCTTTCATTTCGTGTCTTTCTGGTTTTTCTGCTATGTTTTATGGATTTCGTGGCGTATGGCGATGTCGGACAAATGGCACGGATGCTTGATTAAAAGAAGCGTGGACCCTAGAGGGCTACTTGATTGCAGAGCTTGTTCACCGCCCTCACTGGGCAGCTCCAGCAATGGGAGGGTCTTCGTGCCAGGAAATGTTAGGGAGACCAGCGTGTTTCCAAGGCCTGTCCTTTACTTCATCCCTTCCCGCTACCCTTCCCTTCCTAAGGAAAATATACAGCCTTTTTATGCTCGACTAACAAATTCATTACGAATCAGAAAGATATTCCACTCCTTGCCAAAGTCTTCAAAGCTATTTCACTTACCATACATACTTTCTACATAATAAAAATGAATTTGTAAGTCTTCGTAACCGCCAAGCTTCGAAACGGCTGGACAAATTTGGCTATTACTTTTTTTTTTTTTTCAAGTATTCTTTTAAGTGGGAGGAAGGTTCTTATGAAGACAAAAAGTAGTAAAATGTTTGTGAAAAGAAAACAGAAAAACAACATTTTTCTTTCTGGAAATTGATATGCAGTCAGAGGAAGGGTATTATGAAGGTTAAAACAAAATAGAATCAAATCATGAAAACAAAAGAGAGCCAAATCACAATATGAAAAAGGAACAGCTAAAATGTAGTTAGTAACTTTAATATTTATAAGTTAACATAAACTATTTGAAAACATCCGGAATTTCGACTCTTTCTTTTTCTACGATATAAATTTTTACTGTTTGACAGCTCTCAATTAGTGCGTGTTATTTCAAAGTTCCTGTATTTATCTCTGGCTGATTTGTTTATTTTCTGTGTTATAATTCAGTTCATGCCGCCTATTAGACACGGACGGAGCAATTTAGGTCGATGAACACGACATGTTATAAAGCAATCTAATTTTCAGTCTAGTCGGACTGCACAGCAACATGAAGAGTGCAATGAAATTGGAAGGACTAGGATATCACAAACACATGATTCAACTAATAATTTTGCAATTTGAAATGAGCTGCTTTCGCTTACAATGTTTCAGTGGACTATAGGGCCTTACCAGTGCGTTGTTATTGGATCTATGAACTCAGTTTTCTCGTATTGTAAGGCACTGAAATACAAAAAGGAAGTTAATGAATTGTGTTATGCTACTGGCAAAGTGAAACCAGTGCCATTGGTTCGCCAACAGAGCTCTTGTACTCATTGGTTTCAGGAACAGGTACGGATTCCACACATTTCCTAACAAATATACAAAACTATAACAACTGCTTCCAAATGATTTCATTTGGAGCAACACATGTAGTTCGGGATAATTTCATGCCAATTTTCTAGGTAACATATAACAGGCTTATACCCTGCATTGTTTTATTTTATATTTTATAGCAAAAGCAATAAAGCTGTGTTATTAATTTACAGATACAAGGCAAAATATATCACCGAGCAGGCTCGCTTTTGCCGGTGTCAGATGCGGACTATCTTGGTCTCCTTCCTCTTCACCAGTACATACGTCAGATCGCCTCTCGCTTCTCAAACCTGCCAGATGTTCTAGGAGCTGTGATGTACGACATCGGCGTACGAACCCGCCAGCCCACGCGCCTGAAGAGACGACTCCCACAGGATCTCCTCCTTAGTGACTCTGATTGAAAAAACTATGAATATTGTTTCACAATGACTGTTGTTCTTATCTCTTTGATTACTTGTTTGTTTTAATTAACTTATTTTTCTCTTGTTTCACAGTGTTAAGAAGATAATAGGAGCCAACTTGGTTTTCCTTACATGTTGTTATATAGTTCATAGAGATTCAATTAGCCAACAAGGATCTGTAAAGCACGTACTGCTGATCGATCATTGAATAAAATAATAAAAAAAGATGCGGACCACAAATTCCTGCAAATATATTCCATGGCAATTCGACGCAAGGAATTGATTTTACAAATCACTTGATTCCACTACAAACCAAAATGATGCCGTCAAGTATCCACCGCAATTTTTGGACTCCCTTGATTTGCCAGAATTACGCCTCACAATCTTCAGTTAAAAGTCGGCTCGGTGATTATAACTGAACAACTTGATCGAAGCAAACATTCTAAAGGGAAAGTATAAACGAGAAGGCATTTTGATACCACGCATTTCAATGATTCCGAATGACACACCATTTGAATTTAAATGACTGAAGTTTCCATCGTGGCATGCTTTCCCTATGACGACAAATAAATCCCAGGGACAGTCATTGAATGTTTGCGGGATTAATGTTGCTCTCATGGCTAATTTGATTGTTACCTGTTCCCGTGATGGAAAACCGTTAAATTATATTTGTTCACGCGCCAGGTATTCAAACAAAAAATGTCGTGTACCTTAAATCATTACAAAGAAAATGTTTAAGATAATATTACTAAAGTAGTACAATAAGTGAATAAAGATATTGGAATTTTCTAAGTACTTGTTGATTATTACACTGAAAATACATAGAAAAGTTGTTTAAAATTATGTAAATGTACTGTTGATATCACGGTACTTTTTTATAGTCAATGAGCAAAGACATCACTCAGAAATACCTTTATATTCAATTTTTTGTTTAAATCACATATTTGTGATGTACGTTATCTGTTCTGGTGACCATTAAACTCTCCTTTACTAGGAGTAAAATGCCGTTAGATATGTTCATTATATCAAAAGCACACCGCTCATTGAAGTGGTAAAAGCTAAAGATCTAGGAGTACACCTTACAACAAATCTCAGTTTCAACAGACACATTGACCTAATGCTATCAAAATCGCTAAAATGTCTTGGCTTTATTACTCAAAATTCTTATTCATTTAAGGAAAAAGCCTTAGTTCAACTTTATAACTCATTTGTGAGATAAAAACTCGATTTTGTCCAAAGACAATATATCATATCCACACATTAGAAAAAGTACAATCAGAGCTTCTAAAATACATGCTATTTAAAAGAACTGGATACTACCCTACCTACACAGATTATGAAACTCTTTTAGAAGTATTTAAATTTAAAAGTTTACATTTTAGAAGAGATATTGCAGGTTTAATATTTCTGTATTAAATATTTCATTCGGTTATTGATGATATTAATATTACAACAAATATATTATTTTACGTAACCAATAAAGTAAGCAGATTCAAGAGGCTTTTCTTTACCTCCAGAGCTAATACAGTAGTCCATGAAAATTCACCATAACACAGCATTATGTACTTATATAATATGACTTTGTGGGTTCGTGAAATAAAAAGTCCAATTACACCACTCAAAAATTTTCTTTATTTCCACCGACTTAGAGTTAAACACTTGCCAATTACACGGAATTACGTAATGCACACAAATTCGATTCACCAGTTCGTCCGTTACAATTTCACTGTACGGTCACAATTACGTAAACTCTTCCGTTGCACATACACAGTCTTCTCGCCCTTACACTAGCACTGCACTCTTACGCTGATTGCCACGAACTCTGACTAACTAACTCCTCTTGCCCGACGTGCTGCTTATATAGGGCCAGTGGGTCGATCTGGAAGGTACTAGATTAGATGAAATATCCCCTAAGTTCGAGAACACAGGTGGAACAGAAAGAGACGGCACAGTGATGTTTTTTCTCCCAGCCACCTCCTGTCACCACTATAAGACAAACGAGGGGGGCGTGGCTAACACCGACCTCGCAGCTGGTTCTATAGGGTGTTCCAACGCTCGGGTGACAATAATAAGCTTCATTAGTTTAAGGTAGATATTTTCAATATGTCAGTAGCTCAATTAAAAATGTCATTATTACTGACTAATTATTCGTAGAACAGTAAGTGATTGGAGATGATAACAGCACAATTACTGTAATTAGCAATAGTAATCAAATTGCTTAAAACGCCACCTTATTTGTTAACGTTTTCTTGTTTAATAATGGTTTATACTCCTCATTTTCCCTCTCTATATTACTTCGTGTTAATTTCTGTTTTCCTTTTGTTCAATTTGTATTTGTATTTTGCTATGTGCAAACAATATACATATATGATGAACGTTGTAATTGGACTTATAATCCTGTTATGTTCCCTTTAAATAATAAATAAATAAATAAATAAATAAATAAATAAATAAATAAATAAATAAATAAATAAATAAATAAATAAATAAATAAATAAATAAATAAATAAATAAATAAATAAATAAATAAATAAATAAATAAATAAATAAATAAATAAATAAATAAATAAATAAATAAATAAATAAATAAATAAATAAATAAATAAATAAATAAATAAATAAATAAATAAATAAATAAATAAATAAATAAATAAATAAATAAATAAATAAATAAATAAATAAATAAATAAATAAATAAATAAATAAATAAATAAATAAATAAATAAATAAATAAATAAATAAATAAATAAATAAATAAATAAATAAATAAATAAATAAATAAATAAATAAATAAATAAATAAATAAATAAATAAATAAATAAATAAATAAATAAATAAATAAATAAATAAATAAATAAATAAATAAATAAATAAATAAATAAATAAATAAATAAATAAATAAATAAATAAATAAATAAATAAATAAATAAATAAATAAATAAATAAATAAATAAATAAATAAATAAATAAATAAATAAATAAATAAATAAATAAATAAATAAGTGAGTCTTCGACTCAGGCTGCTAAAATCTTGAAAGCCAATATCCGGTGCGCGTTGAATTGCATAGGACTCTGAACTCCTCGTGTGGTGTTGTGAACACCAGCGCATTGGATGGTATGTCCAATGAGGAGATTCAGGAATACTTGGCGGAACAAGGTGTTACAAGTATATATCGAGTTCACCGCAAAGAACGAGCTGAACTAGTGCCCACTCGTACCCTGTTTCTTACCTTTGATCGGGTAGAACTCCCGAAAAAGATTAAGGCAGGGTATGAAGCTATTGAAGTGAGGCAGTATATACCTAATCCTATTAGGTGTTATAAATGCCAGCGCTTTGGCCATACAAGTGATTACTTAATGGAGTTGCCACTCGCGTTGACTGCGGGGAAGTTAAGCATGACAATGCATGGACTTCACCCGCAAAGTGTGTTAACTGCAGTGGTAAACACTCATAAAACTCCAGAGAATGTCCCCGTTTTATGGAGGAGAAGGCGATCCAAGAGATGCGGGTAAGAGAGAAGGAGCCCGGAAACTCTTGCGTATTCGCCAGCCATCTGTACTTAGGACTGTTACTTATATCGCAGTTGCAGCTAAGCCGGTACCTAGACGTGAAATCGCAACACAAACCTGCGAAATAAACGGGGAAGTAATATCCGAAAGATCAATTACAACAAGATCACAGTCAAAGCCACAAACACCAGCACGAACAACAGTGAGTGCCCCGACCAAGTCCAGTCCTAGGAAGAAGCATTCAGCCAAGTCACCGCCGAAAGCATTCACTTCAAGAACATGTGAACCGGTAATATACAATGTATCGCCAAGGAAATTTAAGACCTCTTATGACAGAACGGACTTCCTCAAGAAAAATATTAAGACCAGTGAAAGGAGAGCTGGCCAGCAAAACAGTCCGCGAACATCTTCGTCCACAACATCTGAGGACACATCTGGAGAGGACGCCGATCGGCGATTTTCATCTTCACCGGTCGCAGTTTCCGATCCTGTCGAGAGACTGGATTCGAAGGCACCAGTGTGTAAGCCGTCCTCTTCCATTGACGATGTGGAGCGAGTGGATCCTGTCCTCACAGCCCAAACGACAGTGAGGAAAAGGCAGGAAAAAACCTGCTGAAAGCTCTAGCCCTGCCCCAAAGAAACGCAAAAATTTAGTTCGACCACCTCTGGGCAGGTAGCTGTTGTCATGGCAAGTTTTTTTATTGAAAATAGTATTTTTATGGCTTTTAGTTTTTATTGGAAATTATAGCTTTTGTATTGTTTATTGTTATTATTTATATTTTAGTCATTTTGTTTTGATATGTTTTTTAAATTTTGACCAATTTTTATCTGGCTATTGTCATGAATCAGT
>CM060948.1:135743794-135782264 GCA_030765055.1 Mantis religiosa | reverse complement strand
CTTCTTCTCCTTCTCCTTCTCCTTCTCCTTCCTCCTTCTCCTTCTCCTTCTCCTTCTCCTTCTCCTTCTCCTCTCTCCTCCTCCTCCTCCTCCTCCTCCTCCTCCTCCTCCTCCTCCTTCTTCTTCTTCTTCTTCTTCTGCTTCTTCTTCTTCTTCTTCTTCTTCTTCTTCTTCTTCTTCTTCTTCTTCTTCTGTAAATCATACGATCTTCCTCTTGCAGTAGGCTCGTCATTTCTAAAAAGTCGTTCACATTTAGCTTCCAGTATTTTTAAACCTGCTGCAACATAATGCCTTGTGGAATTAATGTCCCTCAATTTCTCTTAAAAAAGCGTTCGCCGTTTGCGTATTAAAAAACTTCTCATGCTCCATCTTTCTTTACATTATCCATTTCGTCCTGTCATGGTCGGCAATGTTACAGGATGGATTAAAACCACAACCGTTTATTTTGTTTACGAAGAGGAACATATTTTCTCAGTAATCAACAAAACAAAAGAAGTACTATTCATTACAGAATGCATTACCAGCTGTACTAAACAGTTACTAGTATAACGATTTGCATTTGTCAACAGTATTGATGCTGTAAAAACAAATGATGTTATTGATGATATTGCAGAATAGAAGTGCTATTTTTTTGTAATTACGTCCTCGAACGTTAAGTCATATCGGACGGTGAATGAATTAGTTGAAATGATGCTCAAATGAGTCCAGGGTCATGGAACTTACAGTTTCGCGACATTCGTCTTTAAGGATAAGGGAAAACTCCGGAAGAAACCTTATCCAGGTAACTCGCCCTGACCAAGATTCGAACTCGGGACCTCTTGAACGTGAGGCAGACAATCAAGAGGTCTCGAGTGCTAATTTGAAAACCACATTTTGGTAATAGGAGTTAATCCTTTGGGTTGGAGGAAATCGTCTTGGAGCTCAATGAAGACGTGAAGCATGACTGCTGACCTGGATATTCTTCTCCGTGAAGAGGCCGCGCCGTGGCTCAGTGGTTAGACCGCTTGGCTCTCACCAAGGCAGCCCGTGTTCGCTCCCAGGCAACCGCAAAGTGAGATTTGTGATGGACAACACGGCGCTGGGGCGGGTTTTCTCCGGGATCTCCGGTTTCCCCAGCTATCTCATTCCACGGTGCTCCATCTTCATCTCATGTATCACCAGTGTCATCGCCTTGTGGTGCCGTATGTAGTAAAAGCGGACGTTAAACACTACACATTTCATTTCATGTCTCCGTGAAGTGGAGGATGTGAAACAGTGACCTGCAAACCATAATGAAGGAAATGTTGATAGTAACGTAATATTTGAATCACTGGAGCAGAATAGCAATAGTGAAAATCGTCTTGAATTTGTTTTAAGACAGTTCCTTTGTGAAAAGGAATCGATTGGTGTTGGCGGATCTGAGGATGATGTTACTGTTGAATATGTAGCTGTAGTTAATGGAGGAGGTGAAGGTATTGATGTTGACAACTCATGCTGCAGAAAACAAGTCACTAATGTTAGTCAGCAATGGACACATTTCAAAAGGAGAACTTGCTACTGTAACAAATGAAGCTATTAACCTTGAATCTGATTTTCATCAGATAACAGTGTGGAACTTGCGAACAATGAAGCTTCTAAGAGCTCCCAGATCAAAAGAAAACACAGGACAGCTGCAAAACCTAAGAGAGGGAAGAAAAACCAAAGCTGTGTTGATTCTGCAATATCATCAGTGTTATCAATGCATTAATGTACCTCAAATACTTATCATACCACATACGATCTGTATGATGTTAACAACAATGAACCAAATAATTATTTTGAACCAGAATTTTCATTTCAGCGAGCCGGTGGCCTTTCTGCAGAGAAGACGACAAGTGAACCAGAATTATTTAATCCACCAAGTACTTCAAAATGCCGATATTCATGCTCATTCTTGCAGCTTCCAACACCTGTAAGTACTTTTATTCTATGTTGGATAATAAACTTTGGTGACACATTAATATTTAATAAAAATTCACATTGGTGTTATTTAATTTGAAATTGCAGTACATAAATTTAAAACATTGCTGATCTTGATGTTTATCTCTGTCTTAGTTTTCACTGATTATTACCTGCATCCAAAGAAGTTCTTGACGGCATGGAGGATACATCGGTTTACGGGTAGAGATGTCAAAGCCAACGTAGATACAGACAAATTCCTTCGGAATGATGATGATGATGATGATGATGATGATGATGATGATGATGATGATGATGATGATATACGGGCGCTCAACTGCTTGGTCATCAGCACCCTTACAGAAACTGATTCATGGCAATAGCCAGATAAAAATTGGTCAAAATTTAAAAAACATATCAAAATAAAATGACTAAAATATAAATAATAACAATAAACAATACAAAAGCTATAATTTGCAATAAATACTAAAAGCCATAAAAATACTATTTTCAATAAAAAAAACTTGCCATGACAACAGCTACCTGCCCAGAGGTGGTCGAACTAAATTTTTGCGTTTCTTTGGGGCAGGGCTAGAGCTTTCAGCAGGTTTTTTCCTGCCTTTTCCTCACTGTCGTTTGGGCTGTGAGGACAGGATCCACTCGCTCCACATCGTCAATGGAAGAGGACGGCTTACACACTGGTGCCTTCGAATCCAGTCTCTCGACAGGATCGGAAACTGCGACCGGTGAAGATGAAAATCGCCGATCGGCGTCCTCTCCAGATGTGTCCTCAGATGTTGTGGACGAAGATGTTCGCGGACTGTTTTGCTGGCCAGCTCTCCTTTCACTGGTCTTAATATTTTTCTTGAGGAAGTCCGTTCTGTCATAAGAGGTCTTAAATTTCCTTGGCGATACATTGTATATTACCGGTTCACATGTTCTTGAAGTGAATGCTTTCGGCGGTGACTTGGCTGAATGCTTCTTCCTAGGACTGGACTTGGTCGGGGCACTCACTGTTGTTCGTGCTGGTGTTTGTGGCTTTGACTGTGATCTTGTTGTAATTGATCTTTCGGATATTACTTCCCCGTTTATTTCGCAGGTTTGTGTTGCGATTTCACGTCTAGGTACCGGCTTAGCTGCAACTGCGATATAAGTAACGGTCCTAAGTACAGATGGCTGGCGAATACGCAAGAGTTTCCGGGATCCTTCTTTCTTACCCGCATCTCTTGGATCGCCTTCTCCTCCATAAAACGGGGACATTCTCTGGAGTTTTATGAGTGTTTACCACTGCAGTTAACACACCTTGCGGGTGAAGTGCATGCATTGTCATGCTTGACTTCCCCGCAGTCAACGCGAGTGGCAACTCCATTAAGTAATCACTTGTATGGCCAAAGCGCTGGCATTTATAACACCTAATAGGATTAGGTATATACTGCCTCACTTCAATAGCTTCATACCCTGCCTTAATCTTTTTCGGGAGTTCTACCCGATCAAAGGTAAGAAACAGGGCACGAGTGGGCACCAGTTCAGCTCTTTCTTTGCGGTGAACTCGATATATACTTGTAACTCCTTGTTCCGCCAAGTTTTCCTGAATCTCCTCATTGGACATACCATCCAATGCGCTGGTGTTCACAACACCACACGAGGAGTTCAGAGTCCTATGCAATTCAACGCGCACCGGATATTGGCTTTCAAGATTTTAGCAGCTTGAGTCGAAGACTCAATCATTTATTTATTTATTTATTTATTTATTTATTTATTTATTTATTTATTTATTTATTTATTTATTTATTTATTTATTTATTTATTTATTTATTTATTTATTTATTTATTTATTTATTTATTTATTTATTTATTTATTTATTTATTTATTTATTTATTTATTTATTTATTTATTTATTTATTTATTTATTTATTTATTTATTTATTTATTTATTTATTTATTTATTTATTTATTTATTTATTTATTTATTTATTTATTTATTTATTTATTTATTTATTTACTTACTTACTTACTTACTTACTTACTTACTTACTTACTTACTTACTTACTTACTTACTTACTTACTTACTTACTTACTTACTTACTTACTTACTTACTTACTTACTTACTTACTTACTTACTTACTTACTTACTTACTTACTTACTTACTTACTTACTTACTTACTTACTTACTTACTTACTTACTTACTTACTTACTTACTTACTTACTTACTTACTTACTTACTTACTTACTTACTTACTTACTTACTTACTTACTTACTTACTTACTTACTTACTTACTTACTTACTTACTTACTTACTTACTTACTTACTTACTTACTTACTTACTTACTTACTTACTTACTTACTTACTTACTTACTTACTTACTTACTTACTTACTTACTTACTTACTTACTTACTTACTTACTTACTTACTTACTTACTTACTTACTTACTTACTTACTTACTTACTTACTTACTTACTTACTTACTTACTTACTTACTTACTTACTTACTTACTTACTTACTTACTTACTTACTTACTTACTTACTTACTTACTTACTTACTTACTTACTTACTTACTTACTTACTTACTTACTTACTTACTTACTTACTTACTTACTTACTTACTTACTTACTTACTTACTTACTTACTTACTTACTTACTTACTTACTTACTTACTTACTTACTTACTTACTTACTTACTTACTTACTTACTTACTTACTTACTTACTTACTTACTTACTTACTTACTTACTTACTTACTTACTTACTTACTTACTTACTTACTTACTTACTTACTTACTTACTTACTTACTTACTTACTTACTTACTTACTTACTTACTTACTTACTTACTTACTTACTTACTTACTTACTTACTTACTTACTTACTTACTTACTTACTTACTTACTTACTTACTTACTTACTTACTTACTTACTTACTTACTTACTTACTTACTTACTTACTTACTTACTTACTTACTTACTTACTTACTTACTTACTTACTTACTTACTTTTTTATTTATTTATTTATTTATTTATTTATTTATTTATTTATTTATTTATTTATTTATTTATTTATTTATTTATTTATTTATTTATTTATTTATTTATTTATTTATTTATTTATTTATTTATTTATTTATTTATTTATTTATTTATTTATTTATTTATTTATTTATTTATTTATTTATTTATTTATTTATTTATTTATTTATTTATTTATTTATTTATTTATTTATTTATTTATTTATTTATTTATTTATTTATTTATTTATTTATTTATTTATTTATTTATTTATTTATTTATTTATTTATTTATTTATTTATTTATTTATTTATTTATTTATTTATTTATTTATTTATTTATTTATTTATTTATTTATTTATTTATTTATTTATTTATTTATTTATTTATTTATTTATTTATTTATTTATTTATTTATTTATTTATTTATTTATTTATTTATTTATTTATTTATTTATTTATTTATTTATTTATTTATTTATTTATTTATTTATTTATTTATTTATTTATTTATTTATTTATTATTTAAAGGGAACATAACAGGATTATAAGTCCAATTACAACGTTCATCATATATGTATATTGTTTGCACATAGCAAAATACAAATACAAATTGAACAAAAGGAAAACAGAAATTAACACGAAGTAATATAGAGAGGGAAAATGAGGAGTATAAACCATTATTAAACAAGAAAACGTTAACAAATAAGGTGGCGTTTTAAGCAATTTGATTACTATTACTAATTACAGTAATTGTGCTGTTATCATCTCCAATCACTTACTGTTCTACGAATAATTAGTTAGTAATAATGACATTTTTAATTGAGTTACTGACATATTGAAAATATCTACCTTAAACTAATGAAGCTTATTATTGCCACCCGAGCGTTGGAACACCCTATAGAACCAGCTGCGAGGTCGGTGTTAGCCACGCCCCCCCTCGTTTGTCTTATAGTGGTGACAGGAGGTGGCTGGGAGAAAAAACATCACTGTGCCGTCTCTTTCTGTTCCACCTGTGTTCTCGAACTTACGGGATATTTCATCTAATCTAGTACCTTCCAGGTCGACCTACTGGCCCTATATAAGCAGCACGTCGGGCAAGAGGAGTTAGTTAGTCAGAGTTCGTGGCAATCAGCGTAAGAGTGCAGTGCTAGTGTAAGGACGAGAAGACTGTGTATGTGCAACGGAAGAGTTTACGTAATTGTGACCGTACAGTGAAATTGTAACGGACGAACTGGTGAATCGAATTTGTGTGCATTACGTAATTCCGTGTAATTGGCAAGTGTTTAACTGTAAGTCGGTGGAAATAAAGAAAATTTTTGAGTGGTGTAATTGGACTTTTTATTTCACGAACCCACAAAGTCATATTATATAAGTACATAATGCTGTGTTATGGTGAATTTTTATGGACTACTGTATTTGCTCTGGAGGTAAAGAAAAGCCTCTTGAATCTGCTTACTTTATTGGTTACGTAAAATAATATATTTGTTGTAATATTAATATCATCAATAACCGAATGAAATATTTAATACAGAAATATTAAACCTGTAATATCTCTTCTAAAATGTAAACTTTTAAATTTAAATACTTCTAAAAGAGTTTCATAATTTGTGTAGGTAGGGTAGTATCCAGTTCTTTTAAATAGCATGTATTTTAGAAGCTCTGATTGTACTTTTTCTAATGTGTTGATATGATTTATTGTCTTTGGACAAAATCGAGTTTTTGTCTCACAAATGAGTTATAAAGTTGAACTAAGGCTTTTTCCTTAAATGAATAAGAATTTTGAGTAATAAAGCCAAGACATTTTAGCGATTTTGATAGCATTAGGTCAATGTGTCTGTTGAATCTGAGATTTGTTGAAAGGTGTACTCCTAGATCTTTAGCTTTTACCACTTCAATGAGCGGTGTGCTTTTGATATAATGAACATATCTAACGGCATTTTACTCCTAGTAAAGGAGAGTTTAGTGGTCACCAGAAGAGATAACGTACATCACAAATATGTGATTTAAACAAAAAATTGAATATAAAGGTATTTCTGAGTGATGTCTTTGCTCATTGACTATAAAAAGGTACCGTGATATCAACAATACATTTACATAATTTTAAACAACTTTTCTATGTATTTTCAGTGTAATAATCAACAAATACTTAGAAAATTCCAATATCTTTATTCACTTATTGTACTACTTTAGTAATATTATCTTAAACATTTTCTTTGTAATGATTTAAGGTACACGACATTTTTTGTTTGAATACCTGGCGCGTGAACAAATAAAATTTAACGGTTTTCCATCACGGGAACAGGTAACAATCAAATTAGCCATGAGAGCAACATGGGCCTTTGAGATTAATCCCGCAAACATTCAATGACTGTCCCTGGGATTTATTTGTCGTCATAGTGAAAGCATGCCACGCTGGAAACTGCAGTCATTTAAATTCAAATGGTGTGTCATTCGGAATCATTGAAATGCGTGGTATCAAAATGTCTTCTCGTTTATACTTTCCCTTTAGAATGTTTGCTTCGATCAAGTTGTTCAGTTATAATCACCGAGCCGACTTTTAACTGAAGATTGTGAGGCGTAATTCTGGCAAATCAAGGAAGTTCAAAAATTGCGGTGGATACTTGACGGAATCATTTTGGTTTGTAGTGGAATCAAGTGATTTATAAGATCAATTCCAGGCGTCGAATTGCCATGGAATATATTTGCAGAAATTTGTGGTTCGCATCTTTTTTTATTATTTTATTCAATGATCGATCAGCAGTACGTGCTTTACAGATCATTGTTGGCTAATTGAATCTCTATGAACTATATAATAACATGTAAGGAAAACCAAGTTGGCTCCTATTATCTTCTTAACACTGTGAAACAAGGGAAAAATAAGTTAATTAAAACAAACAAGTAATCAAAGAAATAAGAACAACAGTCATTGTGAAACAATACTCATAGTTTTTTCAATCAGAGTCACTAAGGAGGAGATCCTGTGGGAGTCGTTTCTTCAGGCGCGTGAGCTGGCGGGGTCGTACGCCGATGTCGTACATCACAGCTCCTGGAACATCTGGCAGGTTTGAGAAGCGAGAGGCGGTCTGACGTATGTACTGGTGAAGAGGAAGGAGACCAAGATAGTCCGCATCTGACACCGGCAAAAGCGAGCCTGCTCGGTGATATATTTTGCCTTGTATCTGTAAATTAATAACACAGCGTTATTGCTTTTGCTATAAAATATAAAATAAAACAATGCAGGGTATAAGCCTGTTATATGTTACCTAGAAAATTGGCATGAAATTATCCCGAACTACATGTGTTGCTCCAAATGAAATCATTTGGAAGCAGTTGTTATAGTTTTGTATATTTGTTAGGAAATGTGTGGAATCCGTACCTGTTCCTGAAACCAATGAGTACAAGAGCTCTGTTGGCGAACCAATGGCACTGGTTTCACTTTGCCAGTTGCATAACACAATTCATTAACTTCTTTTTTGTATTTCAGTGCCTTACAATACGAGAAAACTGAGTTCATAGATCCAATAACAACGCACTGGTAAGGCCCTATAGTCCACTGAAACATTGTAAGCGAAAGCAGCTCATTTCAAATTGCAAAATTATTAGTTGAATCATGTGTTTGTGATATCCTAGTCCTTCCAATTTCATTGCACTCTTCATGTTGCTGTGCAGTCCGACTAGACTGAAAATTAGATTGCTTTATAACGTGTCGTGTTCATCGACCTAAATTGCTCCGTCCGTGTCTAATAGGCAGCATGAACTGAATTATAACACATAAAACAAACAAATCAACCAGAGATAAATACAGGAACTTTGAAATAACACGCACTAATTGAGAGCTGTCAAACAGTAAAAATTTATATCGTAGAAAAAGAAAGAGTCGAAATTCCGGATGCTTTCAAATAGTTTATGTTAACTTATAAATATTAAAGTTACTAACTACATTTTAGCTGTTCTTTTTTCATATTGTGATTTGGCTCTCTTTTGTTTTCATGATTTGATTCTATTTTGTTTTAACCTTCATAATACCCTTCCTCTGACTGCATATCAATTTCCAGAAAGAAAAATGTTGTTTTTCTGTTTTCTTTTCACAAACGTTTTACTACTTTTTGTCTTCATAAGAACCTTCCTCCCACTTAAAAGAATACTTGAAAAAAAAGAGAAAGTAATAGCCAAATTTGTCCAGCCGTTTCGAAGCTTGGCGGTTACGAAGACTTACAAATTCATTTTTATTATGTAGAAAGTATGTATGGTAAGTGAAATAGCTTTGAAGACTTTGGCAAGGAGTGGAATATCTTTCTGATTCGTAATGAATTTGTTAGTCGAGCATAAAAAGGCTGTATATTTTCCTTAGGAAGGGAAGGGAAGGGGGAAGGGATGAAGTAAAGGACAGGCCTTGGAAACACGCTGGTCTCCCTAACATTTCCTGGCACGAAGACCCTCCCATTGCTGGAGCTGCCCAATGAGGGCGGTGAACAAGCTCTGCAATCAAGTAGCCCTCTAGGGTCCACGCTTCTTTTAATCAAGCATCCGTGCCATTTGTCCGACATCGCCATACGCCACGAAATCCATAAAACATAGCAGAAAAACAAGAAAGACACGAAATGAAAGATACAGTATTGAAATGGAATCGTGATAAATGAAGGAACACCCAAGCATTCCATACCGACTAGGGAAAACCAAGAAAAAATCCAAAGTCACATTGGGCGTTAGCGGGAATCGAACCTGGAGTCAACCAAATGCGAGACTCACAGTCAGGTCATTGGTACTGAAAATTAAGGCGTATAAGCGCTATATGGCAGATTTGATCACATCTGTCTACGCAAACCTTCCTTCGTCGATAGTAGTTTCTGAAACACTTCCCGTCCATACTGAAAAAATTGAGAAAGCTTGTCTGTATGTTTTGTGACTCATGCCACTACATTGTAAGCCATTTATGAAACAATTGTTTTTGGGCGTTTTGGACACCTTATTTATTTTGTAGTCTCGGTATACAACATGAGATTCGTCGTCGCACCGACTGTGGGTATCAGTTATTTATGTTACGTTAAATGAACTAAGAATTTCAGATATAGTTTCTCATTTATACATCAAAGTAATCTTGGAAATCGTGATAATAAAATTAAATAATTATCTGACTTTTTCAGAACAAAATATACACGCTTTTATAATAAAATTATTTATACTTTTTTTTTAATTAACATTCAACTATAATTATATTTCTTATGATATTCTTTTGGTTATTGTTTTCCTAGACAGAGAATGCCAAGAAATTACGGATATTTTGTTTTTATAGATACGTTTCTGGTCTCAACTGAATTGCAACTGAAATGCAGTTGTTGTAACGTTTAGGTTACGCTACACGCTCGACATGACAAACTGTAATATTCATATATTTTTAATATTAAACTATAATATTAAAATATTACTTAATCTTAATTCTGTGCTTTGATTTATGAATTATATATGATACTACATTAAGTGGGACTTACTACTACTACTACTACTACTCTACTACTACTACTACTACTACTACTACTACTACTACTACTACTACTACTACTACTACTACTACTATACTATTATTGAATTTCTGGCTTAGTAAAATGTTTAGTAAAATTTGGGCACTTGTCACAAAATGCAAGTTTTCCTACTCTACGCAACTATATTGGTAGAGAATTAATTAATTATATTCGGAGCTTATTTCCCACACATGTTTTACTTTTTAGTCACCTTACTCTCTGTTCCACTCTACCGCTTTCAAAAACTAAACTTTCACACTTCTGTTGAAATTCCTTATCTTCTTTCTTATGTGTTGGTTTAGGCGACTGGTTCGTTCAACGTCACATATGTATGTAGAATTGTTTATTGCTTACCCCTTGCTACTACCCTGCTAATCCATTACTGACCTTCCTGTGTTTCTCGATCGTACACATTTATTATATGGTGTCTTTGTGGGTTCGTAAAATTAAAAGTAAAGGTTGCAGAAATTCAAATATGCTCTTTATTTCCGTAGAAAGACACTTGTACAACTCTGATATCAGCAGAACGACATAACACACACGAATGCAATTTTCAAATGCGCCTGCCACACGTCCAACCTGCACAATTGCAACTCACTGATTGCTTTTCTCGGAACTGGCTGCTAACACAAGGCAAATCAACGAAACGCAGGTACTGATAGGCTCTTAACAGCCAGATGGTTTTTGCTGCGTAGCCACCCAGGTTTTGTGTTTAACCGTAGGTTGAAATTTTGGTGATGCAGGATGGGGTGGGAATATTTTTTGAGGAATTGCTACAAGGTAGCTTTTTCATGCTCTTTTGATTTTGTACAAGATGCAATACCATTTTTTTCTTACACCCTGGTGTTCATTGAATTAAAAACTAGATAAATGTTGTAGCCAAACAGCTCATTGGATGATTGTGGAGTTCAGTTTTGCTGCTGCTCGGATTAACTCCAATGTTTCCTCGGCTGCCCGCTAGCCATACAGGGTACCCGGAAAATCCTAAAGTGGCGTCTCGTTGCGGCGTAATCTCCTAGAGACCGAACCAGGGCGCTGCTATGTGTTGGAAGTTGGGCGTAAAATTTTGTAGCCCGACACCTAATTTCATCCTCCACATATGAGAGAAGAGGTGCTTCGTGAAGCAACCTCTCAGGGAAAGAACGATCTACTGAGTAGATGGATCGGATTCCTCTATTCTGCGCATGCTGAAGATATACGAGCCAGCTATCTGCGGCCATACCCCAGATCTCACAAGCGTACAACAAGAGTGGGATTATCAGCGCTCGATAGAGGTGTAACTTTAAGCGGACTGGCATCGAGACTGAACCCAGCATTGGGTATAAAGAGGCAATAGCCCCCTGAACCTATGCCGAGAGGTCCATAATGTGTCCGCGGAAAGTAGGGCCTCTATCAATTTGGACGCCCACGTACTTGATGGAGTTTGTCCACTTTATCCTACGACCTCTAAAGTGGAAGTTGGGGCAGTCAGCGGGTATGTGGCGCCTAGTAAGAAGAATGACATAGTTTTTGTCCGGATTATCGTACATCCACCAACGCCTGCACCACTCTTGTGTGAGACGGAGGTGTCTCTGTATTGGGTTTAAGGCTCTGAGTATGTGTTTGTCTTTGTAGAAAAACACGTATTCAGCATACTGTGCCATTTCGACCTGTGGTTGGGTTGGCAAGTCTGCCATGAGCACACTAATGTCTTTGGGGATAGCACGGAGCCTTCGGGGACTCCGCCTTTGACGGGTCTGAGTGTAGATGTTTTCCCTCTACTGTGACTTTATATGTTCTGTGTCTGAGGAAGCTGTGTAAGAT
Source organism: Mantis religiosa (assembly GCA_030765055.1). NCBI lineage: Eukaryota > Metazoa > Arthropoda > Insecta > Mantodea > Mantidae > Mantis > Mantis religiosa. The sequence goes on along the minus strand of CM060948.1, from coordinate 135,770,004 downwards.
GTTGATTAACTGTGTACGTAGCCCCAGTTGGATGAGTTTGTAAAGAAGACCGGCATGCCATGTCATGGAGAAGGCCTTTTCGACGTCCAAAGACACCACTGCAGTGAAGGCGTGCTCCTGGAAACCCAGGGCGGCTGTCGCCACCACACGCAGTAGCTGTTGGTCAGTCGAGTGCCCAGGACGGAATCCGAACTGGTGGTCAAGGATAGCTTGAATGTCTCCCAATGTGGGAGACAGTCGGATTAGGATTAGCCTCTCGAGTACCTCCGAGAGGGTTGTAAGGAGACTGATAGACCGGTAGCTGGAAGGGTTTACCGGATTCTTCCCGGGCTTCAGCATATATATCACTCGCGAGGAAAGTGCCGAAGGCGACAAACATGTTGAAGATCCTGGCCAGATAAAGAACGACGTTGAAGGGAAGATGACGGAACATGAGGGGTGTCAGGCCATCTGGCCCCGCCGCCTGTTTTGGTTTGAGACGTTGGAGTACGCCCTGGACTTCACTGAGGTGAATGACGGGAAGACGTTCCGCATCCACGGGAGGGCGTCGAAAAAATCGGCGTACCTCCCTGAGAACACGTCGGAAAAGATGTTGTCCTGGGGGTCTTCTCTTGGATATAGAGTGCGCTCAAGATAGTCAGCGAACGCATTTGCTTTGGCTTGAGGTTCATAGGCCAGGCCTTGGGTGCCGTGAGTCGGTGGGGTGTACTGACCCTTCCGATTTTTGAGGGCTTTAGCGATACGCCACACTTCGCTATTTTTGACGTGCAGTCTAGCCATTGTGTCCTCCCACGCTTGTACCTTGTGCTCACGCAGTTTGACCCTGAACAGTCGACGTAAATTTCGGAAAAGCGCGCGATTATGTGGCGTGCGGTGACGCTGGTATAGACTCCGTGCCGCCCAGGAGCGGCGTATAAGGAGGGTGATGTCGAGTGGAAGGACGTCTGGATGAAGAGGTGCAGGGCCGTGTACTGTTAGGTTTTTGGCAGTTAACGTCAGGATGCACGTGAAGGATGAGATTGCGTTCTCTAGATCTGGGATGTTGGTTATTTTTGGGTTCGGGGGAATGGAAGTACGGAGGCAGTTCCTTACGCCTTTCCAATATACTTCTCGCGTTTGAAGTAAGGTGTCATGACTGGCAACCCTGGTGTTGATTTCTGTCAACATTGGTTTATAGTCGGAATGAGGTGCGTTCAGTGACGTGAGAGTGAGATGAAATAGATAATGTTTGGTGATCGCGAAGTCAATGACAGAAGGCAGTCCACCACCTCGCGGGTAATACTTAGGTTGCCAGGGACCCTGCACTTGAAGCTGAGGGTCTGCATCTATAAGACGAACAATTTTATTGCCTCTTGCATCTGCCCGACGACCGCAATGCCAACGCTGATGTTCAGCATTGAAGTCCCCGTCCATGATAGCACTAGGATATAAGTTCAGAATGGATACGTAATCATTAGTAATGAACTGCCTGTTGGGAGGGTGGTACATGGAATAACAAAGACCTCAATTCCGCCAAGGTCAAGACAAATGGCCGTGGCCTATAGGTTTTCAAGGGGAGGAAGTTGGATGGGCTTGTGAATTACGTTTTGCCTTACTAGAGCTACTGTACCGCCACCATGGCGGCCTTGGCGGTCCGTACGTTGGCATATGTAGCCCGGTATGTGGAAACGGGATTCTGGATGGAGATGCGCTGCTAGAAGTTCCAGCTCAGCATTTATACACGATCTGCTGTTTGGCGAAGTTTCTCGACACATCCTGAATCATCACGGTCTTTCACGATGGCGAGGGAACTGTCCAGACCTTTCTCTGTCTCTTTCTCTTCCCACACCGTCTCTCCTTGGCAAGTGATTAGCCTGCGCACACGCGCTAGCCGGTCTGTGGGTATGGCTTGGGCTCTATCTGTCTCTTTCACGCCCGGCTTCTATCTATCTCGGTGCTCGTCTGCAATGCCTCGCGACAGTATAAACAATTTTCGATTATTGAGATTTTGTTTCTCAGAATTTTATACTTTTTAACGGTTCTTCTATAGATAAACCTGGCTACGTTCATTCTGTAACTCATTTTTGTTTTACATATTCTTCCCTATTCGTTACTTAATATTCATGTATGTATAAATAAACATTATGGTTATCATGAGCATTAATTTATGTCAAATTAAATACTGCTCCAACTGTTATGGTGAAAAGTTGAATTTCCTGCATTCGTTGTTGGTATTATGACCAATCTGCATGTTCTACCTATTTTACGTCAAATATATTATAAAATGCATTCAAATTTATATTAAATGCTTTTACGTTTTATACATTTATTATTTAGGATACGGAATATAGGAAATTAGATGGTTGAATTTAACCATTTAAGTCTTACTTGACCTTTATATATTCTCACGAGCTAATTATTGCAGCAGCTAAGTGTGATCCGCAAGCTACTGATCTTTTTCAAGATGAACAATCAGGAATGGGTTGATCATTGATCGGCTTTTTGCTATCAAGGTTGCTGTTGGTGACTTTCTGCGTAACCACCATGTTCAACAGCTATTATAGAATTATAATTTTATTTTTGCGTAAGCACCTACTGCGTCTTTTACTCACAATTTACGAAAAAGCAGCACGCACTCAATGCATTTACATTGTAGTGCACTATTGCTGAAGCACTGTCAAGGTGCATTAAATGCATCTATGGAGATATATATTGGAGGTGGAAGGGATATAAATGTAATACTTAGAACAAGAGAGAGAGAGTGGGAGAGGGAGAGGGAGAGAGAGAGAGACAGGCCACTAGACTGGAAAACCTTGTAAGCATGTGTATTTCACCTTAAATTTGTAAAACCAGTATTTTAGAAAGAGAAGACATTTGCCAGAAACATCATTTTGTTACAAGAAGGTAGAGATATTCTCACGTCTGATAATGTTTAACGAGCGTTTTTACTGCAAACTGTATCGAAGGATAACTACCATTACTACGTCAGTGAGCTCAACTGTACAGTGGGTGTTTATTTTTTCCTTGTAAACAGCAACTTTGCGAACAGAATACTTCAATACTTGTATTGTACTTAAAATCCCCTCATTATTAAGGAAGCAGGATAGGTTCCTAATGATTACAGAGAAACTTTTCAATTCATGATTCCTGTATGTGAACTATTTTTTATTTATAGAATCAGAATACGCTCTTAGAGCAGGAAAATCAGTTGTAGCAGTGAAAACTTTAATGAATTTGCCTTTTAATGCTGTGTTATATTTCGATGTCAGGAATATTTTCTGATGTCCTGATTGGTTAATGTTACATATGAATCGATTCATAATAGATGGAAGCGGGGTAGCAATGAAATCTACTCCAGACAAATGAAGAATACTAGTGCATCAAATATATATATAATAAATACTTACAATAACTTATACGTTCTGTCTCAAACCAATTCTATGATATTAATTTGGGTTCTGAAACCTTTAAAGAGGATTCTGTAATCAAAACGAAGCACCAAATACCCTGCATGCTGTTATAGTTTATATAAAACTTAAAGAAATATAGTTTTCTTTTATTTCTCCATAAAGATAGAATGTCTTGCATTCTCAAGAATATTTCTACACACTCTTCAATCTACTATTGTAATAAAAAGCTTCTTCTTGTGTCTGCTTTTAGTTAATGCAAATAAACCTTTATAACGGCCCATCATATTCGTTGTAGTATACTTACAACAGGTAGGACAAAGCAATAATAAGAGTTTTAAAAAGCGATTCGCTATCAATTACCTTGAAATCACATGCTGTTTGCATTGCCACGAGAAAAGCGATTAGTGAGTAAACATTTGAAAATGTATTTGAAACTGTAAAGCAATAACAAATAGTTACTGGGAAACAGCTAGAGGAAAAGAAGGAGGGATCTATACTTATCTGTAATACCATATCTATCTCTTACGGTTTACTAATTATGCAAAAGTCGTGAGCGAAGATGACTTCATAGACTATTTGCAGATTCGGCGGGGCATGTACTAGTTTGTCACTCAAATACTTCAAACAAATGATACTTTAATTAAAACTGTTAAAACAGTGTTTGAAATAAAATATCGATATTTTTCTACGTGTATTGATTAGTATGAAGTGTGAGGAACTGCCCGAAATCCTTTCCTTCATATCCGTTTGAAACCTTTTCTTAAATACCTTAGATATTTAACCGACTTTTCGGTTTTGAGTTATGCTGTTCAGGACAACATATGAACCTTTCCTTTAGAATGTTTCCTTGTTGGATTCTGGGAAGTTAAAAAAGTGTATTTCCAGTGAAATATCGGTTTCAAGGTTTTGAGTGGAATACAAAACTATCTCTAATTACACAGGTAATAGTAGGAGAAGTAAAATTTGACATTTAGAGTAAAATCAGAAGTCTACTAACGACTGTTTCTGCTTTATGCAATGGAAGTTCTTAATAAATATTGATTTGCTCATGTGGTATAAACTACTTGCATAGTCTTCAATGAAGTCTGGCTGATACAGAAATTATGGCTCAGTTAAATAAATTAAGAGTTATAATAAAATCAAGTATGAATATTTTGTGCATTTGTTAAATGTTGCGGCGTTTTTGGTTTGGCAGTTGATTATGAGCACAGTTTGACTCAAGGTGAGAGGATATTAAGTATTGTAATTAGCGAGGGCTGGTCTCAAGCAGATTCGTCTTTTTTGGATTTTTCCAACGGTAAGTCATATCGGACGATTAATGGAATGGATGAAATGGTGTTCAAACAAATCCAGGGTCCATAGAGCTTAGAGTTACCCGACATTCGTATTTCAGGATAAGGGAAAACCCTAGTAAAAGCCTTTTCCAGGTAACTCACCCTGACCGAGATTCGAACTCGGGACCTCTTGAACGTGAGGCAGATACGCTACCCCCACGCTACCGAAGCGAGCTCAAGCAGATTCGGAGACAAAGGTAGGTTACATTAGAGAGGGCAAAGTTACTATCCGAAATTGCCAGAATAGGTATGGCACGCTAGCTTGGAATTCTTGGAATATGTACGAGCATTTCTTAGAAGTGTGAAGAGAGAGAGAGAGAGCTTAGGATGGAAAGCAGAAAATTTCAGTAATGTATAAATGAACTGGCAACATCGTATTAGAAACTAGTAATGGGGGTGTTACTGTTGTACCAAATTTTGTTTTGACACAATTTTTAAGTGGACATGGTAAAATTGTTGAATACTTATCACGTTTTCACTTAACATCTAACCCCAAGTGCATGTGTGGTAAAGAATTTCAAACCGTAGTTCATATCCTTTTCTGCTGTCCCATTTTCTGGAGAGAAAGACAAGAATTAATATTCAAGCTAGACTCTCTAGGAACTGAATTTTCTGCTCCGCTCACATCTTTGCTAATGAAGCCACAACAGTATAAGTACTTCATGATGTTTATAAACTCAGTGTTTAAACGTCTGAAATAGTTTAAATTAATATGCATCAGATTATAACATATTTTCTTCCTTCTAGTATTTAGTTTTATTTATCCAGATTTATGAACCCCTTTTACACAGTGGTATATTAGGGCTATAGTTGATACATAAAAATACACAATTTTAACAAAAATATTTTAAATACTAGAAGGAAGAAAATATGTTATAATCTGATGCATATTAATTTAAACTATTTCAGACGTTTAAACACTGAGTTTATAAACATCATGAAGTACTTGAACTGTTGTGGCTTCATTAGCAAAGATGTGAGCGGAGCAGAAAGTTCAGTTCCTAGAGAGTCTAGCTTGAATATCAATTCTTGTCTTTCTCTCCAGAAAATGGGACAACAGAAAAGGAGATGAACCACAGTTTGAAATTCTTCACCACACATGCACTTGGGGTTAGATGTTAAGTGAAAACGGGATAAGTATTCACCAAATTTACCATGTCCACTTAAAAATTGTGTCAAAACAAAATTTGGTACAAGAGTTTCACATTTTCCTCTATCATATACACTAGGGAAAAATAATGTTTTTGTTAAACTTCCATTTGTAGTTGTTAGCCATTGGTGGTTCCATTCTTCAAGAATATGTTGATGTATTATTCTCCTTACAGTAGAAATAGGACATAAAGAGTATGTCACAGGAATATTTGATTCTGCAGCCTTCTTAGCCAAGCAATCAGCTCTCTCGTTACCTAAAATTCCACTGTGTCCTTTAACCCATCCCATGCAAATATGCCCTGGATGGTTTTGAAGCAAGGTTCTAATTTCATGTGCTAATGAATATAAGTTGTATTTATCATTAATAGCGAGTAGAGCTGATTGTGAATCGCTAAGAATACGGGCACTGTTCCCATTAAGAGTACACCATTTTATAGCTTCTTTAATTGCTAAGAGCTCCGACTGGAATACAGAACATTCAGGTGACAATTTAAACATGGAATGAGTTAGTTCCGTTTGGTTTTCATAAACAACAAAAGCACATCCCACTGCAGATACATTATCTTCAAATTGGTAACGCGAACCATCTGTATATATGTAATAATCATGAAAATTACATATTTCCTTTAAACAGGTTACAAAACTTGATGGGTGTCCTGCTGTGGTAGGATGCTCCGGGAATTGTAGTTTTAAGTGAGACAGATAAGACGCACATTCACGTTCTTGTCTTAAATTCATAATAGTTGCTCTTGATAAACCAGTGAGAGCCAAAGGTTCGATGTTAGCTATAATCTGAGCTGCATCATTGGAGATTGTACGATAACCTCGAATTATGCGAAGGAGGAATCCCCTTTCAATTTGTGAAAGTTTTTTCACTGCCCATTTTTTTAATAAGAACATCCTGGAATGCAGATACACCATACAAAATTAGGGGCACTACAGCACCTTGATATATAATTTTAAGAATACTAGAATTCAGAGCCCAGGTTGGTCTTGTTGTTGTTGCGAGTGCACCAAGGAGCTTGCTGGCTCTTTCAGCAATGTAATCAAAGTGTGATCGAAATATTAATTTACAATCCAGTATAACGCCAAGGTATTTTACCGTAGATACCACCTTCAAGTTGACGTTATTCATGGTAAGAGTAATGGGCTCCAGTTTTCTTCTTCTGGTGACAATCATCGCCAAGGTTTTGTAGGGATTAAACATAAGTTTATTTTTAATTCCCCATGAGTGTATTATTTTAAGTGCTTCATTAGTTCTTTCTTCAAGGATTTTAGCGTCATTTTATTTAACAAGTAGTATAGCATCATCTGCATAAGCAAAAATACTACAATCTGACGGCATCATCATACAGTATAACCCAAAAAGCTGGACTACACGCAGATCCTTGGGGGCAGCCGCGTGTAACTTTCTTTGTGATGGTTTCTCCACTTACAGTAAGCAAGGATTTGCGATCTCTAAAATAATTCACGATTAAATTGTAAATATTTTTGGGGCATTTTTTAGTTTTCAATTGATGTAAAATCTTGGACCACCAAGCATGATCAAAAGCACCAGTTACATCTAAAGAGACTAAAACACCAGATTGTTTATTTAGGTATACATTTTTCATCCAGTCTACCACCTTATATATTGCCATTTCAGTTGATTTTTGAGCCATGAAACCAAACTGAAGGTCACTAATTGAGCCATGTTTTAGTAAATGATACATTAAACGATCAATTACAAGTTTTTCTAGGCATTTGCCTAGCAGAGGTAGCAGGCTTATTGGTCTGTAAGCAGCAGCAGTCTTTTTATTATTTACATGAGTTTTGGGTATAATTTTCACAACTGAAATTTTCCACTGATTTGGGAACACACCTAATTCTAGACATTTATTGTAAATGTTACTTATGAGAGTTGCATGTACATAATGCACATGTTTGATTATATTGGCACTAAAAGCATCATGTCCTTGAGCTTTACGGTCAGTTTGTTTTAATATTATTCGTTCCGCCTCAGGATAAGTAAAAGGAAAGTCATCCGATGTATCAGGTTCAGTTTCCACCTCATGTCGGATCCTCCTTTGGTGGTCATCATCTTCAGTATCATCTGGGAAAAATTTGCTTGCTAATACATTTGCAGTTTCTATTGTATTAGCAGTGTACCCGTTTTCAGTTTGCAACGTTGTTAAAATATTATTTAAGCTTTTTGAATTCCGTGTATATTTATACACAATGCCCCATGGATTGACTTGTTCTGTACAGAATGTTTTCCAGCTGGTGAATTTTGCATTTAAGATCATTTTTTTATATTCAGCTCTTAGCATAATGTAAGTCTTTTCATATTTTATTTGCAGTGGCTCGCATTTAGCACGTTTGAATCTTCGTTGACTCGCCAACACTCGTTTCCTCATTATTGTAAGCTCAGAGTTCCACCATTGGTTTTTACAGCGTTTTGTTCTTATTTTTGGGAGATGCGAATCACAGATGAACGAAATACACTTGGTTAACTTATCGATGAAGTCATTCAAGAGTGTGGGGTTGTTCACTTTTTTCAAGTCATCTAACATAGGGTCAATATTTTTCTTAACTGCAAGATGAAAATGTGACCAAAGCACATTATTAGTTCTATATAAACGTGTTAAAGAGTTATTGTTGAAATTAGTGTTGACATTATGATTAAAATTAAGTTTTATCGTAATAAGGCTATGGTCTGAGAGGGTATTATCATCTATATTCCATGAAGTAACATATGGTAGCATAAGCGAATTACACATACTGATATCAACAAAGCTTGTAGAATTTCCTCTTCGAAAAGTTGGAGTATATCCTTCATTTAGAATATACAGATTGTTTACACTACAAAAGTCATTCACTGCTCTTCCACGGGAATCAGTAAAGGGGCTATTCCAGGAAGTGTGCTTCGAATTAAAGTCTCCCGCAATGATTAGCGGATTCCCTTGTACAGTATTACATATTTGAGTCAGTAAGTTAAGACCATTTTCTATATCCTAGTCAGGGTCACAGTATATCGAACAGACATATATATTCATTCCACCAATAGCGATGTTAACTAGGACACAATCGAAAGAACAAAGTTGGCTTAATTTTATAATATTTTGATATTCAGTAATGATGCCAGCACGTATTCTTCGGCTATTGTTGTCAGTTGGAAAAGCTGGTAAATTAAATCCCATTATTCTGTTTTCTTTTGTATTGGGTTCTTGTACACAAAGAACTTTAATAATTGATTTGTTTGTGCAAAAATCTGTGCTGGAGCAGTGATTAGAGACAGTTATTAGCTCTTCAGTGGGTAGTATTGATTTATGTAAATTATATTGGTATATGTGGAGTTCAGCCATAATTTATTTTCGATATTATTATTTCCACAATCATTTTATAGGCTGGGCAGTCAAAAGAGCTAGCAGGATGGTTAGTATCAGATGCAGTAAAATTAGTTTTCTTATTTAACATTTTATTATTGAAGTTTTTACAATTAATGCATTCAATGTGGGTTTTAGGACATGCTTTAGTATCATGTTCTTCTGCGCAATAAGAACAGCTTTTAAGTGACTGAGAGTTAGCAGCCACGTGTCCGAAGCCAGAGCAATTATGACATCTTATCACATGAATATTGTCATACACTGAACACCGTGAGTATCCAATATACAGTTTCTCTTCTTGTTTCACTGCCTTGTAAATGATAGGAGAAGTTTCAATCACGGCATATTGTGAATCTCCTTTCCTGGTCTTTCTAATAAATACCTTCTTGACGAATTGTGAAGGATCTAGAAGGCACTTTTCTTAAAATTGTGTATTTTTATGTATCAACTCTAACCCTAATATACCACTTTCATGATGGTTATAAACTCAGTGTTTAAACGTCTGAAATAGTTTAAATTAATATTGAGGCGGTCCTTGCCCGTTGAGCACCTCGTTGAGCCCTCCCGGCACTCAACACCTCATAATATATGACATGTGATAGGTGAGGACTACGGATGGGAGGTTTCCAACATGTCGGGGTTTTTCTCAGGGTAGGTCTGCATGAGTACTCGCTTTTGAGTTCCAGGGAGTGGGTGCGTCCTGACAGGGTGTGGGTATTATCACATATAAGACACCACGACCTTTGAATACCAAGTTTATTCTTATAATTAGTCCTCTCCACTCGCCACTATTGACGATGTTATTCGCACATTAGGCGCGAGATTTGAGACTTTCACGTTGCCGCGCGCATGACCCGACTTATATGTATCGGTGTACGCGTTGTTCCTAAACGTCAGTAGTGAATTACTTCGCATAACGTAGTATTTCCGGAGGATTATTAAACAAAAGAACAGAGTTTGGTAACATCTAAATGACGTTGTAACGAGTGCAGTTTCTCTCATTCGCTACCACAGAGTGTTCGATAACCACTTAATGTGAGTTACTCCGTCTATCCACGAACGCGGACTCTGATGAAATTTCTGTACTTGTTGCCTCCCTCACACGCCGAAACAGAGTGATTTTCCTAGCAAACATCGAATGTCGCCATTACACGAATTTCCCCTTCCTTTCGCCGAATTTTGGACACTTTAGAGGTCACGTGACCGGTTGCTTGTCCCTTATAGGTTGTGTTTTATCCCTACTCTTGAATAAATAGCAATTTCTAGTGTATGAGGCATGTATTCCACGCGAATTTCTCTTTCCCACAGTCTAGCTAATTAATGCATAAGCATGTTTGGAACTGTGTGCCTTAGATTCCAGAGTCTATTCTCTCGTCACGTATTATATTCAGGTCAATACTTAGGCTGGCGCCGAGGGTCTATCCTTGGACAATGCCACCTTTGTCGGCTAGAAATACCCAAAGAACCTGTCTGTGCGGGACAATGTTCATTTTGCCCTCTCCCTTAACACGTTGGGTTCATGCTTTTAATAATATATATTGGGATTGCCTGTTTAGTATCTGCACTTGTATGCTTAATCATTATCCTATATTTATTATAACTTTAATTCATATTGTGGTATCTATCCGCCCTTAATTATGCATGTAATAAGACTTTCGGGGTTATTATGATGATATTGCCTAACAGGGACGGTATCATATGCCCTTCTGATAATTTAGAACAGGGCTTTTATACTAAAAGTCACTTTCGAAATTCTCAGAATATCCCATCATTGTGTGAGCTGGTTGGTGTATGCGTGTATGTATACTATGATATGCGTCGTCGGTAGTTAACGAGTGGAGATTAATTACATATTAACATATACAAAACATTACATGAAGTACACAAACAATATTTCTTAAAACTATTACAATGAATCATTACACAGTGGTTCAGGCTTTGTCCCTGACATACCAGGTATTTGACCATTGTCTCTCTGACCTGCCTCTGTTCTCTTTTCCGGCCATTATCTCTACATGTCCTTTATAGTTCACAAACAGGTTTTTCGAGCTTAGCAACCGCTCAACAAAGATATTTGTGTCACTAATTACATTGTAATTCCACTCATTCTTTCATTACCCATACACAATATAACACTCATATGAAACAATTATTCCCTTGGTTAAATATACAGATCACATAGTTTTTTTTATTTAATTTTTATTCCTCCATTTGTTGCCTCATTACACAAACCTTACTTTATATAAATTGTTTTCTTTTATACATATTATACGTGTACTTTCTGGCCTAGCTACCAATTTCACATTCATTTGGGAGATTAAGGGGTCCTTTCCCAATTTTACGCTCTACGTGGGACTTGCTTAATGCTTTCTCGTCGCAACAACAAAGAAGGAGGGAACGAAAAAAAAGAAAGAAAGCATACTCGAAGGGACATACTTATTCATTTGATAAAACTGCGTTCTCTTCCCATTAGATTATCTGTTACAGCCTCATTCTCTTTCACTAATTTAATCTGAATACATCTATCTCAATGCCATTCCCTCGCGATAATGCCTGACGGTATATGAGTCACGATTGTGTCGATTTACGCGCCTCATTGAATGGGCGTATCGAGTCAAGATGGTATTTCCCTACTTCTCGTCCAGTTCTAATGTCACCTAGTCTAAATGTTCTGTCACCCACGCAGCTGATTATCTCCAGAGGTCCTTTCCATAACAAGTTCAACGTCTTATACTGTTTCTTCAGCAGTGAGGACTTGTCATAATTCCTAACCAAAACTTTGTCTCCTGCCAGCGGTTTCCAAATATGTGCGTGTCTCGTGGCTTTGCTCTTTCGTTTGTTAATTCTGTCTGTTATTTTTTTAAAGGCTCGCTTAATTCTTTCTGCTTCCGTTTCTTCAATAATGGGTAAGGATTTTGGGACGCCCTTTATTATTGGGTCTGGTGACTGTCCGGTCATGAGCTGCACCGGTGGGCATCCATGGCTGGGGTGTACAGAATTATTCATAATCCATTGAACGTAGTGTAGCTACTCAGGCCATCTAGCGTGCTTTACATGGCATAATACTCTCAGGTACGTATTCAAGTCGCGCATTGTGCGCTCGGAGGGATTACTTTGTGGGTGATAAGAGCTTATATAGTATAGTTTGACATTTGCTTCTTTGAGCGTGTTAACAAACTTATGTCCATGGTGTACAGTTGCATTGTCCAGCAAAATTGCATCCATCTTGCCATACCTAGGGATGTATTCCTTAACTATCTTTTCTGCGCATTTGGCGCTGGTTAACCTCTTTAGTGGGTACAGGGTTACAAACTTCGTCATTACGTCAACCATGATGAATATGTACTTTAGGCCAGTTCTACCTGTGGGCAGTGGGCCATGTTCATCCAGAGCGGTCATTTTCAAAGGTGAATCTCTAGATATGGCCAACGGTGCTCTATCGAATTTAATATTAAGGGGATTTGCCTTCTGGCAGATCTCACAAGTGGATATAATTTTTCGGGCCTTTCTTCCTAATTTTGGCAAGTAGAGGTGTTCCGATATGGTTAAGCACGTTCTGTCTACGCCTGCGTGAATTAATGCAACATGGTATGCCTCAATTACCAACTCCTCTAATTCGGCGGGTATATATACGTTCCAGGCAGGTACGTGTCTTCCATGTAATTTGTATATCACATTTTCAAATAAACCTAACTTTCCTTTGTTTTCTGGTCCAATTGCGGGCAGAGTTTCCCGAATTTTGGCCAATTTACTGTTGTTTCGCTGGTATTCCTCTAATCATTTCAATTTTGTAGCCACTCTGTCATTCAATTTTAAGTCTAATTTCATTATTTTGACTTCTTGTTGCGCACTTGATACAGTCTCGGGAAGGTTCTCACCCATGCTTATCCTCGAAAGAAGGTCACTAAAAATATTACAGCTTCCGGGGATGTGCCTTATATCTACACGGTATGACATTATCTCGTGGATATACCTTGATATTTTTTCACTGGTCATCTTACAATTCTTTATAAATGCTAGGCTCACGTGGTCGGTGTATATGATAACTGGTTTGTTATAAATATAATGTTTGAACTTTTGTATTCCGTAAAATATAGCACCAATCTCTTGCTCAGTAACACATGCTATTCTTTCAGCAGCGTTTAGCCACCTGGACGCTGTCGCAATGACGTGGAGCTCCCCTTCGGGGTATTCCTGGGTTAGAATGCACCCGTAAGCAACCATTGAAGCATCGGTATACATAATGAAAGGCAAGTCCGCTCTGGGGCGTGTTAATAATATCGAGTTGGCAAACAACTGTTTCAATTTATTAAATGTATTCTCCTCTAGGTCCGACCAACTCCATTTAGTGTTCTTTAACAGCAGTGCCCTCAAAGGAGCCGTTTCCTTGGCATAATGTATTAAAAATCGGCTCTGGTATCCTAGCACACCTAAAAACTTCTTCACTTGTTTCGCATTCCGTGGTCGCGGTATTTTCAAAATGGATGCTATGCGTTCCTTATCCGGTGATATAGTTTCACCTGAAATTACATATCCTAAAAATGTTACAGTCTGTGCGAAAAACTTGCACTTGTCCCAGTTTAAGGTTAGGCCACACTCTCCAACTCGGTCTAGTATCGTTTCCAGATGGTCCAGGTGTAAGTCGGTGTCTAGGTCATGCACTAATATGTCGTCCACATATTGGGAAATGTAATTTCCAGTATTTGTTCCAAATACAGCGTGCATGGCTCGCAAGAAACCACTCCCTGAGACGCACAAGCCGAACGGGCATCGTCGAAAGCAGTACACTCTTCCTTGATGGATGAATCCTAGGTATTTCCGCAATTTTGGCTCTACTTCAATTTGTAAGTATGAGTTAGTTAGATCGAGAGATGTAAACCATTTCTGTCTCCCGATTCCGGCTAATATTTCCTCTATGTTTTGCGTCCTCGCATTATCAGGCTTGATAAATTGATTCAAATGTCGCGCGTCGATAGTTATTCTGACTGTACCGTTCTTTTTCTTAACAATACACAGCGGTTGTACGTACGGTGTGTCCGAAACTTCTATTATTCCGTCCTGCAACATTTCGGTTATCTTTTCAGATACCTCCTCCCTTATTTCCTGGGGTATAATCCTACATTTGTAGTGGTTGATTGGTACTTCAGCAACTTCAAATGAATATGTAAACATATTGCATCTGCCAGTTCTAGCGGAAAAAATATTTCGGTTCTTTAACAAAATGTTTTGCAGTCTCTGTCGTTGTTCCATGGAAAGTTGGGTCAGTTGTCCGATTCGTGTTTCTACCTGCTCCGCGAAGGGCTCTATTGTCTCCGTCTGTTTACGTCTGCCCCTCTCTTCTGCGTGCATTATGCCATCAGCTGTCTTGCTCTCTAGGTCACTGCACTCCAGTCTATTTTGTAAACATTGCAGACTTCTATCGTTTACTCCACCGTCATTCCCAATATGAATGGCTTCTACGTAAAATTCTTCGTCCTGTAATCTGCTCTCCCCCTCGGACAGGTGAACATGACTTTCCTGAGGCCCAGAGATAAATGGAATTTCTACCTTAGTCCCTGATATATTAAATGTGATTTGGGATTCTTTGTAATCAATGTTTGATTTCAACATGTGTAGTAGGTCGCTTCCTAAAATAATATCAGTTGCGAGTCCTCTCACGACAAAACATACAAACTGCATTTCGTTGTTTTGCACCCTGGTGTTAAGCAAGATTTGTTTAGTTATACGTTGCTTTGTCCGTCCAATCGCGCCACTGCATACTGCATTCTTTACCGGCAATGTTTGCATTTTTATTTTCAGACTAACCAACTGGTCGTAAAGGTTTTCGCTGCATACGGTTACAGATGACCCAGTATCAACTACCATATTAAAAGTCATTCCTGCTATCTCACCACTTATTCTCGGTGCCTCCATAACCTCTTGCGTTGCAGTGTTCCTTTCTAATGTCGTAATTTTGCTACCGCTTGTTCCAAAACTGTTATTTTCTTTAATTCGCGGCACTACTGGTTCCAACTGTTTTTGTATTCTTGTACTGCTTAATTCTACGTCCCCAAGGTTTTGTGCGACTCGGAGAGTCTTCTTATCGGATGCGTGCGGGGAATCCACCCATCCGGACCTTAGTTTTCCGTCGGGGTTGGAGTCCTGGGTTGACTCGTACTGGCTGCATTTGCATAGTAAAATGTGTGCGTGCTCGTCAGCGGCGAAGGTGGGCGTGGCAATGTTGCCTGCGTCTGGCTCTCAACTATGGGACGGTCGTTAGTGGTCGTAGTTCGGTAATTCTCTTCACGGCTTCTAGGTCTATTGTTTCCCCGAAGTGTATTGTTATTACTTGCGTGTCCACGCCGGGCGAAGGACATGTACGTGGAGGGTACGTTTGTGGAGGCCTGTTATTGCTATTTTGATGGCTGCTGTGTCGCCATTCTTCCCTCAGCCGTGTATCATATGGTCGCGGGTTCCTATCCCTGTTGCCTGGGTTATAGTTATGGTACCCGTTTCTAGGCTGTTGTGCCCTCATCCCATCATTGAAATGTCGTCTGGGTTGTGGCCTAAAGTCTAAGTTTTCTTCAGTCCAACCTGTTTGTGTTCCATGTCCCTGTAATGCGGACAGCAAGTCTATCGCTTCTCCCATTGTCCGTGGTCGTGCCACTACGATATGATTCCTGATTACATCGGGATAGTGATTTCCCATAAGCGCTATGAATTGGTTTTCCGGCATGGCTGGTTCCAAGAGTTTACTCAATTGTCCTAGTCTCAAAAAGTAGTCCGTCATCGATTCGTGAGAGCCTCTGGGGTACCTACCATTATTAATTTGGTTCCTGACGTTGTATTGTGCGGCGTCACTCCAATATTTCTGTATGAAGGCCGCCCGAAAGTTATTGTACCGTGCCGATTCCCCTACCGTCAGCCGAAACCAATTTAAAGCATGTCCTTTCAGGCCCCTCTGAACTATTATCATCTTGTATTCTTCCGGGATTCCTCTTAAGTTAAAATATGCCTCTAAATCGTTGATAAATTGTTTGGCGTTATCGCGCGTGCTATCAAATTGTGGAACAGGCAATTCGCTTAGAAATTGTATCGACATAGGTATTGTATGGCGAGCCCCGGGCGCGTTATGAAATCGGTAACTACTGTCAGAATGTAACAATGGGTCATCTACACTAATAGTGGTTCTTTCTTCACTCAATCTTCCATTGTCTGATGTGACAGGAAGTACATTGTCTGAGGTGACAGGAAGTGTGGAAGCGGGACTTTGTAAAGGGTTTTCTCCGCGTTTCCATAATTCCCTTACCTCTCTAACAGCTATGTCTTTCATCTTCTCTCGTACCTTATCACATTGTGAGGTGACTACCTGTGTCAATTCATCCCGTACTTTAACTATCTCGTTGGCACATGATTTTTGACTTTCCCCTATTAAAGCTCTTACACTTTCCAATTCGGATGCAACCCCAACCTCTAATTCGTTACACTTGTCTGAAATATGGACACATGTAGTCATGGTCTCATTCCTTAACTCATCTATCTTATTATTCATTGTTACGCTGATGTTATTATTCATGCTGCCAGCTTCATTATAATCTGCCCTAATTTGTCGCACCTCTTCCTGAGTGGATCTGAGTTCACTCCTCACTACACATATTTCACCCTGGAGGTTATTTCTTACTCCAATTACCTCACTCATGACCTCACTAAACTGCCTATTTATCTGGTTACTCATTTCTCCCTGTGCCGTTGTAAATTTACTTTCTTGCTCCTTGAGTTGTTTACTAATATCTGCCAATTCACTACTGTGTGCGGCAATTTTACTGCTTAACTCGCTACCTTGGGCGGTAATCTTACGGTTCAGCTCCCCTAATTCATTGCCTAGCTCATTACCTTGGGCAGTAATTTTGTGGTTTAGCTCACCTAACTCATTACCTTGAGAGGTAATTTTGTTGTTTAGCTCCCCTAATTCATTGCCTAGCTCATTACCTTGGGCAGTAATTTTGTGGTTTAGCTCACCTTACTCATTACCTTGAGAGGTAATTTTGTTGTTTAGCTCCCCTAACTCATTGCCTTGAGAGGTAATTTTGTTGTTTAGCTCACCTAACTCATTCCCTATCAAGTTCATCTTCTCTAGCAACATCTGCATCATGTTATCCATATTTGCTGTATTCCTGTTCGGTACCGGAGTAGTTACCTCGGCCTGCCTAATATTACATTCTCTGTTTCCCTCAACGCCTAAATCCATTCCCTCAGATTCCTGGTACACTTTTAAAACGTTATTGTCTGCCATGTTGCTACCTATTTCAATTACTTTCTTATTTCGGAGTATCATCCGCTTATTCCTTTTTACTCACTTTTCTGGGTTCTCGAAATTTCCTTATTTTTTTATGCACACTTTTCTAAGTCGTATTCCTACTGGCAGCATCTATCTACTCATGCTAATACAACAATTAATTTATAAAACAAAAAATACATTTACATCCAATTATCTCCACTTACGTACTGTTGGTGTCCGTGCCTGGTGTTGCTGTCTTCCTGAGTCAGGGTTTTATCACTTTCACATGGGGGGGGGGGGGGTTTGAAGCTGTGTTGCACTACGAAGTATTGTTGCGTCTACGTTGTTGTCTTGTCGACGTTGGCTGTCCTGCGTGAAGTCGTACTCCGTTGCGTTGTTCACTGGTGCATCGTCCTAGGTGTTCAGGGCTCCGTTGGTTCCAAGGTCTAGTTGGCGGTACTTACGACGGTGAATACATCAGTCGAGACACCGAAGAATGCTCCAAATGTTGTAGGTAACTGGTACAGTCAGGACTACGTTAACCACGTTGGGTTGATGGTACCGTCAGGACTACGTTAACCACGTTGTGGCGCCAATTTATGGGGCGGTCCTTGCCCGTTGAGCACCTCGTTGAGCCCTCCCGGCACTCAACACCTCATAATATATGACATGTGATAGGTGAGGACTACGGATGGGAGGTTTCCAACAGGTCGGGGTTTTTCTCAGGGTAGGTCTGCATGAGTACTCGCTTTTGAGTTCCAGGGAGTGGGTCCGTCCTGACAAGGTGTGGGTATTATCACATATAAGACACCACGACCTTTGAATACCAAGTTTATTCTTATAATTAGTCCTCTCCACTCGCCACTATTGACGATGTTATTCGCACATTAGGCGCGAGATTTGAGACTTTCACGTTGCCGCGCGCATGACACGACTTATATGTATCGGTGTACGTGTTGTTCCTAAACGTCGGTAGTGAATTACTTCGCATAACGTAGTATTTCCGGAGGATTATTAAACAAAAGAACAGAGTTTGGTAACATCTAAATGACGTTGTAACGAGTGCAGTTTCTCTCATTCGCTACCACAGAGTGTTCGATAACCACTTAATGTGAGTTACTCCGTCTATCCACGAACGCGGACTCTGATGAAATTTCTGTACTTGTTGCCTCCCTCACACGCCGACACAGAGTGATTTTCCTAGCAAACATCGAATGTCGCCATTACACGAATTTCCCCTTCCTTTCGCCGAATTTTGGACACTTTAGAGGTCACGTGACCGGTTGCTTGTTCCTTATAGGTTGTGTTTTATCCCTACTCTTGAATAAATAGCAATTTCTAGTGTATGAGGCATGTATTCCACGCGAATTTCTCTTTCCCACAGTCTAGCTAATTAATGCATAAGCATGTTTGGAACTGTGTGCCTTAGATTCCAGAGTCTATTCTCTCGTCACGTATTATATTCAGGTCAATACTTAGGCTGGCGCCGAGGGTCTATCCTTGGACAATGCCACCTTTGTCGGCTAGAAATACCCAAAGAACCTGTCTGTGCGGGACAATGTTCATTTTGCCCTCTCCCTTAACACGTTGGGTTCATGCTTTTAATAATATATATTGGGATTGCCTGTTTAGTATCTGCACTTGTATGCTTAATCATTATCATATATTTATTATAACTTTAATTCATATTGTGGTATCTATCCGCCCTTAATTATGCATGTAATAAGACTTTCGGGGTTATTATGATGATATTGCCTAACAGGGACGGTATCAATATGCATCAGATTATGACATATTTTCTTCCTTCCAGAATTTAAAATATTTTTGTTAAAATTGTGTATTTTTATGTATCAACTCTAACCCTAATATACCACTGTGTAAAATAGGGTTCATAAATCTGGATAAATAAAAAAATGGGGGTGTTAGGTTCATTAGCACATTAGCAAAAGGTCATGTTATTAGGGGAATTTTGGTAGCTGAGTTTGACATTCTGGGCAGAATCTTGGGCTCTTCAGGACTGGTAGCGATTTAACTGAATAGTTAAAATGTTATTCCACGTTTCAAACTTAGATTCCGGTGTCATCCTTACTTTGATTACACACCAACACATTTCCTGCGACACATCTCTGCTCAAGACTGATTCAGACGCAGACGCCTACAAATTAGTGCAACATCGTGAGGCAGACCAATACTGCTTCAAAATCGGAACAACCTCGCAGGACAACCAAGCCGCTTCATGGGTATCAAAAAGCTTATTTAAAAGTTACTAAATCTGAGAGAACCAGTAAGATCTTAAAAAACTGGGCCCCGCTTTCATGTCAAGCTACCAGGTAAGCGAAGATATCAACCTTTCTTGTGGTAGATGTGTCACTACCAACAGTGTTTTAAGCTTATAAAAGGCAGATTTTGGGTTATCCTGTAGAATATTAGCCATACCACGTACAGTTTTTTTGTGAAATTCGATATATATTTTATATACAGGATGAACCATTTAACTTGAGGCAGTAAAATACCTAGGCGCTTTAGAAAGAAATGTCTTGAATAAAAGTCGCTTGATATTATGGGTGAAAAAAACGCCATTACTCAGTTTTTATTTGGAGGATGTTGTAGTGTTCATTTTAGGGTCAGTTCAATATTTTTTAATGGGAGCCCACCTCATAAAAGGCCAAACAGCATTTGTAGAAGCACTTTGCAATTGTTCTTACAACAACGTAAATAATGACTAAAGTTCTGAACGGTTGCCCCAATCAACACAGTGCAGCATTATAGGAGGCAATGACACATTGTGTCTGTTTTGTTTACTTTCCACTGTAGGACAGTTTCCTTGAATCTATTATTAGTGTACTTGCAGCCGCATCGTGTCCAGGTGGATCCACTGATAGTACTTCAATAAGCGATCACGCAGTAACAAACATCTTTTCCATTACATTTGTTGAGCGTTTGAAAGCATACTCAGTTGAATGCCGGTTAAAATGGACCAACATTCTCAATCAGAAAATTCGGAAACGTTTCTCATTTACAGGGAGTCTACGAGAGATGTGGAGCAGGCTATTCTTATATACGTGGTGAGGTTTTCTGATAAAAGAATACCATCAAGTGCTTCATTTTATTGTGTGATAAAGCAATTCTCTGAAGAACGAAGTGTCCAGCCCAGAAGAAGGAGGGCAGAAGAGCAGAAGATAGGGAAGTTGGGATGCTAGCTGCTGTGAATTGCAACCCCATTGACACTTCTCGTGAATTAACCAATGCGGGAATTCTAAAAGCAGTGTTCTCAGAATATTGAAGCAGCATAAATGCCATCCCTACCACGTGTCATTACATCAAGAACTACATGGCGACGTTTTCTGAAATGACTGAGGCTCTCTAGGTGGGCACAAGACAGTCTGTGGATTAACAACAACTTTATTTTTCAGTTCATGTCGTTTAGTGACGAGTGTACTTTCACAGTTCATGGTTAAGTAAATCGGCACAATATGCACCATTGGGTGGTGGAAAATCCACATTGGTTACGAGAAGTGGCACTTCAGAAACTATGGTCTGTTAATGTGTGGTGTGTGACTTTGGGTGGCAAGTTAAATGGACACTTTAACAGGTGCAAAGTAGTGAAAGTTTTCAACGAATGAGTTGCAGTTTTTATTAGAAGATGCCTAATTAAAAGCAAGGTCACAAATGTAGTACCAGTATGATGAATGCCCTGAACAGTATGTACGTACTGCTAATTACCATGATCGTTGGATAGTACGCGCAGGTTTCATTAATTGGCCAGCTCGATCTCCTGATCTTACATCATCAGACTTTTTCTTATAGGGTTACCTCAAGGATAAAATGTATTGTGGAACACCAACGACACCTAACAACATTAAGGTACACATGTGAAATGCTTGTGACAGTACTGAAAAACCATGCTTGTGCGAACACATCAATCGTTCATTCACAGAATTGAAATATGCATTGAGCTAGAACGGCATCATTTTGAACATATATTACCCTAAATGGGCCTAGCGATACTCCGTCAGGCCACGCCGTGGCTCAGTGCTTAGACCGCTTGACTCTCACCAAGGCGGGTTCGATCCCAGGCGACCGCAAAGTGAGATTTGTGGTGGACAACACGGCGTTGGGGCGGGTTTTCTCCGGGACCTCCGGTTTCCCCCGCCATCTCATTCCACCGGTGCTCCATCTTCATCTCATGTATCATCAGTGTCACCGCCTGCAGTGCCGTATGTAGTAACAGCGGGCGTTAAACACTACACATTTCACAGATACTCCGCCATCAATATTTAATTGTCTAGTGAAAGATACTATGAAGAAAATGGTTTATAAAAAACTGTTTATTTTGTAATGAAGACTAAAGAAACCAAATAAAAATGTTGGTTCCCAATTACGATAAGTAACTTGACCCTCAAATAGCCATCCACAGATGGTCCAACAAATCGCTCTCTTCGTACATGTCCATTCAGCATTTTCGTCGTTATTTACGTTAGTGTAAGAAAAAATGCAAAGTGCTGTATACAAAAGTTATTTAGACTTTACGAGGAGAGAGAAAGAAATATAAAATGGTAGGTTCCCATTAAAAAAATTGAATTGACCCTAAAATTACTAACACAACGTCTTCCAAATAAAAGACGACTAACGACATTTACTTTTCCCCATAATATCAAGCGACTTTTATTCAAGACATTTCTTTCTACAGCGCTTAGTTTAGGAGATATTGCACTGTCTCAAGTCAAATGGCCCACTCTGTATATTTTGTATATATTGATATATTTTGACTATATATATAAAAGCTATTATATGCATCTATTTTTGCAGCAAAAGATCAGTTATAATGTAACATAAAGTCATAAAGTGATACATCTCTCATTAATGGTGCACTATTGAGCTTTGGGGACTAAGATATGAATATCCGGCAGAGGGACGGGTCGTATGAACTCTGTGATTAACACGTTCCCTGGAGTAGAGCGCTACATTGTCAATGAAAAGTTTATCACCCTATTCATGTGCATGCTTGTGAATTCGTTCCCTTTAAAATATAAATAAGCACGCATACCTTATACATGCAAAATATCACGTCCTACCCTGTTTAAGGAGGCCGCGCCGTGGTTGAGTGGTTAGACCACTTTGCTCTCACCGAGGCGGCCCAGGTTTGATGCCGGGGGACCGAAAAGTGACATTTATGGTAGATGTTATGAGGTGGATCATAGGGGAGTTATGCTGTGGTCCGTATACCATAATAGTTCAGAGTTTATTTTCATTCTTTTTATAGAAATGGTATACCATCCTAGTATTTGACATCAAGGACAGCACTCCAATAGTTAATATTTCTTCCTAAACAATTCATAACTGATATGTGCTAATATAAAAAGAAGAAATATGTTTGCTATTAGTATTCATGTATATTTCATGATCCACAGTAATTTGCTTACTGTTATGGTTTTTAACTCACTTCCTTTTGTGCCTTTAAAATGCCTGTTTCTTAAGTGTCTTACAACAAAGTAGAAATTTTGGAGATTGATGTATTTTCTCTTAATTTGGAATAGGTATCCTTAAATACTGATTTGTAAAGGCTGGTTTCATGGTTTAAGCTGCAGCATAGTTATGTAATATGCTTATGTGTGGCTTGGCTTAAGCTGTACCAGACTTCGGTTTAAGCAAAGTAGTCACCATGTTACCGCATATGAAAAAAAACTGTATTTTATTTTAACACACATGCACAACTTGAGATGACCTTGAGTGTTTATACTGCATCCAAACCATTTTCCCGTTGGGAATAACCAAGGGATTCTTAATATTTAAAAATTTCACAACGATGGTAATGGGAATAACCAAGGAATTCTTAATATTAAAAAAATTCACAACGATGGTACCAGAAATTATTGAAGATACCTACAATTAAACATAAAATCAATTGTTGAGCAAATCTTAATTTTAAATTCATATCTGTAATGTTTATGGAGGGACTCAGTGAGACTGAAATATGGAAATTGAACTGGAATATGAATCACGGATCTCCCGGTCTCTTTAACTTCAATTATATACTTTGTCATTTCCATTACATATAACACCTTTTTTACTAGGAGAACAATCATTTTAAATCCTTCAGTTTTATTCCTGTTGGGAGTGTAATAAAATATAAAGTGTACAAGACGAATTGGTGCACTACAGATGAACAGTGGTAACATCGGTAAAGAAATTGAGCCATTTTTTTGAGGGAACTAGAGAGTGTAATGAACATGTTGCTATAAGTAGGTGTTAGACATGCTTGAACCACGAAGGAAGGATGTTATAGTAAGTGTTTTTGTTATGTATCTAGGGAATAACATACCCATCAAATCATGCTATATTTACTACAGTGTTCTGTCACCCAGACTGTCGAAACAGCAGCCACATTCAGAGATGGCTGGCATGCTATGAAACTCGCTGCATGAAGGGTCGTTCATCCAGTAAAACCACTGCCCTTCCTGACATTGAGATTATATGCTATTGCAGATATGCTGATTGCAGCTGGAGATTTATTTACCGATGTGTCAGAATATACAGCATACACAGTTTGTCAAAGCTTTATCACATACTTATTTACTCTCTCTATTACAATTTTCTTCCATGTTTGGTTTCTGTTTTGGTTAATTGGATATTTCCATAACCTTAGACAATATTAGCTTGTTTCTTTTGTAAGGAAAATATCTGAAAGTGTTTAATTTCATGATGTTTCTGGAACACCATCGTTTAATTATACTCATGGAATTTCTTAACATATGTCTCCAGAATTACAAATTGGGTTCATTCCAGTGATTTCAAATAACTCTATCACCTGCATGCAATACATTGTTGACGCCTGTTTGTTGGAGTTGTTTCGGCAGACCATTTCCACAGGTATTGAATAGATTTTCGCTATATACTGCATCCTTAGCTAAACCTAGTTGGTAATTTTTTTGTATCTTGATGATGTTGAACCATTATAAGTTACATAATATACTGTGACTTTGTGGGTTCGTGGAATAAAAAGTCCAATTACACCACTCAACAATGTTCTTTATTTCTACCGACTTACAGTTTAACACTTGCCAATTACACAGAAATACGTAATGCACACAGTTACAATTTACCAGTTCGTCCGTTACAACTTCACTTGTACTCGCGATTACATAAACTCCGATGCACGCACAGTCTTCTCATTCACAATCCTTTCGTTCATTAACACGTCACTGACTAACTCTTCTTACACCAAGAACTGTCCTCATTCACTAACCAACTGATTGACCAACTCAAACCAACAACTGACTGACTATACCAAAACCAACTCAACAACTGACCCACACTGTCTGTCTGTAACCCTCTTTATAGGAATATCGCCGGTTTCTGGTGTTTACACGATTGTTCTGGTAACAGAAAGATCGAGAACCAGGTGGAAGGAAAACAGACGCACAGTTATGTTTCTTTCCGACCGCTGGCTGTCACCACTATAAGACAAACGAGGGAAAGGCGTGGCTAACCGAGCCTCCCCTGTCTTCCGTTGCCAGCTGCTCACAGGGTGTTTCAGCGCTCCCCGTTACACTGCTCCCTTCTCAAAGCTGTTCGCCCTCGAACAGCCCCATCGTAGCGTGCGAGGCGGTCCAGGTGTACCACCAGCATCTGCTCGGAGTCTCAGCCAGAAGTAGCGCTGCCGTAGTTTGTGAATCATTCGGTTCGCTCCCAGGTGTCCTCCTGAAGTACCGGCGTGCACTTCCTCCAAGATTTCCGGGACCTTACTCCGGGGAAGTACCAACTGTCCTCTCTGCGCCTTCCCACCGGGTGACTCCCATACCCGGAACAGCACGCCCACTCTGGTCTTCAACGAGTCCCATTGGGCCCAGTGCGACTTGTAGGTGGCGCTCCTCGGTGCGATGTCCTCCCAGGTTGGCCTCGTCCCTGCGTCCACTTCCCTCAAGAGTGGCCCCAAGTCTGCGTCCGCCAGCTGCTCCCTCCTCAGGCCTGCGCTATCCCAGCCTTCAGCAGGCACTGCCACAACTACTCGGACTGCTGCGGCACGCTCCTTCTCTTCCACTCTTGTGCGCTCATGGCCGTCCTGGATCTGCGGTAGGACACCTCCAATGTAATGGTCGCTAGCGTCGGTGTCCACAATGAAGGCGCCACCCGGTTGTGGGAAACCCAAAATTGAAGCGCTGCACAGGGTCCCCTTCGGGTGCTGGAAAGCGTCTTCGGCGTCCTCCGTCCACACATAAGGTCGGTTTTCCTCCGTCAGGCGGGTGAGGGGTTTTGCGAAGTTGTCGGCCTTTTCCTCTAAATCATTAAGGCGATCGTCTACTTGACCCTTCCGCTTGCCCAGGTTCGTGACGTCATCCCTCTCGCCGGCCAACCGTTCCTCAAACTTTGCGGCGAGAGCCTCGTTCGCCGCCTTCATTTCCGTGGCCAGACTGCCGTTCGCTGCTCTCATTTCTGTGGTTAACTCGGCCTTCATCTCTTCCATCTTCTCGGTGATGTTGTCGTTGGCCGTCTTCGTTTGTTTCAACTTGGCGATGAGGTTGTTGTTTGCCGCTTCTATTTTTGCAACGAGGTTTTCATTTGCCGTCTTCATTTCCGAGATTAGTTCGGCCTTCATTTCTTCCATCTTCCCGGTGATGTTGTCCTTGGCCGTCTTCATTTGTTTCAATTCCGCTAAAATCTTTTCTAATGCTGCCTCCATTGTTGTAATGTTCGGTGATGTTGTTTTCCCGCT
>CM060948.1:135733794-135738794 GCA_030765055.1 Mantis religiosa | reverse complement strand
TAATAATAATAATAATAATAATAATAATAATAATAATAATAATAATAATAATAATAATAATAATAATAATAATAATAATAATAATAATAATAATAATAATAATAATAATAATAATAATAATAATAATAATAATAATAATAATAATAATAATAATAATAATAATAATAATAATAATAATAATAATAATAATAATAATAATAATAATAATAATAATAATAATAATAATAATAATAATAATAATAATAATAATAATAATAATAATAATAATAATAATAATAATAATAATAATAATAATAATAATAATAATAATAATAATAATAATAATAATAATAATAATAATAATAATAATAATAATAATAATAATAATAATAATAATAATAATAATAATAATAATAATAATAATAATAATAATAATAATAATAATAATAATAATAATAATAATAATAATAATAATAATAATAATGATAAGTGAGTAAGATGGCGTCGCAAGAAAGTCATGAACTAGAAGGTGCTCTTGAAAATATTGTAAGTGCAACTGGAGAAAGCAAACACCTAAGAAGGGACTTGATGACAACGATCCTTGAATCAGTAAGTACACTAGAAAGCTTTTCTATGATCTGAATAGGAGGGTGGAAGAATTAAAATGCGAAAATGGTGAACTATTGGGGGAAGTGAAATCCATGCGGGAACAAGCAGATACACGCACGGAGGTAGAGGTGGTGCCATCTACTCGCGGCGAGAGAAGACAGGCGCAGAGGGTTCCACCTGGCGATAGGGATACACACTCCTATGCGGATGTATTAGCAAACAGAAAAATCGATAGTAAATTCAAAGTAATTGTCAAAACTAAAACAAACCATCCTCCGGAAACAATTAAGAGCATCCTCAAGTCAAAGTTAAACCCAATAGAGATGAAAGTAGGCATAAGCTCACTTAAATCACTAAAAGATGGTAGAGTATTATTAGAAACTTGTAGCAAACAAGAAGCAGATAAAATAAGCGCTAGTATAGCAGAAAAATGTGGGGTTGAACTGGAAACCAAATCGCAGGAACTAAGAAAGCCAAGATTGGTGATTTACAACATACCCCAGGAAATAACAATAGAGAATGCTACCAATGTATTAAAAGAACAAAATCCGGAGTTGCAATCAGGAGAGGTAACAATCATCCCAAAATTTATATTCCACACAAGAAGGCAAAATAGAAACTTAGTGGTAGAAGTAAATTCATACACTAGAAGACTAATAATTAACTGCAAAATGAAAATAGGTTGGACGATATGCAATGTAGAAGACTATTTGAGAGTCAATCGCTGCTTCAAATGTAGTAAATACAACCACAAGCACACAGACTGTAAGGGAGAAGAAACTTGCCCCCTATGTGCAGGCGCCCACAGCTTAAAAGAAAGTAAGGCAACACAAAAAGAATACAGATGCATAAACTGCACAACATATAACAAATACAACCCTAGGAACACAATTTGCGTAAATCATACTTCGTTAGACAGGAACTGCCCAAGCCTACAAGCAGCAATTAAGAAGCAAATCCAAAATACAGACTATTAACATGGAAACACAATCTAACACCAATAAGTTAATAGGGTTTAAGAACACAAACTTTAGAGAACAGATCAGCTGTCTACAGATAAACTTGCAACATTCAATAGCAGCAACTGACAATCTCATGAACCTAATAGAAAGAGATGGCATTGACATAATATTCATACAAGAGCCGAGAATAATAAACAACAGGACATTGGGTATCACAAAGAGATACAAAACATATGCGGCAAACGAGGGAAGATGTAGAGTAGCAACGGTGGTAACAAATACACATATGGACGTCATACTCATAACAGAATTAACAGACAAAGATACAGTAGTCGTAGAAATTATCTACAGAAATACAAAATTCTATTCGGCAAACATGTACCTGGACAGTCAAGGTAAACTAGAAAACGACCTGAGAAAAATCAACAAAATATTACGATATACCTCTGGAAATGGTCTACTTATTACAATGGATAGCAACTCCAGATCCGCTACATGGCATGACACAATCACCAATGAAAGGGGAAAGGAAATGGAAGAATTTTTAATAACAAAACAATTGTACATACATAATGAAGACAGTGAATTAACCACCTTCCAAAGTAGTCGAGGGAAAAGTAATGTGGACCTGACTATAAGCAATAACAATCTCCTGAGACAAATAAAGAATTGGAAGATAAGTGAAGAAGAGAGTTGCTCCGATCATAGATTATTGCAGTTCTTAATAGGGCAAAATGAGTGGAACAAAGAAAAACTAAACAGTCAATACACAGGCATAAAATATATAACTAAGGAAGAAGACCGCAAAAAGTATCAAGAAACACTACTGTATGAGATAGCAAAACAGTTCTGCGGAACAGAAAAAGAAATTAACATTGAAGATATAGACAACCAACTATCCAGACAAATACAAAACTCAGTGAACATAGAGGAGGTAATAAATAAATACAGTGCAGCCCAAACGATAGCATGCATGAAGGCCTTCAAAGTTAGCAATACATTCACTAAAACAGCCAACCTAAAACATAAAACAGTTCCATGGTGGAATGACGACCTTACAATTATGAGGAAGAGGGTGAATGCTTTCAGAAGAAAATACCAGAGAACACAAAACAACAATGATCTCCGAGAACAGCGGCAAAAACTCTACTTCGAAGAGAAAAGTAAATACCAAACAAAACTAAAAAACTCAAAGATCCTATCGTGGAAAGAATACTGCAACAACACCACCTCAAATCCCTGGAATATAGTGTACAAGACTGCCTCAGGAAAAACAAAAGACAGCCAAATGATAACAACTCTCATAAACAAGGAAGGAAAGTATACAAGAGACTTAAAAGAAACATTGGAATATACACTCAACTATATCATCCCAAAAGACAATGAACTGGAAGATACAGAACACCACAAACAAATAAAGCAAGAAATAGAAGAACCGGTGAATACAGCAGACGATAGAAAATTTACAGAAGAAGAAATTAAATCAACTATCAAAAATATAGATCATAAGAAAACTCCGGGAGAAGATGGAATAACCAGCAAAGTACTGATGTGGACAATCGACTGCCTCCCTCAAACAGTAACATCTATATACAATGGATGTTTGGAAAATGGATATTTCCCAAAGAAATGGAAAAAGGCCAGAATAATACCAATCACCAAACCAGGAAAAGAGAAGCTCTTAGATCCATCCAAGTTCAGACCTATAAGTCTATTAAACGTAGGAGGGAAAGTCCTAGAGAAGCTACTTATAAGTAGAATCAACCACCACCTCTATAAGAACAAATTACTAAGTGAAAATCAATATGGCTTCAGGCCCCAAAAAAGCACCACTGATGCAGCAATAGCAGTTAAAGAATTTATAAATAAAGCGTTTAGCAATGGACAAATTACAGCGATTGTTAGCCTGGACGTAAAAGGAGCCTTTGATTCAGCGTGGTGGCCAAGCATCCTAAAGGCCCTAAAAGATTTCAAGTGCCCTAGAAACCTGTACAACCTCTCCAAGAGCTATTTTAAAGACAGAGTGGCCTTCATCAATTCTAACAACATCCAAGTTGAAACAACAGTCAACAAAGGTTGCCCTCAAGGGTCCTGCAGTGGACCGGGGTACTGGAATATACAGTACAACAGTTTACTAAACCTGGAGTATGAAAAGAATACAAAAGTTATAGCATTTGCAGACGACCTATTAATTGCAGTCAGAGCAGAAACAGAAGCAGAAGTAGAGAACTTCATGAACATTAATATTAGAAAAGTCACACAGTGGTCGATTGAAAACAAAACTCACTTCAATGAAAACAAGTCAAAAGTAATATTAATATCAAGAAGACGGAAAAAGAGAAAGACAATAGATATCTACATGAATGGGAAACAACTGGAGCAAGTAGAAAAGATGGATTACTTAGGCATAACCATAGACAGCCGATTCACTTTCAACGACCACATAAACAAAGTGAGTGAAAAATGCATCAAATTAATCAATGCACTTTCCAAATCGGCAAGGATAGTTTGGGGCTTAAAACATCAGGCTCTAGAAATAATATATAAAGGAGCAATACTGCCAATTCTACTATACGCTGCACCAGTCTGGATGGAATCATTAGAAAAGAAACACAACCAAATGAAATATGTTAGAGTTCAAAGATTAATGCTCACAAGGATGGCAAAGGCATATAGGACAATTTCCCATGAAGCACTCTGCATAATCACGGGAACAATACCCATAGACTTAAAGGCAAGAGAGGTGGCTGAACTATATAACGTAAAAACAGGAAAAACCAACACTGAATACCAAATAGACCGCCCGGAAAACCCCAAGAATTGGCTCCACCCAGCTGACTTTCAAGGCACAAAAGAACCAGAAATAGGAAACAATGAAAATACAGTGTGGCAAATATATACAGATGGAAGCAAAAGTGACGTAGGAGTGGGAGCAGGAGTAGCCATATACAGACAAAACCAACTGATAAACCAAAAAAAATACAAACTCAATGAAAGATGCTCAAATAATCAGGCAGAGCAACTGGCAATTGCAAAAGCGCTGGAATTATTAGAAACGACGGACACTGAAGACACAGATAACAAAACAGTAACCATACACACAGACAGCAGAATAACAATTGACTCCATAGACGATTACAATAATCACAATAACCTAACAGAGAAAATACGAAGAACTACAGCAATACTAAGAGCAAAAGATTGGAAAATACAATTCAAATGGGTAAAGGCTCATATTGGAATAGAGGGTAATGAAGTGGCTGACAGACTGGCAAAGAATGCAGCAAAAACTAAGGAAATATACTACAACAAATTACCGATCACCGCAATAAAACAAATTCTTCGGAAATCAACAAAAAACAAATGGCAGCAGAAATGGGAACAGAGCACAAAAGGCACAACCACAAAGGAATTCTTCCCAACAGTGGAAAGCAGACTCACAAACAGGTT
>CM060948.1:135723794-135728794 GCA_030765055.1 Mantis religiosa | reverse complement strand
TGTTAAAGAAAATAAACAGTTACAGAATTAATTTTATTTCACGTATTGTTATAGGTAAAAAGGCAAAATACTAAACAAATTCGGTACTTATTTAGAGGTTAATCAGTACATTCTTCTTGCTTGTTAAACTCCATAATTTTTCAATGACATTGGGGGGGGGGGGGGGGGGACTGACCTGTCAGTCCTGTGTACATCCTTCCAAATAAAAAATGAGAGGTACTTATGTTAGCGATCACAGAGTATTTGTATAATAATTGCGAGCATTTAAGGTGTGAGTGTATGAGTGAGATTGTGGGATTGTGTATGCATTAATGAACCGTCAAAATAGTGAGCACCTTTCCTAATGATCTTAAAGAAAAAACTGATAATTTTGGTGCTTTTAAAAATGCTGCTAGAAAGTAGCTATACCCAAATCCATTTTATTTTGTACAAGATTATCTGAATGGCAAATTATCCTGATAAGCTTAGTAACTCTCTGTAAGTATAATCTCTGTTCCAATGACAAATCACTGCCAATAAATCTTTGTGGGTTGTTTATGTATATGCATTGAAGAAATGAAAATAAGTGGTATCCATTGCAAAAAGGTTGAGATGTACTGGCAAATGCCAATTGAAAGTTGATTAAAATAATGTTTGGTTTTGTATCATATATATATATATATATATATATATATATATATATATATATAATTATTTCGGCCTTGCTTTCTATATTGTTTTTCATATTGCCTGTGTATAATGTGTCACTTATGTTAAATTTTTAATTATATATGATATGAAACTGTATACCTCTGGACAAGTTCATTGTTCACAGTCCTTTGTTGGTACAAGTGAACCCACTGATTGCAAATAAATTTAATCTAACCTAAGGGAAACACAGAAATAGAGTAAGCTTTAAATTAAAGTCAAATCTTTTAACAGCACAGCTTATCCCTATTTGATAACTTTAAGGTTTCATTTCCCTTTTATGACCAAGGGATAAAAATATCTGTTTTGTATCACTTACATGACTTCTCTACTTTTGTACAAACTCTTCTTACAAAGGCTTATTCTTCTATCTACTTCATGTTAATTAAATGAAGATTTGCAGAAATTATTTTATTACATATCTTCTTGCAGGTACAATTGAAATAGTGGGATAAATTCTTGAGCCATCACATACCAACCAGCAGCTTTCAATTTCTCTTTACAGGTCCAGGACATTAAAAAACATAAATTAAAAGAAATCTGTACTTTAAATAAATTGTACATTTTAAAGATATTATACTTTCTATGTAGCAGCATTTTGCCTATGTCTTATAGTTGACTAATTATCCTATATAAAAAGAACTCATGAGGAAGCTTTCAGAAAATTCAGGATAAATATTTCGTTTGAGATTAAAGTATCTGAATCATGTGGTATATTAAGCAAAATTGCTAAGCCATTTCTTAGAAATTCAGCATTCTGGAAATGTAAGGGGCAGTCTGTGTCGGGAGGATTTTCTTGAAAATGTTTGTCACATCCTTGGAAGATGCTTAACTTAAATACCAAAGGTTTAATTTTTTAGTTATGCAGTTCACACACAGATATTTTTTTAAAATTGCTTTATATTTGGATTCAGGAGACCTGAATACTTGTATTTGCAGTGGAAACACAGCTGTAAACTTTTTAATGAAATATAAAAATGTTTCTTTTTTAAATCAAGGGACAAAAATATATAATTTCTGACAATATTTCAGTATGAGTGGAATCAAAACCTTCTTTATAACCAATGAGAACTTGTAACACTTTTAAAAATGGTAATTACTACAATTCGTTGTAATAAGTTTAAGGAATGCATGTAGTGTTATGATGTAACAGAGCATGCAGGGTAATGAATAAATAAATAAACAAATAAATAAATAAATAAAAAAAATACACTCATCCATGTTAATGATATCATAATGGTGGTAGTGGTGCCTGTGCAGAGCATCTTGTGAGGTTTGTAATATAGGTTGGCATTCATACCATCATGCAAGGTTGAGTCTGAGTCCAGTGATTTTATACACCTGTGGTGTTAAAATAACACATATTGTCTCAAAAGAATAACTAAAACAGAACATTTACAGAGGTTACAAGATGGCCTTTTGCCATAAAGGTTTATAGATTATGCAATACTTAATTCTAGCTTTAATTATAAGCTTCTTGCAGTAATTAATCAAAGAAGTAGCTAAAGTTTTGGTAGGTGTCACCACTTTACTGATACTTGCATATTTATCAGCTGTCGCATCAGTGTTGGACTGTTAAAAGGTAACCAATATGCTACCTTAAGGCAATCTTAAGGGGTTATACTGTTGCTTGCAAATATGAAGAACTATACAAATACATTTACAGCATAATTGATAACATGTATTTTTAATGTTTATAATTATGTAACATAGCAGAATATGTTGTATGCTATTTCAACTTGGAAACATTTATTTAAATCTTTTTCACTGTTTTAGAAATAAATAGAACTAATAGGAAATAAATTGAAATTCCAGTCATATCACAGAATATTCCACATGCATATTGAAAAATAACAAAGCATAATGTTTCATTAATATTTCTGGTAATTGTAGACAGTCATAATTGACTTACATGAGACCCATTTTACAAACAAACAGTCAGTAGTCTGTCCAATTGCCTTGCCTATCCATCAGTTAAGACAGGAAGGTACAGACTCATTCAGATGTTGGAAATACTCTGATTCATGTCTTAGATGTTCCTATTGGTTTCTGCAGTGCTCCAATAATCAATTTCTGGTGCATGTTTAATTGGGCTGCCACATTTGGATTATGCGTGACCAGACATATACTATAATACTGAGGTTCAAACATTTCGTGAACCAGCTCAGGATCTGTAAAACAGGTGTTCTGCAAAGGACTCCTGTGTACACCATGATGCTTGAACACCGCTGTTATCCTGCACCAGGAAAATTTGTAGAACATCTCTCAGAAAGGTTACATACTCAACAGAATTCATTCTTGTGGACTTCTTAACTAATCCAGGTGCAGCCCAACTAATCCAACCCAACTGATACGACCTGATCACCTAATGATTTTTAGGTACCTGAGATCCATCCTAAAACCATTTGACCAGCAACTGCTCAATTGCCATAATGGCCAGTACAGAAAACCACCTCATCAAGCCATATAGTACTCTCTTACACATCCAGAGATGTTGGAAGCTCTTCCAAAGCATACCGACCATCTTGTAGCTGTTTATGGTAAGACAAAAGATGTTCCTTTGCAAACTGCATGTTTACTGTGTGTGCCTACTGTTCTTAGCCTGTGAGTAGGCATCTCACTAATGGGCAATTCTAACTCCGCAATCTTATCCTTTAGTGAGTGCCAAGTATAGGCTGGCATCTGGCAAAATCACAAGGAGCTATGTTCGCCCTCAACATCTCGTTAGTCATGCCATGTTTCACTTCTGATATATTTGACTACATCCTATACTTAAGTTAAAAAAACAAAAACCTCGTGTCACAGGATGCCACTGCACAGAGCTGTGCAGTTACCAGAGACACTTCCACACAGCTGATAGTAGGGACACTGCGGTCTAGATTGCATTAAAGCAGATGACTGTACATGTTAGGGTAAGTAAAAATGTTTGATGACTTCCCATTTGAGTAAAGTATAGCCTTTGGAAAATTCAGACAAATAATAATATCTTTGAAATTATACACACTGCAAAAATGTATTTGAAAGAAATTTGTTTTTAATGAGATCCAAATATTTTGAATAGCAAGATTCTATCTCTTACACTTTACTAGTTACACAAATATCATTCAGAACGGAGTGAACTTCTAACAACATTTACACAAAATTCAAGATGTGCATTTAATTTGTCATAAAATTATCCTGAATATAACGTATTTTAATCATAATTCTTAGAGCTGCTTTTGATAAAACAAAAACTTTGAAAAATACTCCAGGTATTTAGGGTAGTTTGGTTTAGAGGGGTTTCTTTAAATTCCTTCTGTCTCAACCTTTAAAAAATACTGAATCAAAAAATATCAAGTTTGGTAGTTAACTGGTTTTTCAATTAGTTACGTTTTTCACAGACACATGGACACACACAGACACGTATACCTTTTTCTCATTTTTTTTTTCAATTCTGGGCCAGCATTTTTAGAGTTACAGAGCAAATATGAAAGATAAAATTATAACTTTTTGTAATTTAATTTTATGGTTATCATGAAGCAAGGTACCTCATGTTGTCTTGCATATTTCATACCTCCACAGCAGTAACACTTACCGTAGCAGACGAAGCCATTGATGTACAGGATTACTTTGTTACCTTAGCAACTCTGTTAAAATAAATTGAGTCAAAAATAATTTTAATATTGTGTTTTATTGTAACATAATTTTACAACTTTAGTTTTCTGTAAACTACAATTTATTTGAGAGGGTGTTCGTGGATTTGAATTTGTAATTGCCAAAATTTCTGGACGAGATTGAAGGATTTCATAACTTTCTGTCCTTGTAGAGTGTAATTTACACACTTCCGTCTGGATTTGGGATCATCAGTTGTAAATGGAGAGAAAGACTCCTGGGCGTGATGTTGGGCTGTAGAAGGAGAATCTCATGACATGACCACATGTTAGCACTTCCACAGATATGAACTTGGGCGGCGTCCTGCGGATGTCAGAAGAGTCAACTGAATACCTCGTGCTGTTAATATTGGAGGAGGAGACGCTTGAGGATGAGCAGCTGTTGAAAAGCGGTGGTAGAACAATTCCAGAAATGAGACCTGGGATGCCGGTGGTGACAAAATGCAGTCCCAGGACGATGTTGATGGTGATGAGAATTTCCTGGAAGCACATTCTCATCCATATCTCGAGGTTTCTTTGGCTGCAAGTCTTGACTGTGATGGATATAAGTGCTGAGAGGAGGTTCTCTGACTACACCAGAATGTGATCACCCAGTAACATCGTGTGTGCTCGATGGTGATGGTAATTCTGTGCTTGTAATCTAAAAATTACAGCATTCTGCTT
>CM060948.1:135693794-135721294 GCA_030765055.1 Mantis religiosa | reverse complement strand
TCATTTGTATAAACATTTAGTTGTAAGACATTATGTATAATATATATTTTTTCTAGTAGCAATATTTAACAAAATTGGGTTTATTTATAAATGCAAGTATGTGATGTGTCGCATTCACATGTTTTCTTTTACTCTAGGATAAACCATTCTTACAAACGCATACTTCTCTACGTCATGTTAATTGAGATAAAGAATATCTAACTGTTAAGTTTCTTGTAGATGTATAGGAATATGTGAATACAGTGGACTTTAAGGGACAACCATATCTTTCAAAGCTGGTTCCAAAGTGTTGAGTTTGAAATTTTGGTCTTTTTGCATGGCTAAGATACAAAAAGAACATTGAGTGAGTGAGTGACTGAGTGAGTGAGTGGCCCGTGGACAGCTAGGTCATTTGAGCCCGAAATAAAAGAAACGAATAGTGACTTGCCATTTGAGAAAAAGTGTTAAATATAGGAAAATTTGGACTGATAACAATCTCCGGAATGGTCTTACTAAGAAAACATTTATGAGTCAAATGGTGTGTTTCAACGAATCCTATAATTTTTGTGCTGTAAGTTTCGTCTATCTCTTACGGCTTGTGAGTTACACGGTACACAAGGAGAACAAAGAGGACATTCAAACAGATTCCCAGAAAATTCAACATATATAATTATTTTGTTACCATACAAAAAACAAAATATCTTCATCAAAATTGCTAAAAGTAGTCTGGCGAAAATAAAAATTTTGGAAAGATTTTCCATTTAAAGACTGATTTAGGATGAGGGGATATTCTTGAAAATCTTGTCGCATCTTTGATAGAGGCTGAAATTAAATAATAATTTCGTATTTTCCGAATTTTTCGGTTTATTTATATTGCACACGCACACACATATCTACACACTTGCAGCTCTCTTAATATGCTCTTTTGAACTTAGGGGACCTGAAACATATATTTCCGCTGAAATTCATAAAACCTCAGGTAAGTAAAAGAAGAAGCAAAGGGATGTGTCACCTTAGAGTTGCAGATTTATGCTTAAAATATTTTCAAAGGCAGAGTATCCATTTTTAAAATGTTGACAGCGGCCTTAGAAATGTCAGTTTTTATTTGTTAACGTAAATGGCCAATTTAGCTTAGATCCTAAGCAAATTGTAAGTTTCGTACAGGTAAATACAACTGTTTTCAGGTACTTCCCAGTTTTGACCGTTGGCGAACAAGGGGGTCATAATCACTCTAGATCAAACTTGTAAACAAGCGAGTTCTCTTTGCTTCCAATCTGAACGTTGTATAAATCGATAGCAACACAATCTCTCATTGCACACAATCGGACTGGTAAACAGACATGTTGCTAGCGTGGCTTGTCTGTTGATGAACGAGTAACGGGGCATCTATTCCCCGCGAGAATGATGGGTAATTATTTTCTCTAAAATTGTCTAGAACTGAGATATTCAATGAAAGAAGCGACTCATTACAATTTTTAGCAAATACGTTTCAAAATCTCTCAAAACACAAGCTCCCACGTAATTTGTGGCTTTGACTGTGTTTACATGAATGTCATTCATTCCTTTCAAACTGTTATTATCCATCTATCTAGTGTCATTGTGTTTTCTTGGTCTGTTTCTTATAAAATACATTCCATGTGACATTGGACAGCTAAGAAATCATCATTTATTAAATTTGTTAATAATAATTTGAATAAATTATTTGTTACAAGACAATCATTTCCGCACAATATCAGCTTTTTCTCCGCAGTAGTCGGCTTCCTCATTTTCTCACCAAGAGTTGAGGCCTGGCCTGGTGCTTTAGCTTGCAGCTCCCTCTCTCGCCTTAATCTCTCCTCTGAATTAGCAAATTCCTCATATTATCCATCTTCCTGTTCTGCATCTGCCTGTAGCAGATTTGTCATTTGCCACATTCTTAAATATATTCTCACCTCTTGTAGCGTTTAAACTCTTAATTGTTCTCTAGATCTGTTTCTTCTATTTTTATTTTCCAAATAATCATTCATTGCCTGCACCAAGTACGCTGCATAATTTAATTTAATATTCTATGGTATTCTTTCAGCCTTGAAGATCTAACCTCAGTTCTTCCATTTATGTTCTGCATTAAGGGATACCTATTTTTTACGCTCATATGTGTGTCATAATGAACACGTCTGAGACATGACCCTTTTGTATTTTCTCCAATTTTTTTTACGTAACACCTAGAAGATATTAAATAACCTGTCTATTTTGTTTTTGGTGTGGCATGATTATTTAGAGGTTTATTGAATATTATATTTTCCGTATATTCGCCTGCTGTATTCTATGAAAATCGTTATAACAAAGATTATATGAATAATGAAATGTTAGTGTTTGAGACATTATGAAGTACACATATTGCAGTTTAATATGCTATTATTTTAGGTTCGGTGAAAACAAAAAATGGGCGCCATTTAATGGGGTAAGTTTTTCAAAATGTGTTTTAATTAACAACTTATTACTTTATAAAAACGAAAAAATATCATAATAATCTTTGAAATATTGTGCATGGAATTTCATTTGTTTCAGAATGGGATTGAAGTAAAACGCGGTGTTATAAATACTTTACTGGTGACGTGTGAGGTGATTCATGTCCGGACCGAGAGCGCTGTGAACACATGGGCGGGCTATCATTTTACTTTCGGTGTTTACCATTCAGATCTGCATCTATGCATAATAAGTTGAAACCTCAGTATGTTGTCAACTGACATTTCGTGTAAGTTCTGAAGTGTGGAAGTTTATTTTCATCATGTCAGATTTGGTTCAAAGGAGTTATTGTTGCTGTTTTAATCCATTCAAGCTAGTTAATTATAGAGTAGAACATAAAAAGTTAAGGCCAGTAACCTCAGCAATGCTCATTAAACTCAAACTGGAAGGCGTAAACCTATCTTGCGATTT
This sequence comes from Mantis religiosa, assembly GCA_030765055.1. Classification (NCBI taxonomy): domain Eukaryota; kingdom Metazoa; phylum Arthropoda; class Insecta; order Mantodea; family Mantidae; genus Mantis; species Mantis religiosa. Next base: position 135,718,399 of record CM060948.1, on the reverse strand, counting down.
GAAAGTGTGTGACATTTGCCGCAAGAAAATTTCTAAACTTCCAAAGCAACAAAGTACAAGTGAGTTATGTGTACCAATTGCAAGTGAAAGTGCAGTACTAGAAGAATGTGAAAATACAGATAGTGATAGTTTTTCCTCATCCTCCAGTGATGCAGTAATTATGGACACAAAAGACGCAGCAAGAAAACTGAATGAGAGTTTAGTGGCAATAGGAGAATCGCCTATAAAAGAAAGAAAATTGTCGCAGAAACGTTATCCTCGGGATAAGTTTCAGAAAATATCGCAGGCAATGAAGGATAAAGTATTTCATATTGCAGACTCCACTTCAAATGAAAATTCACATCATTCTGAAATAATACAGAAACTAATAAATTTTTTCCATGAAACTGATGACAAAACTCTCAAAATATAAATACTGACGATTTTTGACAGCTTGTCTTACAAGAAAATAAAACAATATTTTGGTGTTTCAACTCACATGATACGAATATCAAATCAGGTGGATAAAGATAAAGGAACTTTAAGAACTCCAGACACCAAATCAGGAAAAAGCGTTGACCCACATACATTTAAAGAGGTGTCTGAATTTTATAATTCTGATGATGTGAGTAGGGTTATGCCTGGCAGAAAAAATGTAGTTTCTGTTAAAGAAAATGGTAAGAGAAACCATAAACAGAAAAGATTGATGCTTTGCAATCTTAAGGAAACTTACCAAAGCTTTAAAGATATGCATCCGGATGTCAGAATAGGGTTTTCAAAATTTGCGGAATTAAGGCCAAAGGAATGTGTACTTCTTGGAACTAGTGGAACCCATTCAGTTTGTGTTTGTGCTCATCACGAAAATGTCAAATTAATGTTTGATGGTATCAATATTCAGCATCTCACTGCAAATTCAAATCCCATTTTAACCAAGTATAAGGACTGCTTGACACACATCGTCTGCAACCCCCCATCATTTAACTGTTTTTAAAGACATGTAAAGCTTGTCCAGGAACTGAAAATATAACAAATCATTTTCAACAACTGCTTGATGAACAAGATACTCATGAGATTACCTACAGACAGTGGGTGACTGTGGGTCGCACAAATTTAGAAACCTTGATATCGCCCGTAGAGGATTTTCTAGGCAAATTATCAACAAAACCCAGCAATTTACTTCCACATACTTTCATAGCTCAGCAGCAGAATTTATTTTTGCGGGAATGTAAAGAAAATCTGGTACTAGGCGAATGCATAGTGATAGCTGATTTCTCGGAAAATTATGCTTTTGTTATTCAGGATTCCGTTCAGGGGGTACACTGAGCAATTTACTTCCACATACTTTCATAGCTCAGCAGCAGAATTTATTTTTGCGGGAATGTAAAGAAAATCTGGTACTAGGCGAATGCATAGTGATAGCTGATTTCTCGGAAAATTATGCTTTTGTTATTCAGGATTCCGTTCAGGGGGTACACTGCAACAATAGTCAGGCCACAATTCATCCTTTTGTGGTCTACTATAAAGACAATAGTGCCATAAATTTTTTTAACTTTGTTGCTATTTCTGAATGCTTAAAACACGACACCAGAGCTGTCCACCTTTTCCAAACAAAGCTGTTACTGTTTCTGAAACAGAAACTGAGAGTACTGCGTAAAGTAATATATTCTTCAGATGGGTCAAGTGCTCAGTATAAAAATAAAACAAAATTTTCAAACATCTGTTTACACGAAAATGACTTTCAAATTCAAGCAGAGTGGCACTTTTTCGCCACATCCCACAGAAAAGGACCTTGTGATGGCATCATTGGTACTGTTAAAAGACTTGCAATGAAAGCTAGCCTTCAGGCTGGAAAAGACCCTATCACAACTCCAAGAAAACTGTTCACCTGGGCCGAGAAAAACATCTGCAATGTAGTTTTCAACTTTTTCTCCGATAGTCAACATAAGGAGCACAATAATGTATTTCAATCAAGATACCAGCAAGCAAAAGTGGTGCGAGGCACTTTACAATTGCATTCTTTTGTGCCAATATCTGTATCTCAGGCAGTAATAAAAAACTATTCGTTGAAAAGCGAAGGGAGAGTGGTGGATATTAAAACTCTTTAACCAATCTATGATTAATTTTAAATCAATGCAATAAAGTATGTGGTGACTAGAAGTGTAAATTTGTGACTGGAATTTAAAACTATGGAATGTCGTGTGATGAATGTGATCAAAGAGAACTACAGTATCATCACCAAGCTTCTGGAAACAGAAATCATAATTGACCTTGTAGGCGATGATGGCAGTGCAACGCAAGATGCGCCATCAGCTGCCACATGGTGTGTGTGTGTGTGTGTGTGTGTGTGTGTGTGTGTGTGTGTGTGTGTGTGTGTGTGTGTGTGTGTGTGTGTGTGTGTGTGTGTGTGTGTGTCTTGACCTTGTACGCAGCGCTGCACGACTTGGTAAGTTACTTAATTTCTCTCTTATTATTTGGAATCCCAATCTGAATTTCTTCCTGAGGTTATATGACATCATGAGGTTAGTTTTAAATTTTTTTCGGATTTTTTTTTTAGCAATGTGCTAACATTGATAATGATATATGTAATCTTAATGCCTTTCTGAAAATGTAAATATTACACGAAATATTTTTTTGTTTAATGTGTAAATGACGTATACATTTCAATTTAGTAAATGAGTCAAAAATTATATTTTCTGCCAAAAATAACCAGATATATTCACATTAATGTATAAAGATGCGCTCAAAATACCCAAATGTTTAATGCTTTTTATTGGCCAAAATAATTAAACCAGAGACTAACAAAAAATACGTGTATCATTTTTTCCTTCATAGAACATATAAACTCAATATCAATGAAATCGGAGACATGAAGGTCAATTTTCCCTGAAATTTGTGCGATTTGACATGGAATGACTCATATACAGGCATTACACGCTCAAGCGTTTCCAGAACAACACGGTCTTCACAAATGCCTTCTTGTCTCTTCTCCATCATGTTTAGTTATTTTCCATATGGTCGAAGGATCTGAAACAATGAAACATATTCGTCCAATATTTCATACGTAATATCTCACTAACGTCGGTTATGTCATCCTATTTATCCGTTCACTCTGATAACAATTTATCATTTATTTGGCTCTTACTGTAACAATATTGCTGGATTATGCTTTTAATTGCTTCCTTATCACTTTTAGCCAACATGGGCCAGTTCTGTTCTTAATTAACAAATAAATCGGCAATACCCATAAAATAACTAAGGCCAAAGTGGACGCTGCGTTAACTGCTTCAGCAGATGTAATTAATAAAGACTGGAGGGATGTGCGTTCGCATGCGATAGATGATAGAAGTTAGGTGGACACAGTATGAATGACGTCGGATGTAGAGCACAACCATTAAAATGTGCAAAGTTCGAAAACAGCGTAACAAAAACCTTGCGAATTAGTGAAGCATTGCCTTTCAAGTGTACGAGTAGACGCAAGGTCTAGGCGTAGTATAACGCGACTGTATTGTTTTCTCTCCCAGTGAGGCAGTTTTCATGGCCAGGCTATACCAACATGCAGTTGTTGACATGTGCAAGATATAACAGTACAGTCCATGTGCAGTATACCTATGGAAAAATCTGACATGCCTCCGGCCGTTAGAAATTAGCATGTTTTGTTGTGTTTTCCTTAGTTGCTTCTTAACTTGCTCTTGGTTTACTTTCCTCGTCTACACATTAACCCAATTATTACCAGTATCGTGCTGATAAAATACGTTTTAATTGTATCTAATAAGACTTTAAACTGTCTTTGTTTAACTAGATTAATTTCTAAATAATTCAAGTTGTTCTGTATGTTATTTTAATCACGGGATTCCTTTACATTTGACTTTTTAAACTAATATGTGCGGACTTAATGGTTCTATTTCTAGAGCTGACTTTCTATATCAACTCCTGATTCTGTATTACTCCGCATATTTTCTCTATTTCCTTATGTCAATTGGCTTTCAGTGAAATCATCACATCATCACCGTAAGCTATAAGTTTTCTAATTTCTTGCATATCAGTGATTCATTCAAAAGAATCCGTCATATTATTCCACATTGGGGATCCTAAAACTGATTCCCGTGGACATCCGTTGGTGACTTTCCCCCAATTGTCTTATTTCTTCTTATATTCACAGTATATTGTTGCAATAACCTCCTTTGCTCTGATATAGGCAAATGCAAAGTTGAACGATAGCTCGCTCAAAATCTTAAAATGTCGCCAGTCAACAAAGGTTGTCAACGGCTCCAGCTATCAGCTGGGACAAGAATGGCTTCAACTGTTTATCCTTTTCTTGCAGCAAGAATTGCTCATGCTGGTTCGTCTATAGATCTTACACGTCTCTCTTTTCACCAAATAATTAATATAAAATGCCTAATATTAATATAAACTATTCTTTCTCTAACATTTCTATCTATGATGTAAATAAGTATGAAACATTTCTTTCTTTTATTTCCAAGAAATAATTTATATTGTTTAAGAATCTTGCATGAATACTTTTACATCAATTTTTCCTACAGCCCTGGCTCTATTAATAGCATCCTAGGTTGATTTTACTCTTCCAAAGCAATATTGCTGCTCAATTATTTTCTGCATAATTCTGTATAACCAAATCCGCTTGTATAAAAATGTTTCTTGAACTTTTTCCAAAATGTTTAGTAAACAAACGCGTCTTAAGGATTTGGTTTATTGGGTCTTTATACTTTTATTATTATTATTATTATTATTATTATTATTATTATTATTATTATTATTATTATTATTATTATTATTATTATTATTATTATTATTATTATTATTATTATTATTATTATTATTATTATTATTATTATTATTATTATTATTATTATTATTATTATTATTATTATTATTATTATTATTATTATTATTATTATTATTATTATTATTATTATTATTATTATTATTATTATTATTATTATTATTATTATTATTATTATTATTATTATTATTATTATTATTATTATTATTATTATTATTATTATTATTATTATTATTATTATTATTATTATTATTATTATTATTATTATTATTATTATTATTATTATTATTATTATTATTATTATTATTATTATTATTATTATTATTATTATTATTATTATTATTATTATTATTATTATTATTATTATTATTATTATTATTATTATTATTATTATTATTATTATTATTATTATTATTATTATTATTATTATTATTATTATTATTATTATTATTATTATTATTATTATTATTATTATTATTATTATTATTATTATTATTATTATTATTATTATTATTATTATTATTATTATTATTATTATTATTATTATTATTATTATTATTATTATTATTATTATTATTATTATTATTATTATTATTATTATTATTATTATTATTATTATTATTATTATTATTATTATTATTATTATTATTATTATTATTATTATTATTATTATTTTTTTATTATTATTATTATTATTATTATTATTATTATTATTATTATTATTATTATTATTATTATTATTATTATTATTATTATTATTATTATTATTATTATTATTATTATTATTATTATTATTATTATTATTATTATTATTATTATTATTATTATTATTATTATTATTATTATTATTATTATTATTATTATTATTATTATTATTATTATTATTATTATTATTATTATTATTATTATTATTATTATTATTATTATTATTATTATTATTATTATTATTATTATTATTATTATTATTATTATTATTATTATTATTATATTACGTTTAATAAATTCCATATATTTAACTTTTTATTCAGCCACAAATACTTATTTAACATTTCACATAGGTCATCTGCTCATCAAATTACTAAATAATTTGTGCTTTAATGTTGTCAAATGCAGAAGTGAATTTTTTAAAGCTTCTTTTGGTTAATTAGGCTCTGTTACACCAAAAGGATATATCTCTCTCTTGTAGTAATGCCATTTTATTCTTGCGCTCTTCTTAATCCTTCATGTTCAACTTCGTAATTCTGGTTATTCTTTGGTAGCAGTTTCTCCAGTAGATCATTTATGTGACTTCTCGTAAGTACCGTAAATCTCCTTTATAGGGTTCTAGGGTAAACATCACTTAATAATTTTTAAGTTTATATATATATATATAATTTCTATAATTTTCTAACAAATGTTTTACAAGTTTACTCTCAGATTTGCTTCTGTTTCCCCAATCTTACATTTCTATCTTACTTTTGCATTTGTATAAATATGTAAGTTTACTTCCCGCTCCTCCAATAGTATGTGTTTTTGATAAATTGTTCTAGGCTTTCTATCTCTTTTGCTTGAAGTTTGCAAGTCATTAATCAAAGTGTTAGCGTTACTATCTTCGTATTTACTGTAAGTGGGTTTAGCATATTTTTCATTGCTCTCTATACTTTCGGTTAGTTGTTGAGCCCTTTATCTAGCCCGCCTTTATAGCGTGGATGGTAGCATATCAAGATTCTTAAAGTTTAAGAGCTGCCGAGTTCGAGTCTCGATCAGGCGGAGTTATATGGATAATGTTTTTTCCTGGGTCTTGCTTTATCCTGAAAAATTATCGGATAACTTTAAGCTTCATGGACCCCGGGCCTATTTGAGCATCTTTTCATTCGTCGTCCGATATAACTTAACGTTGGAGGAAGTAAATTAAAAAACGCCTTTTGTGGTACGTTATCCCATAATTCCACATTCTAAATTGGCTTCTAACGTAATGCTTGCTAAGGTAACATAAATGTTTTCATCCGCTCCTCCTCTATTACTAAAGGTGGTCCTACTGTTTCGTTTAATCACCACTTCAAGTTGGTATTCCCATAATACTTCTCCAAGTTTATCTCCTGCGCTATTAGGATTTTTAGGGTATCACTGTGTTATATTCGTGCTAAATATAACGATTTTATATTTATCGAATACATTAATCATTTTATTTAGGGAAATTTCAGTTTCTTCGTATTATTGGAAGTAATGAGCCAGCACCATCCACATCCTTTCCTTAAGGGTTATTTCAATGGCATTGATACTTGAGCACAATAAAAACTTGGAAATTACTATTTATTAGTATTATTACATATTTAGGAAATGCTCCTTCTATAATTACTCCTATTTTATGGACTAAATTATCACTTAACGTGCTAGGTTCTTGAATACATATTACACTAAACTGAAGTCACCAAATGCTTTCCTAATATCTACCTTTGTCACCCTTCTTCTTTAGGCACTTAATTTACAGTAAGAAAGTATTGTATTCCATGATGCCACTTCTTTTCACATCAACTACTTATACACTGGAAAAGGTTGCTGCACGCATTGGTCTCTAGTTTGATGCAGCTTATTCTTACGTTGTAAATTTTGAAGCAGTGTGGCCTATCCTCAGGGTAGAGCTAAGGGTTCCGTCAAAGGGTAAGCGTGGATATTTGTGTGAGTAAGGATGGTTCTAATGACACTGGAATAGAATTTTCAGTTTGGTTTAATGACTGCTTCCTTTTATCATCACATCAATTGCGAAGTTGCCGACCAAGGGTTACCAATATATCACTGTTCAGAGTTACCGTATGTCAAATGCATATTACACGATAACACTTAATTCGTTATTTACGTAGGAACCGACAGATGTCTTTTCTCCTCGGTTCTGGTATGCCTTCACCGAAGACCCAACCAGTTGTGTCTTTCTTAATGGACCGCCAGCCCAGTTGTGTTCCTCACTGCAGCTGCGTTCAACTTTCACCTCTCGAAGCTTGTCTTTATTCACAACCAAAATTCCTTTTGTGACTATTTTGTCCATTATTATTAGTCTCGGTCATGCCATTATTAAGGGTCCGTACAATGCCTTTTCAAACGGAGTCAAGTGTTATCCACTTCGAATCCCTGCTAAGAACCCGCTTTCTCCCATAAAAACGACTCACCCCAACTGCACCTGCTCGCGTTTTAACAAATATACCATGTTCCTTTGAAATCCATTGCGATTCTTTATTCATTGCATCCCTTAATTTCGGTCTCATCCATTCAAATGCCTGATAGATATATTCTGCACGAAATAAATATTTTGATACTCTTGAACCCGAAAAAAGTCAGATTTACTAAAGAGGTATGTATGCATGTCTGTAAACAGTAATGTTGGTTATGAACAAATGTGGCATTTAAGTTCATGTGCCCGTCACAAATTACTCTTTACATGAATGATGCTTCATTGCTTTGATATTCTCAAAATAGCACTAACGAGTTAGATAAAATGTAATTTAATTGTTTAATTTTAATGAGATAAAATGAATAACTTGAATTTTGTGCAGTCGCCTCTGAAGTCCTGTTCATTCTAATCCAGTTTTGTGTAAATGTTAGGGTTAGGCAAGAGATACAGAATATCTTACCTCAAAAGTCATTTGGATCTCACCGGACCATAAAACTTATATAAAAATAAACGTCTTGTGGTATTAACCATTGCTGAGGCATTATTCGTTATTGATTTGAATACTGAGAAAATTCAAACTTCTTTTAAACACAAATCACTATATTTTGTTTTCGTTTGTGGGTTTTTCCTTTCTTGCGTTCACTCTTTTGTTTATTTCTTTTTTCTTTGTTTCATTCATTTTATATATTTATTTATCTTCCTTACTTCCTTCCTTCCTCCCTCGCTTCCTTCCTATCTTTCTTTCTTACTCGTGTTTGTATAAATAGAACACAATTTTAATGCCACAATATAGAGAGCTGCTTTGAAAACATTTGGCTATCGCTTCAGCTTAGTGTGTACTTTTGTTCATACAACGCAATTAATAAATGGGTAATTTAACCGCATTAACAAGATTATGTGGAATAGTTAGTCGAAGAGCTTGTAGAACAGTGAGTACAGAGGTTCTATAAATGCAGCACAGCAGTAATTTTTAAATTAGTGACATACTAGTGTTAATTAAAGACCAATGGAATAAACCCTTGGATAAAAAAAATATGTTGCTACAAATCCAATTGTGTATTGAGCTCACACTATGACGAACTTTCTGGAAACCTTCTTCTTAGATAGTAAAAATAATTCTACAGGAATTTGGAGGTACATGGTTTCAGTATGTAGGCTTCATTCTTTCCCTGTCAAATATGTATTTAGCGGATTAAACGCGTGATGAAAACACAATCTACTACGAAGTTCAAATATTACAACCTTATGCTTCCCTGGTGTGGTGAAGCATCAGTTTTCCAGGCGCTGCAGCCAAGTTAATTCCTTGTAAAGTGTTGAAGTTTTGCAAAACATCTAGCGTCTGCTTTAAGTTACTGATGAAATCTGGTGAGAGATTAACTTGGCTAAAATCCAGAGAAAGGTTATTTTCACGGAAGACGTCTTTCTATTCTATGCCAGCCAAGACTTCTGCATGTAGCTTCTTCTAGTTCTTTACAATGTTCCCATTTCTGTGGCGTGAATGTACTGTTTCTCCTCCACATTTAGGAGACCCTGAATTCGAATATAGTATCTATAGAGCGAGATATTTAGAAAGTCCTCTTCATGGCTTTCCCCATATCCTGTGAAGACAAATGTCTGGTAATTAAGTATCCTAGGTTTATTTGAGTAGCATGTTTCATCTTCCTGCATAACCGCTGAACTTTAAGAAGAAAATAAAAATCTAGAAAAAAGAAATAAACAAAAGGAGAGAAAAATAAAGGAAGGAAGAAAAGAGAGAAGGAAAAAGGAATACTATTTTTTTCAGTTTCCATTTTATAGTCCTTGTATGGTGTAGTTTAAATCTCTTAACTTTCAAGGGGTGAATGTTCAGGCGTTTGATGCGGAGCGGAGGAGCCCTAAAATAAAATTGCAACAGATATAACTAAAACAGTTACTCGGATTGGATCCAAGAGAATCTCCAGAATGAGGGACTTCTTACTTTTTATTTTTTTAAGTTTACGACCTCCAATCTTAAGTCACAGTGGATGGTTTCAGAATGAGGGATTAGCCCGATACCAGGTATGAGGATGAGGAGTCAATGATGTGAAATGGCGGTGCATTAGGGAACAGCTGGTGGAATGAATTACAGTGGAAGTTGGAGAACTCGGATAAAACCCTCCCAGAGGCCGCTTCTTCCACATGAAATCCCACACGTGGTCTCCTGAAACAGAACTCGGCCCGTATGACGAGTAGTCTAGGCATCGGCCACAGCGCCTTTACACGAAATGTAAACAATAAAATTCTTTAGGAATTCTTCAGAAAAGAAAGCTATAGATAATGTACTGATTCTAAAAAAAAGGAACAAAAAAGAAAAAGAAAAAGACGATATCGAGTTTTCAAAGGGAACACATGTTTCGAAGCCCCTGAATCCAAGGAAAAGCATTTTTAGAAAATGTCATCTGGAAATATATAATTAAAAGCTAAAACTGAAATAAATAACAATTTTTGATTTAACTTCAGCGTAATCCAAAGATGCTACAAAATATTCCAAAAATAATTATTCTACCCCAAAAATCTCTTAAATGCTACATCTTTAATTGCTTTAGTTATTTTAAAAAATTCCTGACACGATTTTGCTTAAAATAACATATGTTTAAGTTATTTACGTGCCAAATAAGGTTTTATTTTGAATTTTCTGGAATAGGCTGTAGAGACCCTTGAAATTGAAAGAAGCTTATATAATTTTGTATAACTGTTAAGCTTTAAGAAGTATACAAAAATGGACTACACAGAACAAGTACAATAGATCTCATTAAAGCACAGAATTAATTTTCATTGATACCCACCACAGTGATCGGCCACAGCGCCTTTACACGAAATGTAAACAATAAAATTCTTTAGGAATTCTTCAGAAAAGAAAGCTATAGATAATGTACTAATTCTAAAAAAAGGAACAAAAAAGAAAAAGAAAAAGACGATATCGAGTTTTTAAAGGGAACACATGTTTCGAAGCCCCTGAATCCAAGGAAAAGCATTTTTAGAAAATGTCATCTGGAAATATATAATTAAGAGCTAAAACTGAAATAAATAACAATTTTTTATTTAACTTCAGCGTAATCCAAAGATGCTACAAAATATTCCAAAAATAATTATTATACCCCAAAAATCTCTTAAATGCTACATCTTTAATTGCTTTAGTTATTTTAAAAAATTCCTGACACGATTTTGCTTAAAATAACATATGTTTAAGTTATTTACGTGCCAAATAAGGTTTTATTTTGAATTTTCTGGAATAGGCTTTAGAGACCCTTGAAATTGAAATAAGCTTATATAATTTTGTATAACTGTTAAGCTTTAAGAGGTATACAAAAATGTACTACACAGAACATGTACAATAGATCTCTTTAAAGCACAGAATTAATTTTCATTGATACCCACCACAGAGATCGTAATATAAAAACTTCTGTAAGATGTTTGTATTGTTAAAGTGTCCACATTAGTTCAACGTTTAATTTTTACGTGCATACGTGTGTAATAATTAAGACTAACAACCAAACTGGCCTATGGTTACTTAAACAATAAATAACAAAAGTAAAATAAAAGCGACCATCAACGTTGGTGACGTTTGTACCGAAAGCACGATTGCAAGTATACTGTATTGACTAGAAGTGTGTATGTGTGCATGCGTGTGTGCGTGAAAGAGAGAGGGAGGGAGAGAGTGTTAGACATTAGTTTTTTTAATGTACGTCCTCCAGCATTAAGTCATATCGGACGGTGAATGAATTGGGTGAAATGATGCTCAAATGAGTCAAGGGTCCATGGAACTTACAGTTACCCGACATTCGTCTTGAAGGATAAGGGAAACCCCCAGATAAAACCTTATGCAGGTAACTCACCCTGACCGAGATTCGAACTAGGAACCTTTAGAAGGTGAGGCAGACTCGCTACCATCTACGCTACCAAGGCGGGCTAGAGATTAGTTGTTATGGCCGTGGCCACCAATGCCAACTATATCATATATTTTTTCCCTATCATCTATTCCTCCATTTTTAATAGCATATAATTACCGCTCTTATTTCATGTGGGACCACAGGAGGTGCAATTTGATGCCAATTCTATGTCAGCCATTTTTGGCGTCGTATCCAATCTCGTTTTCCGGGTAGTTGCTACCGGATGCTTCAGTGGTGAATTATGAGATTTTTAAGGTATGCCTAGGCTTTTGTGATAATACGCTGCAATAGTTAAATGGACGATAAACATAATGGAGGCTAATAATGATCTGTCTGAGGTGGATGTCGATTGTTTGGGACTGAAAAATTATTAGACTGCTATGAATCCATATTACATGAAATTGTAACTATAATAACGATGATAAAAATAAATAATAGTAAGGGTAATAATAGTAACAATAATGATAATAATAACGATGATAATAGTAACAATAATCTTTTTTCTCCCTTTCTCGTCAATGCTTACGTTAGGAGGTGCTTGGTTTCCCTCAGAGCGAGGGAGCTGAAGCATCTGATCTAAGATGAAGTCAGGGTTGAGTGGTCGGCCCAACGCCTGAGATGAGTGATTAATGGAGCAATTGGTGAAATGATGGTGGAGCAAACCGGAGGACCTGGAGGAAACCCACCCCAGCGCCATGTTGCCCACCAATCCCACTTTGCGGTCCCCTGGAATCGAACCCGGGCCGCCTAGGTGAGAGCACAGCGGTCTAAACACATAGGCCATGCCGCGGCCTATAATAATAATAATAATAATAATAATAATAATAATAATAATAATAATAATAATAATAATAATAATAATAATAATAATAATAATAATAATAATAATAATAATAATAATAATAATAATAATAATAATAATAATAATAATAATAATAATAATAATAATAATAATAATAATAATAATAATAATAATAATAATAATAATAATAATAATAATAATAATAATAATAATAATAATAATAATAATAATAATAATAATAATAATAATAATAATAATAATAATAATAATAATAATAATAATAATAATAATAATAATAATAATAATAATAATAATAATAATAATAATAATAATAATAATAATAATCATAATAATCATAATAATCATAATAATCATAATAATAATAATAATAATAATAATAATAATAATAATAATAATAATAATAATAATAATAATAATAATAATAATAATAATAATAATAATAATAATAATAATAATAATAATAATAATAATAATAATAATAATAATAATAATAATAATAATAATAATAATAATAATAATAATAATAATAATAATAATAATAATAATAATAATAATAATAATAATAATAATAATAATAATAATAATAATAATAATAATAATAATAATAATAATAATAATAATAATAATAATAATAATAATAATAATAATAATAATAATAATAATAATAATAATAATAATAATAATAATAATAATAATAATAATAATAATAATAATAATAATAATAATAATAATAATAATAATAATAATAATAATAATAATAATAATAATAATAATAATAATAATAATAATAATAATAATAATAATAATAATGATAATAATAATAATAATGATAGTAATAATATTAATGATAATAATAATAATAATGATAATAATAATGATAATGATAATAATGATAATAATAATGATAATGACAATAATAATGATAATGACAATAATAATGACAATGACAATAATAATGACAATGACAATAATAATGACAATGACAATAATAATGACAATGACAATAATAATGATAATAATAATAATAATAATGATAATAATAATAATAATAATAATAATAATAATAATAATAATAATAATAATAATAATAATAATAATAATAATAATAATAATAATAATAATAATAATAATAATAATAATAATAATAATAATAATAATAATAATAATAATAATAATAATAATAATAATAATAATAATAATAATAATAATAATAATAATAATAATAATAATAATAATAATAATAATAATAATAATAATAATAATAATAATAATAATAATAATAATAATAATAATAATAATAATAATAATAATAATAATAATAATAATAATAATAATAATAATAATAATAATAATAATAATAATAATAATAATAATAATAATAATAATAATAATAATAATAATAATAATAATAATAATAATAATAATAATAATAATAATAATAATAATAATAATAATAATAATAATAATGATAATAATAATAATAATGATAATAATAATAATAATGATAATAATAATAATAATGATAATAATAATAATAATGATAATAATAATAATAATGATAATAATAATAATAATGATAATAATAATAATAATGATAATAATAATAATAATAATAATAATAATAATAATAATAATAATAATAATAATAATAATAATAATAATAATAATAATAATAATAATGATAATAATAATAATAATGATAATAATAATAATAATGATAATAATAATAATAATGATAATAATAATAATAATGATAATAATAATAATAATGATAATAATAATAATAATGATAATAATAATAATAATGATGATAATAATAATAATAATGATAATAATAATAATAATGATAATAATAATAATAATGATAATAATAATAATAATGATAATAATAATAATAATGATAATAATAATAATGATAATAATAATAATAATGATAATAATAATAATAATGATAATAATAATAATAATGATAATAATAATAATAATGATAATAATAATAATGATAATAATAATAATAATGATAATAATAATAATGATAATGATAATAATAATGATAATGATAATAATAATAATGATAATAATAATAATAATGATAATAATAATAATAATAATAATAATAATAATAATAATAATAATAATAATAATAATAATAATAATAATAATAATAATAATAATAATAATAATAATAATAATAATAATAATAATAATAATAATAATAATAATAATAATAATAATAATAATAATAATAATAATAATAATAATAATAATAATAATAATAATAATAATATTTGTTGTATTATATAGCAAATGTTATATTCTTGATCTTCGTAATGGTACACCTAGCGCCACCTATAGAGGTTATGTATAAACTTTATGCCTCCTTCTTTTATGCAATTCTGTTTATGGCGTCTTGTTCCTTTGTTATAGAGTGCCTGTGCTAATGTTAAATAAAATAAATTTATGTGAAACCATTAATGGCCTAGTTTATTAAAATATTCACCACTCCAACATGGTAGCAGAGCGTAGTTATAAAGGTTGAGTGGTTCGGTTGCGTAAATAATTTAAAAAAAAGTTTAATAAAATAGTATTAAGAAGAGGGCCACGCGGAAAGTAAGTCACGCCTGGTGTACATTACGGATTGAAAAGCACAGCAAAAAGGATGTTATCTTCACCAAAATGGCTAATCAAGCAAGGATTGAAGACATAGTGATGCTCTTTTTGATGGCGTAAACTATTCAAGATGGAAATTAAGGTTAGTGATTTATTTTAATACAGAGACTATAACAAGCCTGCCATTTGCATGATACCTGTTAAATATGCTGATAAAGAGGTGAATTGGATTAAGGTACAATAATTGTAACCTCACAAAATTCATCAACCTCAAAACCTACACCATATCCATCCTACAAAATCCCGTTCGAATACCTTACCTGCGGTAAAACCCATAACGGGTGGGTACGCAGCAAAATCTTCTGGCTATATGCAGCCAGTCAGCACCACATGGCATGGCAGGGCAAGAACTATAATGAGTACAATTTCTAACAAACTGTTGAAATATATTGGCGAATGTACAACAGCTTATGAAATGATGAGAAAATTCGTCAAGATGGTTTTAACCAGTCTACTGGTATGCAAATTATTTGTAGAAGAAAAATGAAGAAAATTAAATTAAACAACTATAACACAATAGAAGATTTTTTATGGATTTTGCGAAAAGTACGAATGACCTTAAATCGGCTGGTGGGAATATTGAGGAACCCGAAAAGACAAACACTTGGTTAGAGCTTTACCTCCATGTTACAGTTATATTGGAGATTTTATAGATGTAATTCCAGAGAAACAGAGAAGAGTAGATTATGTAAACTCTAAAATAAGAGAGAAAAGTATAAGTACCAGTGACACAGACAAGAAAATTGATATGAGTGCTTTTGCAACAAAAACAGAAGCAAGGTGTTTTACCTGTGGAAAGACCGGCCATCTCTAGAAGGACTGTTGGCACGGTCAGAAAATTGGCCAAGGACAACAAAGCTACCAAGGAGAATATCTACCCAGTCAACGCCAGCAAGGACTACAGAGAGGTTGCAACAGAGATGCCGGCCCTCGTTACCATGGTCGCTAAAGCGTATGTCTCTAGTGTTCCGTCGCGTAGAGGGTCGCGGGTTCGAGTCCCGCCTTGGGTGTTTATGTGTATAATGAATATTTGTGAAATTTGGAAAATACATAAGAAAATACGCGGAAATAATGACAAATCGGTTAAATAAGAAAAAGAGAATAAGAGAAAGAGAAATATATATAAATAGAGGTGGATTTCAGCGAGGTCGTGGCCGAGGCAGGGGACAATGTTACCCCAGAGGTGAGTCTTTGAACACTCAGTAACATAGCTCTACAGCCGTATCATGGACAGCTCAAGTATGTAATCCGGAAGTAAATCAGGTAGCAAAGGGGATTATGATAATAACAATGAAATTAATTGGTTGTTAGATAATGGGTGTACACTTCATATTATAAAGACTGATACATTTTTCTGTAACTATGAAGATTTAATAATTCTCATTGATATGAAACTGCCAGATAGTACAGTGTTAAAAGCAACCAAATTAGGAACTGCTAAAATTTATTTCAAGAATTATTATAATATAAAACACCTTGATCTGAAAAATGTTTATTTTGCAAAAAGCATTAAGCAAAACCTGTTAGGTTTTTCAAAGATAACCAAGAGTTACAAAATAGTAGTAAGAAATGAAAATGCGAAAATTTATAACAAGTCAAGGGAATTAGTAGTTGTTGCTAATAAAATAGACAATTTGTATTGTTTAAAAAGTTTTTTTTTTTCAAATACTGATAACAATAAAATGTATGTGAATACAATAAAATTAACTGATAAGGTGAAATTGCAGAGGGCACTTGATCATGTGAATTTTCAATATTTAAATGTATGTATGTATTTATTCACTGCAATTGAGTACTAACCGGTGGCAGAGTTAAGAATACAGATCAAATTACAAATACTAGATTTACCACAATAACACAATAAACAATACAAACATGATATTATTTTAACTTAAGTCACTTAAAACATATCTAATTAATTCTCTATTTACATATTATATACCATTATACTTCAAAAGTTAAACTATAAACCATCTAGATTTTTTCTAAATTTCTTCAGCGACAGCGGACAGCCCTGAAAGACTGCTACAGGCAATTCATTCCATTCTTCAATGGTTATATTAACAAAAGAAAATTTTCCTACGTCGGTTCTGTATCTTCTACCCTTAATTTTATACCTATGATCGTTTCGTCCATAATAATCTGGATTATCTAACCTTACACTAACGTCCACCCATGCCTTTACACCAGCATTAGCTTTGAATAATGCTACCAACCTATGTTTTTTACGCCTAATTCTTAATTCCTCCCATTTAGTCTCATCTCCTTTTATAGGCCCAAAATACTTGCCTCTTTTTATGAATTTTATTGCCCTCTTCTGTATTTTTTCTAATGGATCTATTTGGTTAGCTCTATACGGGTCCCAGCATGCTATTCCATATTCCATAACCGGCCGCACTAAGGCCCTGTAGGCAATTTCCCTGGACCTAGCGCTCCCCTTAAACTAAATAATAAATTAGTGCTCTCTTGACTTACACTATTACATACACTGTCGGTGGGTGCCTTTGAAGGCCTGTCATTACCCGTGTTCATCAGTCCCTGCCGCACCGGCACACTCGAAATATCATTGCTAGGAGGCTGGGCATTGTTCAACTTTAAGTCATTAATAGCCTCTTTCAGCAGTACCATTTCTTATGCGTGGTGTTCAATTGTGGTATTGGCTGAGTGATGAGCTGCGGCCGCCTGTGTTAAAGTTTCTCGTATACCTCTGAGTTCATGTCATGTTCTTGCTGTTGATTATTGATGGCTTCTTTAATTGCTCTAAATTCGGCTTCTGTCTTACTTTCTACTTCTTTCTGCCTATTTTCTAAGATAGCACAGGTTTGCGTGGCTCCTCACTTAGCTGTGCATGCACATTGTTATTATGGACAGACATTTGGTTCACTTGTTCTTTGATATCTTCTGTCATGTTGGGTATCCTGCATTTCCGTGCGGAGATCTAAGAATTCTGCCTGAATGGTGGCCTGTCCTAAACTAATGTTTTCTAAGACTGTATTCTGATTTGCAGCCTGTTCTGCTATTTTACGCTCTAAACTGGTCTTTTGCTCTATGAGTTTACTTTCTAAATGTTCAACCATTTTGTTTTCTAAGCTGTTACCTGGTTCCATAATTTTACTTTCTAGGATTTGATTTTTTTCCACCATTTTACTTTCTATACTATCATTTTGTTCTGCAATTTTACTTTTAAGCTGTTATTCTGTTCTCTTATTTTACCTCCTAAGATTTGATTTTCTTACACCATTTTACTTTCTAAAATTTGATTTAGTTCCACCATTTTAGTTTCTAAACTATTATTTTGTTCTGTAATTTTAATTTCTAAATTGCTCTGGAGATTCTGGAGCATCGCTGCATCACAGTTGTAAGATTGAGCATGGCCTGAGGACCAATTTTCTGCACGAAAATGGCCATGGGTTGTTCCTGGAGTTGTTCAGCCATGTCTACTTCTAATACTTTTGCGCTTCTCAGTATCATATACTTAAATAACAGTCTTGTTCTGTACTGTAAGGCTGGTTTGGAGCGGTGCTTTCACTAGGAGTATTATTTTGGCGGGTACTTACTCGTGTTGCTATGAAGAATTACCTCCGTCGGTTGTGGGCTGGTGCTCCACTGCTGTCTTGTTACTGCGTCCTCGGCCTCGGCATCTGTCCGTGGTGATGTGATGCGTAACGTTGCAACTCCGGCGTTGTTCAGTTGGTGTGCTCGTCCCCGGTGTCTGATGCTGGTCTTGTTTTCGATGTTGTCCGCTGAGCTGGTGATTCGTCGTGGTTTGCTGGGTTGGTGTTGGTTAGGACACGTTGGGTGCCATTTTGGTGTGGGACTTCTCTTGGCGTGGCCTTTTGGTGTGGTATGGCAGGATGGTTAAGAATTACGTGTCGATGAACAAAAGTACTCTCTCAGGGTCCAGCAGTTATCACCAGCCAATGAAAAGTCCTGCTTCAGTTTCCTGTGGATTGTTTATTCCCACAGATCTTACTTGTTTTATTGCTCGGCTTTCCTCACTTGCTCTCACTCTCGCTGCATCGCCTTGTATGTTTGAGAACAATTAATCCCACCACGTTTGAAATCTAACTCCACTATTACTTCGCCATCAGGTATTAAACTAACGCGTCTTCTCTCTTTCGTTGTGAACAACCGAGCGACGCTTCTCACCACGCCCTACTCTCCGCTTGTTCCTAGATTTGTTTCTCTATCTCCATCCTTTTTCTATTTGTTCTCTATTTCACGCCTAACATGTGGTTTACGCTACATTTTACTGGGGGAGTTTATTTCTACGATTATACCCTATTGGTCATTTCCGTTCACCGTCAACTGTGCAGCAGTCACGGGCCCACCTCCTTAAGCTTTATGACCCTTTGGAGTCATAACGGCACAGCATCCTGCCTCTACATATTTTCCTTAAACCTCGTACTGTCTGAGGCTCCGTGGTGGCATTGGAATTATGGGCTTCTATTGTCCTGTTGTTTACGTATCCGGCCTTGTCTGCCCGTTCTAGCTTAAGGCAACCTTTTCCTTATATTTATTTTACTTGCACGTTATTCCTATTACAACATTTCTTTTTGACTTTATTTTATATATCATTTATTTCCAATTGCTTATTAACAATTTATATGGTTTTATCATTCCTTTCTTACATTTTCTCCGGGACCTCCGGTTTCCCCCGCCATCTCATTCCACCGGTGCTCCATCTTCATCTCATGTATCATCAGTGTCACCGCCTGCGGTGACGTATGTGGTAAAAGCGGGCGTTAAACACTACACATTTCATTTCATTTTCTTACATTCTTCTATGGAAAGCTATCGTTTCCGCTTCATGTTATAATTTACGCACGACATAACCTCTTTCTAGTACAACGACATAGTTTTAAGGAATGATCTTTCCTATGACTTCCAGTTCACTTCCGATGTAGCCAATTTTCAATTAGACGCTCATTTTCTATTAAAACCATGCCTCTTTTCTAGACACGTGATTTATTAGTTATCTTATTAGTATTACATCTCTCTCTCCATGAGATTCATTGGCCGTCACAAGAAGTAAGTGAAAGTTTCACTTGCCTAGCGTAATTCATTAACGTGCTCTTGGACTATCCTAATAATCATGGAATGTGTCCCTATTGTAGCACAAGTTTTTAGGTTTTTCCCTCATGTACACAAACTCTTTTGTTCAAGATTGCACTTAATGGGACTCTACTTAGCTATTGTATTACGATTCCTGTTCATTTCTTACCCTTTCTTTACCTAGAAGTCTATAATTCAGCTTTTCTCTTCCTTACCATTCGATTTTATTTCCATCTTAATAATTCATGTCATTTTCATTTATTACATTCCTCTTTCCTACTTCTTTACTTGTATAAGCGGATAATACTGATTCGAAACACACACATACATACACACACACATACACATACAAAGACGCACAAATTTTTGTTAAAAAGCATGTTTTGCGGTGAAATCCGATCTCGAATTTCTGGGTGGAATGCATTTTTTTCCATTTATTAGGTACGAAGTGTAGACAATGACAGGGACTGAGGCACCGTGTCATTTTTTTTTTATTTTAGAAAGTGGAATCTCTCTTTCCAGGCAAGAGATACAGAAATTGGACAACAGGCTGTACTGCTAAGCAACCGTCGTTTTTAATGACTCTCCTGATTGGCAATACGAGATTCCTCCCTTCGGAGTTCGTTTTCCTAGTCTTCCTCGGGAGGTAAAGGTCACCGTGTTTGAAACCTTTTCCAAATTGGAACCGCTTGTGTTGCCGTCCATGTCGAAGTTAAATAAATCCTGAATTCGGTATTTATGTTAAGGCTTTGGTTCAGCAACTGGCATTTTATATACACAGACGGCCCATTAATGATATAATATTTAGATCGCAAGCAATAACTTGTTTTAAAACTGAAAGATCTTTATGACAAAGAAATTAGCATTGCGCTTTATACTACTCGTTAAAGAATTATGTGCTCTAAAAATAATGTATTTAGTTTTTGTGTGCATATATACTGTTTGTTCTTTTTAGGTCAATGAAATAGAGTGCCAAGTCGACAACAAAGAGCTTGCAATTCTAGCGAGCAGCCTCTTTGGCGTTGGCACGTCGATTAAACGCAAAACTCAAAAGTTGTGGAAAATGTTCTTTGTTGTCCACTCAACTCTTCATTTTTTGGCTGAATTGTGATGAAAAGGGAAAGGGGCGATAAGTGAAGTGAAAGTCTACAGATGAAGTAAACAAGGTATACCTAGACCGGTAGGAAAACTGGGGAAAAAGGCAATAATGTGGTAAACTAAAAAATGAGGATTAACTGGAAATTAATAAATGAACGAGTTAGAAATAACAGAACAATAGTAGATACAGCCAAAGAAAGTAAACATTTTTGTAAGCATGCAAGACAGGCCAAGTGAGAAGATGAAAGGTATGAAAAGGAACGTTTAGTGAAATAATGAAATTTGAATAGAGAGGATTAGTGAAATTATAAAGCAAATTGAATAATAAATGCTAAGCGGGAGAACTAGGCAGAGTAAGGGGAAAACTGGAAGCATGGCAGATGAGACAAAATATACGAAATAAAGCCACCTAATTCCAATTTGGAGATGGAAGAGGGTCATCGTGCATAGTTTACGGAGTGGTTCAACTGTATGAAAAACTAAAATAAATTAAAGTACCCCAAATTAAAGAATTTAGGAAATTATATATATATATGTTTAACCAAATGTACTATTAATAAAAATTAATTCATTATTCAGCTGAAAAGAACAAACAGTATTAAAGTATACACAAACTAAACACATTACTTTTGGGGACCATAATTATTCTCTAATGTATAAAACGTACTGTCTAAAAAATTTATTTTGCAAGTAAACGTTAATAAAGAAGCCTGCTCCAAGCAATTAGAATTTGGGTGTGCTCTTACAGTAAGCCTTTGGCATCCGGTCTATATATGGCATATTTATCAATTTCAGCATCCAATTATAAACAACTTTTATCAGAATTACAAATTTGTATAACACATGTGTATGCTAATACATTTTATAAAGAGAGAAAATTTCTGTATATGTTAAACACACAGAGAGTGAGAGAGAGAGAAAGAGAGGGAGAGGAGAGAGAGAGTGAAGGGTAATCTCAGAAACGATTAAATTAGTTTGATAATTCTTTCATATTTGAAAAGTGCAATTCGTTCTGACGACATCGCATTATAAATCACCTTATAATTTCATTTTATAAATAACTAAATGACTAAAAAGGGTTTAAATAGCACTTGAATTAGAACACAAACACATTGGATTTATAAAGGAACATTATAGGACGGAATGCCGTGATTGTTGTTGAAAATGTTATAAAGTACAGAAAAAGTAGTTATTATCGCACAGAATAGAAATAGTTGCTGCAGTGCGGAGAGTATCAAAATAAATATTTTGTTGCAAGGACTGTACATAAGATGGCCATGATGTAATACTTCCAGCAAACAGAAGATAGAGCTCAAAAAGCGTCAATCGACACTATACTATAATTGTTTCTCTCCCATTCTCGAATACTGCGGATGTGAAACGAACAGTGTCAGAACCTGGAATGACATTATTTCTAATTCAGAAGGTGTGTACGTGAATTTTTCGAATGTTAAAACCGTATATTTACCTTCACATAAGAAAGGATTGCTTTATTACCTTTGACATTTATGTTATAATCAAGTTTGTTTGTTTTTATTTGCTATTTAAGTCGTCCAACGTCAAGTCATATCGGACGATGAATGAAATGGCTGAAATGATGCTGAAATGGGTCCGGAGTCCATGGAGCTTAGAGTTACACGACATTAGCCAATCAGGATAAGGGAAAACCCAGGAAAAAACCTTATCCAGGTAACTTACGCTGACGGCGATTCAAACTCGGGACATCTTGAACATGAGGCAGACATGCTACCATCGCTACTGAGGCGGGCAATCAAGTATTTTACCAGAGACACTAATGATAAAAAGGTGAAAAAAGAAAAGATTACTAACATTAGAAATCAGGAAACTGATAATTTATATTAACAATGAGATTACTATTTATCTTAACTTAAATTTATTTAATGTCTTCACAATGGCTTTAGCGACGTTTTCAAGGAGATTAACTTGGAGGACTGGGACTGGACTGGACTGCGCTACGGAGGAGATTTGGCACGGAGGTACATTGTACCTATGCGCAAAAGTGGAGGCAGCCCCGAGAGGAAATATGAGGCGAGAGGAGACAGTGGCGTCCCTACATTTTACGAGATGGAAATTCCCCAGCAGGCCAGAACAAACGGCATCCTACCCTAATGTAGTCAAGATACGGCCCCAGTAGCCAGTTCAGAGACCGGAGACGGTCCTACCGGAGGAAAAAGTTTTACCAAGACCATATTCTGCCATGCAATGCCCAGACACCAGCCGAGACTTCTACCCTGAAAGAGATCACCAGATGAAAGATGATATGAAATGATAATGGAAATGAAATGGAGGGACAGGAAATTCGGGACAAAAAGAAAACACTAAAATGCTTTAGGGGCAAGATGACGAGATCGTTAACTTGCCCCAGTCAACTTGGCCCAATAGGAAACGTTAGAAATTTTGATTATTATGATAGGATTAACAGGAAATAAGTATTAATAAATAGTGACTGCAAAAAACATTATAAAAGACAGTAATGCATAGCAGAGAATAACCAGATATCTTACCTGTTAGACCACGAGATCTTATGGGGAAGGTCTTTAAAATTACAACACATTCTGAAAAAAAAAAAAAACACGAACTACGTCTAACAGACCAGAAAAATACAGCAGCGGTCTCACTGTACAACTTATTAGTGTCTAGCAATAGTAGTATCTGTGAGGTAGTGCTGTCTCCCAATACGAAGTTAAACTAACTCGTTCGTCATCTTGCCCCGCTCGTCAACTTGCCACGGCCTCTTCCCCGCCGCCACTTTTATAATTTACATCATCCAACGTCATTAGGTCATATCGGACGATGAATGATATAGGCAAAGTGATGCCCAAATGAGTCCCGGGTCCATGGAGTTTAGAGTTACCCGACACTCGTCTATCAGGATAAGAGAAAACCGGGGAAAATCCTTATCCAGATAACTCACCCTAACCAAGATTTGAACTCGGGACCTCTTGAACGTGAGGCAGACACGCTAACCATCTACGGTACCGAGGCGAGTGGCCTCCCCTACGTATTAAGGTTTTTATGTTATACGATATTTATACAGCTTTTATGTAATTAAATAATGTGGGACTAAAATTGAAGGTAGAAATGATTATTTAACTTATTGTAATA